>CAJQUW010008230.1:600000-1105899 GCA_907163375.1 Prostheceraeus crozeri | reverse complement strand
TGTATAATAATTTATGTATGTATTATACATGTAAGCTACAATTGAATAATTGTATTTGGATTAGTACTTAATCAGCATCGACGTGCCCTCCTGCCGCCCAGTCAACTATGAAAACTTCGTCGCAGTCATTGCGAAGAACAAAAATTAAGCTACAATCAGAATCCTTGAGCAAAAACAGTCTTGAATTCAGTGCTGAATAGACTTGTTACCCAAATAGATTAATGAACTTCCAAATAGTTACAATGTCTTTGAACATTGCTCCCCACGAAACGTTTTTTTAGCAATCTCAAATGAATTTTTAAAGAAAGATTTAGATAACATTTTGTAAATGATATTATTAAGTAATTAATCTTTCGACGCACGATCTTTTTCTTATTACGAAATATATTTCGGCGGACCGCCCTTGTCAATCAATTTTACAGCATTGCACAGTATGATTTGAAATCAAATTCAGTAACATGTAACACCTTAAGTCTTATAACTATAAGTTTATTAAAATTATGAAACATGTAGACATCGTTATGGGAATGTCCCAGCTTCAATTGCTAACACAGTAAGTCTGCAGATGCTGGTGGTTTATGACCCCGCTACTGGACCTCTGCTGGCAGGCGAAAGCCTCACATTCTTATAGCGGTTTATTAATGACATCGGTAGTTGTGTTAGGTCTAAGTACCAATTAGATAGCAAGGATCTAAAGTCCAACCTCTGAAAGGATTCCTTGCTTAGTATGGGGTCCTGGCATTTGAAATATGGATATAATGCAAGCTAAAGTGTATGACGTTAATGCGAAGGAGTGGATAGCGCCCTCCACATGCGTCAGTAGTGTTGATGTCTGTGGCAGCAAAAGATGCCTATGTTGTAAATCTCTTGACACTAATACTACTTTTAAGAGTTTTAGTACCGGCAGACGGTTCGTTTTAAATTATCCTAGTAGTTTCTCGTGTAAGAGTAGGCATGTAATATATTTGATCACATGTCAATCATGTGGGGTCCAGTATGTTGGACAGACAAAACAGCCATTACATTGTAGACTTAATGGGCATCGGCAGTCTGTTCAAAAGAATCATCTCAATACGTATTTAAGTAATCATTTTAATAGTTCTAATCACAGTTGGGATGATGTAAGTATACAAATTATTGACTTTGTCGATGTTCGTAATAAATCTGATACAGAAATTGCCTTCGAGCTTAACAGTAAGGAAGATTTTCATATAAGAACGCTGAACACCTTGCATCCTTTGGGTTTGAATGACAGAGTGTTAGGCGGAGGTTGCGCCTCTCAGAACACTGCAAATTCATTTTCATTTTTTAGTTCTCCTATTAGCAGACGTAAGAGAAGCCATGGCCTTAGGAAGTCGGGTAGAAAGAAATATCCTCCATCTAATAGTTGTGAGGATATTCTCAACTCTCTTTCGTTGTAAGAAGTTGGGTGGGAAAGATAATGGCAGCAACGTTTGTGTTGATAAGGAGTTGCAAGATCTCCATAAAAACTTGATAGTCGTTCCTGTCGATAAAGCATCCAACAACTTTAGTTTCATATGTAAAAAGTTCTATCTCAAAATCCTGATGGACGAGCTTGGTTTTGACATAGATTCTTCCACTGCAGTAGGCAATGCAACTTATAAACCTGAGCTTATTTCTGATAAGGAAGTCCTTACTAAACACTTTAAAGATATGAAATCAAACTTTAATATTAATGTTAGTGACAAGGACCTTAAACTACCAAAACTTTTCTGGATTCCAAAATTGCATAAAAATCCTTATAAGTTTAGATTCATTGCCGGAGCCAGAAATTGTACAACTAAAAAGTTATCGGTGAATATCAACAAAGGTCTGAAAGTGATAAGAGAAAATTTCCATAGATACTGTGAGTCAATCAGGAGTAATACTGGTTATTCTTATTTTTGGAGTGTAGCCTCGACTCAAGATTTTTTGAGGAATATTTCTAACGTGTGTGTAGGATATGAGAAGTCGTTTTTCTCCAAAATCAAATATAAGGGGTATTTTTGTTATGACGTGGACTCTTTTAAGAAGGCTATTGATTTTATAGTGTCTGAAGTCTACATTTCTTTTTCCGGATATGTGTTCAGACAAATTCGAGGAGTACCAATGGGAGGGAATTGCAGTCCTTTACTTGCCGACTTGTTTCTGTTAAATTGCGAATTTGCTTTTATGAAACAATTGGTTAAAAATAAAAAGTTTGGACTAGCTAAATTATTGTCAAACACTTCGAGATATATAGACGATATATGCGTAATAAATTACAAGCATTTCAATACCTTAATTCCGAAAATTTACCCGATGGAGCTTCTTGCAGATAGAAACAGAGTCAATGACAAAGCCGTTGTTTACCTCGATGTGAGACTCCAATCTAGTAGAGACGGTCTTCGAACCTCAATATATCATAAAGTGGAAGATTTTGATTTCCCTGTTGTTCTGTTGACATTTCCAGACAGTGCAATACCTTATAACATGGGAATTAATGTATTTGCCGGCCAGGTTTTACGTTATTGTCGCATCTGCTCACATCTTGAAGATCTAATTAAACGAATTAATATGACACTTTTTGTGATGAGCAGCAGAGGATATTGTAAGTCTAAAATGAAGGCATGTACTGAGAAAATCCTAACCGGTCATAACAATTTTCTAGTCAAGTTTGGATATTTCTCAGCCAGGCAGCTGACATCGCAGTGCGCATTTTAAACAATATAATTAACACTGTTTTCTTAACATTTTTTTTTTATTGGTTATACCATTTCAGTATTTCACACATATATTTTAGTTTGTTTTGGATGTATCCGTCTTTTGCGGTTGTTTTGTTTTTGTTTTTACTATTACTATCAGTATTACTTATTATTACACATATCATTACTGTATTGATTTTAGAATGCCAGCCGCATATAAGTTTATGCGGGGCCCCGCCCGCCTGGGCTTGAGCGTTCAGGTAGAGGGGCCGAAACGCAACCAGGCGGGTACCTGCTGACGACTGGCTATTGTTTTATTTGTTTTAACGTTTGTTCTTTTTTTTTTTTTTTTATCGCTAACTACCCTAGTGTGATGAATGGACTGTGTCGGTTACTGGTCTCCATGGGGTTGACATGGTGATTACTAAGTGTCTATTTATATATAAGTTCCTAATCAATCGAGCCTGAAACTTTGACCAAGGAGATCACTTGTTAAGCGGCCTTGTACGATCTCGTACACTTAAGGGTGAAGTCCAGCCCGTATAGCGCTATGTTATGGACCCCCGGGTAGGTCCGCCCGGCACGCAATCAGATCCGTCAAGTCTTTGTGCTTAAAGACCTTCATGCATTCATGCATTTGTCGAGGATCACAAGTCAGAGGACCATTAGGGGTAAGGTCCAGCCCCGCTTTAGAAGCGCTGAGTGAAAAATGGACTAGTGGGAAGGTCCTCCACACCGATCTCGTCAAGTTTGGCTCTAAAATGTAGTCCTAGGATAGTCAAAAGTTTGACGCGCCTTGAACGTTTAATGTCTGCCGGTGGGAACGCACCACCTGTCCTCTTAAGGACAAACCTTAAGTCTTATTAACTATAAGTTTATTAAAATTATGAAACATGTAGACATCGTTATGGGAATGTCCCAGCTTCAATTTACCAATGATATTTTGACATTCTTCTTGTTACATGTTACTGAATTTGATTTCAAATCATACTGTGCAATACTGTAAAATTGATTGACAAGGGCGGTCCGCCGAAATATATTTCGTAATAAGAAAAAGATCGTGCGTCGAAAGATTAATTATTTAATAATATCATTTACAAAACCCCACGAAACTAAAAAACAAAAATTAATCAATTTTCCTCTTGCATTATAACGATTATCATCGCCACTTTCAGTGGCCAAACTTCTTTAACATCGCTAACTTTCAGTAATATTGTACAGTTTTGTTGCATGATGATTTGAAGAGCAATTTCAAAAAACTGTTCGCAATTGTGTCATAAACATGATGTCATCATACTCATACGACGTTGCTCTTCTATTTTAACTGACTAAATGAATTCTAGATTGAATGTCGTCAATCTTCGACACAAGCCTAATTAGAATAACCGGCCAGGCGGTCTTCAAAGCTCTTGGCCGTCGGCCGGTTTCAACCCTGACCCACATAGTTGTAGTAGAAGCAAAACTCTTTCAGAACCACCTGTCGAGGTTGCCCCATTGGTAGGACGAAAAATATAATGGATATTGCAAAGAATAAAAACATAAGATGCTTGAATTCTAGACTGCAAGTAGATACAGGATGAAAAGCTGTTGACAGCAGAAAATCAACTAATCGTCAAGCATTTGTTCCATTATTTATTATAATTGGGCTATTTCTTTTGTAGAACTTTTTCAAAACCGTTGTTAAAACGACCGACAGACTTCTCCTGCTGCAGAAATGGCATTGGTTGCACATCGAAATTCGGTAGCACTAAAGTGTAAAAGTACAGGATGCTTATTGCAGACTTAGTTATAAGTGAAAAAAAATCATTAAAATGACGTCTAAAATATATAATGACGATTCATAAAAAAAATCTCGACGATACCATGTCAACTTGCCCCAGCCCACCTGCAGGTTTCCGATGTACCAAAGAACTAGCTAATCGTTTAGAGGAGTTTAGAGTGGTATAAACAAAAAAAATCAATGTTCATTGCTTGACAACGCTCGATTAGAAGTGCAGGAATTTGAAAAAATCGAAAGGAATGCCGGAAAAGTATTTGTGCATACCGTTTGTGGCAACGGTAGCCGAGCCCACGCACTTAACCGTTAGTTATCACACAATCATGACCGAAAGGATCTTTTAATAGAATGAATTATCTACGTGCATTAAAGTGCTCTTGAATAATGTCATCCGGATCAGTTCATCATTGTATCAAGTTCACTTATCTTTTTGATGAGTACCGATAATTTTAGTTCTAATGAAGACTAAATCCTTACACGATTGTTAAATGAAGTTGGTCAAATTTGAACGCGATTACTTCTTTTTGCAAAATATACCGCGAGAATAATGTGAATTATTGCAACAAATTCCAAAGTTTTACACTTCGCATGCATGAATGATCATAATGTCATTCTTAACTTCAAAGTCATAGCGAGCAACAGGAAATTGTGGACTGCACTTAATAGCCTTCACTCACCCATCGAAGTATTACCACACTTTCCTGCTATTTTTTACAGGCATAAATTAAGAGTCAGTTTTCTGAATCTGCAAAAGGATTGCTCCGACAAAATCTACAATGACAGAATCCTCCTCTAGTTTAAAAATGTATGTGTGAATGAGTCATGCAACTATATGTAAGTGACTGCCGAGCTTGTGATACGATCAAAATGGACATCTAACTCGTCTCAAAAAGTTTGCTTATTCTTCATCTTACTTTTATGGTAATTGGTTAGGTATCCGGTTAATGAGGAGAAAAATTAGTTCATTCACATTTTGCTGCTTTATAATCAAGCAGGTGCACAATCTAATCAATGAGTTATTTTCCCCCTGATATTCATCAGCTGTAGATTGAAAAATCACTGTCAGTGGGTCTGACAGCGATCGAAAGTTCCGAAAGCTTGTGATAAATAATAGAAAAAATTGAAATGCGTGTTGGACCTACTTGCATCGTGAAATTAGTTATATGAGAAGAGAGTCCATCTTAGGAGCAATCACATTGATCTTCAGAGAGGATTTCGCTAAGAGCAATTCAGATAGTAAGAGCCATTAGTGAAGGTACTTGCGTACTTGTAGAAAAGGGAGTTTGTCGTGAGGTATTGTCTGAGGGAATTTTGCATCAGGTCCGACTTCCGAAATATATTTTATAAAACGAAAAAGTAAATTATGCATTAAAAATACACATCCTGTTTCTGAAAAGAAAGTAATAAGCTTACTTCTTGGCTAATTACATATTGCAAATCTGGAATGAATAATGCACATTCTGAAATTAATATCCAATGCATAAAATATAATTTATACATTATGAAATCCATTCAACGTCTCTGAAGTACATCTGATATCATCTGAAATTTATCTTACACATCTGAAATATAACTTGGAGTTTCTCAATTACATTTGATGCCACTGAGATATAGGCCCTATACTACATTTTCTGTTTTGCAATGTAATCAACACTTTCTGAAGCTCATTTTACGGCTATGAAAAGCATGAACTGCTTTCTGAAATTCTTTTTACATGACTGAAATTGAAGTAACTTAACTTAATATATCTTGCACATTCTGAACTACATTTCACATTTCTGAAATAATGCTGTCATCGCCAGAAATTGAAATGATAGGTTATAGCTTATAGGTTTACTTTTTGGGTCTATTTGAAGTGTCTGTCTGAAGCCCCACCACCGAAAATGTTAATATTTGTTAAGGCGGATCATGACCAATGATTTGCCACTGGTTTCATCCTGTACTCCACTCAGCTGATCTAGCCTAGTTGAAAGCTTACAGGCTACATTTGGGGACGAACTTTGGTGTCTGTCAGAGCCCCCCCCCCACCACTAAAAATGTCTGTTATTACTGATCTCGCATTCCTGGGATCATGAGCAATTTGGAATTGGTTTCAACCTGCACCCCTCTCAGCTGATCTAGTGTGTTTTTGGGGGTCCTTTTTTCTGCCCTTGTGACCGCAGCCACCACCACCGCCGATCCGGCAGACGTTCACTTCCAAGAGTGGGGAAGTATGCTGAACATAACAATATGAATGAAAATTGGTACCCCTTTCAGCTAGGCTGGACCTTCTGGGCTCCCGCTCTAGGGATGATGATAAAATGCGCATTTACATAAGCATCCCGAAGTTACAGCTCAAATTCTTTTCTCTAATGTGTTACAATAAAATTTACTACTTTTTAATTATTCAATAAGTAGAACAAGCACACTTGCTTTTTATAAACTGAGATTAAAGCATGCTTGTGTGCAGAATTGCTTGCTACATTTATTGATTTTATGCATAACGTGTACATGCATAGTAGTCTATATGCCATATAGAAGGAAGTTGAGCAAATTCGCGATCAAACTCGTCAGTTGTCAGATCGACTTTGATTGTTTCACTTGATAAATCTAGTATTTTGTCACAGGTAGTCAAATGTCCAATTATGCCACTAACTTGCCGCTGCTATGTGGAATGGAACTGACGATAATTTTTTCAGTTTCCAGCTTCAACCATCGGTAAAGTAATTATCGGCGATGGTGTTCCGTCCGCAACGCAGTCAAGACAATATGGTGGGTTGAGACACTTTTACTGAATAACACATGACAATCGACTACGATTAATTGTTGAGTAAAAGCATGTCTTTAGATTAGTAGGCCTACTCAAGTAAGATCAATATAGCTACATGGAATCTCATGACCGTCTTAAAAAATTTCCCCAGTTTTGTATACGTATATATAACTGCTTAAATGCAACCTTTTCGGCACACATTCAACTGGCTACATGTGCTTCTAATGATGGTTGCGCAATTACCATGCGTTATTGATGGGACACTTTGTGGGGAGCCAAAATGACAATTCCCCCTCTAAGCTGTCAATAACCTACAACTCGAGCGAGTTATGCGATCATTCTATGGTCCCTCGGGCGATAAATCAAACTTGGTGATCGCTCGATACACCAAACATAGCTATCTTTCAATGAGTGCCTACGACTGGTTGAATTGTTTGGTTTGAATGCGCCTCCATGCCTTTCTATGATTCTAGCAGATGTATATGTACAGCAACAGCTGTAGGCTACCAATGGTTCATAGTGTAGGCTCCATGCTTGGCTCGTATCCTGGCTTTGGTAGCTGTGCGGCGGGTTAAGTTTCTATGTGAGTACGACCCAGGAGTTTCAGAGCATACGTTCAAGGGTAAGGCCATGGTTTGAATGCATGCAGTCGAGTATAGTAATCATGTCTGAGAAAGACATCATAACATGTAGTCGTAGAATTTTTCAGATTGCACCGGACCGGTGTCGATACCTCGACTACCAGGGAACATAAAGAATTTTTCAAGGAATTGCAATACAGTATCTAGCGAAATATTAAAGACCATGTTACGCATCATGTTCTCTACAATCAGTCCATGGAACAATTAACTTACGTCTGTGAGGTCTGAGTGATTTAAGATATTACACTTCTCAGAAATTTCTCCTTAATATAGTCATCATCTTGCTCATCATGCACCTAGAGGATGAAATATGGATTTCGAACGTGAAAATTTCAAAATGCCGTAGTGCAATGAGTGAACATGGACATTTATTGGAAAGTACTTTCATCGGGAAAGCGAATTGACAAAAATACCCATAATTATAAAAAGCAATAATTATTAATTTTTTGTCAGGGCCTATAATTAGGTTTACTGTAAATTTCAACTTTTGGGAGCGGTTGCCTTTAGAAGACGTGTCTGTCTACAGCAGTTGGAAAAATTTTGTTATTTTCAGTAAGCCTGTGTGAAACCTACTTTTCATTTTGACGTAAGAAGCATGCGATTTCAACCACTGCATCCCGCATTAACCCTTCTACCCTGTGGGAACGAATCTTGCGAAAAACTGGCGAATGTCAGCTGCAGAATATCATGCTAAAGTTCAGTCATATTTGCGGGATATTCGCTGGCGAAGTTCGCCGGCGACAATTCGCGCTCTATAAGTCACCTTGTACTTTTGACTTTCTCTCTTATTTTCTTTAGTAATCCGCCTCTACAGCCGAGGTTCTATTCTCTCCCTAACCTCCTCACTAACCCCCACGTATGGTTAATCTATCTAAGAAATAAGTGCAGGCTATCATTCTTTGATAATGGTAAGAATATAGAGAATCCGCATATATCAATTTCCATAACATCTCTTGACATTCAATAATTTACAACAATGACAAATATTTGAATAATATCATAGTATTTACTGCGACATTTATGGAAGATAAATACTTTCTTTAGTTTAAGCCTTCGTGAATTAAAAAAAGATCCCTTTTTATCAGATCAGACTGAGTATACAAAATATTTTCATGTGAAGGTAATATACGAACATTACTACTTACCACTAATTCGTTGCTACAATATCCACGATTTCGCCGGTTGGCGAAAAATCAGCTCGCATTAGTAAACAAATATCTATAGCAACTTTTTCGCCACCTGTCGTTTTTTAATTTTACACATGTTTTTGGATAAATTGTGACCATTTTCACATGTGGAGATAGTTTTTACACGAAAATGAACCTTTAAAAAATTATCCACAAAATCGCTACCTCGCCAGATAATCTGTTGATATTAGCAAGATGCGTTCCCACAGGGTACTGCATAATAAAGACAAATTGTCTCGGGTGTCTAAATTCAAAAGTTCAAATCATTACATTTTTGGTGACTTTTCCTTTCTTCATGTTTGTCACAAGCTGGCAAAACAGTATTGCGCTAAGTTCTCGCTAGACAGGTGTAGGCTATGTGACCTCCATACACTTGCGAAGGTCACTGGCAATCACGCGCGCTGCGCGTATAGGCTACGAGCATCATACAAAGAAGTTCTCAAAGTGCAGTTCATTCTTCCATGATGCTAGCATCTCAGATGGAGAGCAGTAGGAAGCCTACACAGGTGCTGTGGACAACCCATGACTACAACGGACACCTACGTACAGCTGTAATCGTCGAACGCGCAAATACCCCACAAAACTTTTCACAAACATGCTAAATGTGGTACGCCGGTGCAGCTTAATTTGTCAAATGGATGATGAATAATCCAGAATGAAATCGCGGGAATTTCTCAAGACGCAGACTTTTCCTGAAAGAGTTGGCAGAAACTCATAGTTGACCTCACATTCGCCGACGTTCCTTGCAGCCAAGACTCCAAGCTTATGCGGGAACTGCTATAGGTGGTGTGAAGTATCCACAAGGTGCGATGACCATTTGCTGCTGCCAGTGTACATCGAACTGATCGAGGAAACGTCACCAAGTCTGAGGAATTTGTATTCTGTTACAGCTGTTTTTACAGCAACGATCACTCCGTCGAAAGGTCTTTGTTCACATGAAACTTTGGACTAACTGTTCGTTTTTCGTTCTGCACAACATTCTATTATGTTGCATCTTGATGAACTGACAAATTTGGCCCTTTCACATTATATGCCAAATATAATGCCATTGCCAAAGGAATCTCAGACCAAGACTGCACCGGCTGCAGAGAAAGGCAATTAGTGCGAATAGCGCGGAAGGGCATTTATCAATCGAATGATCCACAGTGACTTTATCTGAGTAACAATGATCCACAGTAACTGATATTTCCTTTTGTAAAAGATATGCGTCTGTCATTTCGCAATAAAGCCTATTATTATTATATATACATACCAGAGACATTTTGTCTATGTGCGCATAAAATGCGATTTTTGTATGGGCGCAGTAGAAGGGTTGAAGATATACCAGACAATGTGGAGCTGTATAGTGATGCAACTGACAGTCAAATTTTTAATTATCATGTTGAATTTTATCAATAGGCTATACATACCACGCTTCGTCATGCAAGTATTTATTGTCGTCATTAAAATGGGAATATGTATTTCAGCGAATGAGTTAAGAAATCGTGCTTATAGCATGTAGCTTCAATCACGCAGTGACTACTTCATTTGCGCATTCGTACTTTCGTTTTGGTTTCCAAACATGCAAAACATCTCATGAACATTTGAGGTTAGAGATTTCTGCCACCAGAAGGGCTGAGGAACGCTGTGCTGAAGGTCCTGATGCATGTTGCAACCTTGAAAAATAGTACACAAACAATCAAATTACGTATTCTTCACGTATGGCACCTTTTCTCAAAAATCCCGTTTTAGTTTTACAATTTTACAACATGCTGTCTGAATGCGCAGAGCACGATGAAACCAAGTTAATACATCAAATTATGAAAATTCCAGATTTTTCATGGAATTCGACGTTTTCCAAGTCGAATCACATAATTCCTGTTTTTCAGGTCGCTGACACCCTGTTTCCACCCTGCCTCGCACAACTTACGGCGTTCCTGACATTCCATATACACTTCTAATTCACACTCTAAAAACAGTGCCCACAAAATATCATCCGACTGGTGCATGAATACTACATTTCTCCCAAGGTTATTATCATAAATTATTTATTGCACTGATGGAAAAAACAAATTCTACACAACCATGACTCTATTTCAGAAAAAACCAAATTGCAGTCCAAGAACCTAAGAGATAAAATGAGAAAATGAAAGCGAATAGATGGAGGGACAATAAAATTAGACAATCACACTATACATGAAGGTATACAAGATAATTTACAATTATACAGGATTCTCAAACATAACCGTCAAAAGTATGAAACAATCTATTCACGTATAATTTGATTTTATAAATAATAACGCATATATCATATGAAGTCGAAATAAATAAACGAAGTGCGATTGAATACAAGCCGTTCATGTATACAATTTAGTTATGTATTGCAAAACAAAAGATCACACAATGATAGAATCCTTTGAAGTTACAAAGTTGCTCTCAAGAATTCTTAGAGAAATCTACAAGATAAGATAGGAAATGGTCGCGAAGTACCCTTGCATACAATTAACATGGACAATAATTTGCAGCAAATTTACAAAGCGAAATGATGAAGACTTATCCCCGACAGTTCCCTACACTTCCACGTTTCCAAACAAAAGAGAGAATACTTATTTCATTTGAATAGATTACCGAAACATGATAAAGTGCCATTACAAGCGATTTTCGATATGAATACATACAAAAAGATTTTTTTACATTGTATGATGTCTTAAATTGTGTGGAAACGTCAAGTATCACCCAACTAAACCACTACCCTTGATTCGAATCAATTGAGATTTGACAAGTCGGCTGCGTACGTCAAAGCAGTTGTCCAACATCAATTCCAAATAACTGGACAAAAGTTGGTTAGTGGACAACTGCTCAACGCATGCATAAGTGTAAACTAGGTTGGTGATAGTATCCTGTCACACCGGATATGCTACAATGCTTATACTGGTGCCGTGTAGCGCTATCATCGCCCGTTTCACACTGGACTTTTCGTCCGCTTTTTGATAGTTGACGCTGATGATGATGAGTTATTTTTTGATGATTTTGTCTTTCTAGTAGAACGCATAGGACGATCGAAACGACTGAAATGAAAAGGAGATCAACTAAAATAATTATCACACAAGCAATAAAATTAAAAACAATAAGCATTAAATTTGACTTGATACACGATGGTTTTAACATCGTACATTCAGTGTTGATGACAATAATCCTGTCAGTTAACAAGAAATTTATCCAGAATTATTTTTAAGCAATGCATATGCAATGCGAAACAACACGAACATGTTTTATTTAAACAATAAAAAAATCTTTGATGAAGTATCCGGCTTCTGCATAGCTAGTATTATATAAGAGCACTTTTCGTTGCTAACAGCCCTGCTTCATGTGATAATTTCATTATTAAATTGGTGCGCGAAATGAGAAGTATTGTTCCATTAAGAATTGTAAAAAATTTTCTTTTTCAGACGTAAATTTCTGATGACTTTTTTTGGATTAATATAATTTTTGATTTAACTGTGCTCAACCGTCATGATTATTCCCTGCTAATTCATGATCAACATGTCAACAATTTTCTTGCTTGTGGCTTTCAGTCACCGTAAGCAATCGAAAAAGTTACAGACCTTGTATAACATAGAAGCACGCTATGATTTGTCAAGGAAATTAATGTTTAGATATACGAGTATTTCAAAATAACCAAGATGTTTGATGATGAATGATGTGTTCAACGGCTACACATATAAAATTGAAAAAATATAATTCCCCTGAGATAGAGATAGTCTGAAAGAGCAGACAGCTAGGAGCAGCAGGCCGCCAATTCTTAACCATTTGAAATACAGTACCTTTCATATTAAATCAACTAAATTAAACGAAAACATCATTCAGAGAATCACGTCATTTAATGATTAAGTAAATTCAATAACCTCGTGCATGACAATGCCGCAATTCTCAACTGAAATTAAGGAAACAATTTTTGTTTCGACATCATATCAAATTTATGACTAACACCCAGAGAATCATTGTAACTACATCCAAGCAGAAATCCAATTCATCATAAATCATAAACCAGTCCGTTGCGCCAAATATCTTGTAGAATTCGCAAACATCCTGTATGCAATTCTGACAGCGAAACAATACTTTTTGTGTGAAGTGTTTCAAGCAATAATATCAATAATCAATCATCTGGCAGCGAACAATGTCACATGATTAAAAGGATTCACATACTACCTAAGCGTCGAGTGAAAGTCTACTGTGCCACAATAATCTCTTTAACCTTGAATCAATCATCTTGCGATTGAATTAACATTGTAGAATTATGTGTTGATTGTAATGAATCAATCGCAACTGCAAACTGTCTTGAAAAGAAGACATTCGTTTGTTTTAAGCCATCTCAAACAGAAGTGTCTATGATGTCAGTCTAAATGCTTTTGACGGCTTATTATTACTCACTGTAGTCATGTCAAATGTGAAGTACAAGGTCATCCTGTTTTGGTATATGGTTTGACAGAAATAATGTATGAATATTAATACATTCAATCCACCCACTATGAATAATTGTCACTAAGATGAGGTCGCAGAGTTCTGTTGGACGCCTATTCAGTTTCGGATGAACCTGTTTCAAAGTTTATTCGGAATCTCAAGCCACTCTGTGAATATTTGCTCCCCTTTTAAGCCAAGAGCAGAGCTGAGCGATTCCACGTTCGGCATTACGGAGTCGGAGAAGATTGAAGATCACAAAGTCTTCATGCCTGAACTTGCCAGAAAGTCGTTGAGGGAAAACCAAGATGTTACCGATGTGGATTGCGTGTGTAAAGAATAGGGATTTTAGCTCATTCCGCAACTGAACGCTTGGAAATATGGAAGAGACACCAAAGTAAGCTGTTTAAAGTCGAACACATTGTGCATGTGGTCCTTATTAGGGATGGACCTGATGGTGGATTGTAGTATTTTACCGGATACCAGTTAGTAGTCTCGGCTGCACCAACCGTATAATCATATAGTCCGAAACCCATTTGGTAATATAGAATTTAGTTCTGGACCATCAAGCAACCAGCACTCCACTGCACGTTGTTGAATGTCATTGTAACGCAAATTACCAATGTAGGGTCAAACTCAAGCCTTTAACACTACGTTAAGAGATTGTGCCCTATGTTACTCATCATCAGCATGCATCAGTCATAAGGATCCCCTTCGCGGGCTAGCAAATTCTAACAATAAACCCATATTCATTTGGGGTTTTATGATTTCTCAGACATCTTGCTAAATTGTATGAGATGTATGATGTGGGTACACAAAAGGTGTATGAACATCATTTTTCTGGTAGCCACATAGATCAGCAAGACTCTTATAGAGGAAGACTAACTCAAATAAACTCCGAAAGATTGCTGCTTTTTTAGAGTAAATATGTTGCAATAGCTTTGCTATTGACATAGATGCTCTTCTCCTCACTGTTGTGTCTTTGTATATTGAATAAACCCGATTTATTACTATAAATCCGAAGTTTTTTTGTAAAAGGCGAATGTGTTTTGAAGGGATTAATGAATTTCACCGATCGGGAGCGCTAAAACAAAGGAAATGCACTGCAGTTCAGGAGTCGATACTTGTGATCTTTCGAAGACACTTGAACTGGAAGCATCGATTTCGGAACTTAAATGAATTTGTTTTAGCACAACCGATTGGCAAAAATTTAGTTATTCCTTAAAGCACTTTTGCCTTTCATAAAATTAAATAGAAGCATCAAATTTAATGTAATAAATAGGGTTCATTTCATAAACAAAGACAATCTATTGATGAGAAAGATATTTACATCGTTATTAACAGTCGGTTATTTTTCGGGCCAAGTTGTGGCACTCGCATTTAGTCGACAAGCTATGCAACAACGGATGATGCTGTGGATTGTAAGCGGAGTCTGGAAGATCTTCCATGGACTGATGCCTGTTCCTTGTTTTCATAATCATAGGCATCTCAATGAGCCACAGGGGTCAGATGCACAATGTACATATAGCCTACAGTTCTTGCATTGTGAGCATCATACTGGACGATTTGCTTCACAGATTTGGCCTGACAAAGTTGAAGACCTTATACTGGGCTAGCAAGAAATGAGAATTTAATGATTCGAAAGACGTGGTCACAATGAAGCTATGTTAGCTCCATTCTATGCATAAACTGATATGCTTGTCCTTTATGATTTGGAGTAAGTTCTGTGTCAATATCGATTACACTAGTTCGGTCACACCAAACTGAAAGTGGCCGAAGAATTTCGAAGTGCCAGAACCTAGTATCAGTGGAAACCGGAGGAGTCCACTATGTGAGAGACGACATGGGGCTCCTAAATAAGGACTCTCAAGTATCGCAAGACTGAATAAAGACGCATCCATCTGCTACAATAGATGGCACCTCAGTGCCTGAATGTTGAACGCCGAGGAAGAAGAGATATAAACAAGGAATAAGTTTAGGCATTTAAGCCTTTGGTCTCTATCTTTGGCCATTTATCGAACCATAATACAAATTAGCTTAACTCTGACGTGGGCGAAAAACCAATACGTGGGAAGGATAACGATATGAAAATTCAACGATTGTAAAATGTTACATGCAAAACATAACAGTCGCTAAAAGTTCACCATCTGACATTTTCACCAGAAAATCTCAAAAACACAAGAAACCTCATTTCTTGAAATGTTTGATTTTCAATTGAATATTTATTAATTCAATAGTCATTGATCATATTCTTCCGGTGCTGTTTTCCCTATTTCTTCATATATCACTATAAACATCAGCATTACCATGCACAGAATACAGTAAAGCAAAAGAAAACATTTCACTCGTACTAATTTTCAATTAAGATTACCGCAAAGCGAATATATCCATCCGCAACTTGTCTGAAATCAGTATCGGTGCTTTCTGAATTTATGACCTAAGACCATCATCTACAACCCCGTAATAAAAATGATCTAAAATATACTTGTAACATAATCATTAACAGAATAAATGCTGTTGGAGACAATTTCTGTAATTATTCAGGCTTCTGATAAACAGAAGCCACAAACAGCATCTAACGTAAAGTTTAACTGAAGATATTGAGCATCATGAATAATACTTATGATAACCCTATCTTACATAATTGAAAATTTATCCTATATCTGAATTCCAATTAAATAATTATTCACCCCGCGCTAGTCTGCAAATAGATATAAATACAAAAAACACACGAATATACATGTATTTCAAGACCCTCTCAACTGTATATTTTCGCGCGTTGGAGGATCATTTAATTGAAAATCAATTATACACTTTTGAATTATGTTATAACAATACGAGAATAACTGCTACATCAGTTAACTAAGCGAAATAGTAATTCTGTTAAGAAATTTACATACCTTTTAATTGACACCGAAAATATGTACAATTTACATATTACGACCGAATAAGATTATTTTGTCACTCTGAACATGAACTCCATAGATAGGAGAAGAACGCGTAAACAGCAATGGCGTTGGGAAGTGAGACCGTGGGCTGTCTGACGAGAACATAATGAAATGTCAGTGAAGGCCTGGTGTAGGACATTTACTGATGATCTGTCAAGCGGTTTCTACATTCAATGGTGATTGACGCTCTATGAACTTTCAACACTTTCAACTCTAATTTATCAACAGTCTAAAAAAATCAATGATGTCAAATGGAGACTATAGTCGGTACAAAACAAGATGATGTGGTTAAAAGTTGATTTATCATACTCGCATGACTGATCGCGGCATCCATTTTCAATAGTGACTAGTCAACCATCAGTTTTTCATCTCGTATGTTAAGTTGACAGAAATCTAAAATTTTGAAATAGCAACTGACTACATGGTTCACGGCACTGTTTGAGTTTCACACTTCAAAAGATTTATGATAAGAAAAAAGTTAATCCATTTTCGAGTAAAACGTAGCAGGCAAATTACGATAGCATAATCTACGGCATCTATGGTGTATTCAATGAAAATCATGCTTTAAACTTACTTCAGTACTATGAAAAAAAGAAAACATTTCGATTAATGCTTATCAAATGAAGGTAAGGGGTACATTTCTTTCAGCATTATCACGAAATCAATGATTGTGAAATTGGGAAGGTGTTTCAAGATTTGACATTAAAAGAGAACATTTATCACGTATTTCTCCGCAACTTGTGTAAAGCATCTCAGGATAATCAAACAGATGCAAATGAATGAATTTGCTTAAGTTACCTTCATACAAACGTTTGTAAGCAAGATTAGCTGAAAGGAAATTTGTAACTTGCATGCTTTGATAACAACCAACATTTACGGATGGCAAGAGCTAATAATATTCAATTTACCTTTGATGTTTCATGTTTTCTACTTTCAATTTGCATAGACAGAGCGACGTGGAAAATATATTTCTCATTGTATTGGGAAAATAATATTTACCTCATTACCTCCTGACAGCTATCTGGTATCATGAATCTAGCTACTGCGAGAACCAAGGAGAAAACGACCCCGCTTCAGATTTACAAAGATGTGACATTGAACAATTATGCAATTTTACTGCTGTGCGATCATATACCCTTGGAGCTAAGTTCTGATCGATGCACATGCGAGTAGACTGAATAATCTCATAATATGGGTATTTCAATATAGGAATAGTACTATCATTGTGGTCGAATTTCGTTAGGAAAAGACATCAAAACAAACTAAGTTAGATCAGACAAGCTTACGTTCCACAAACAAGGAGAGCTAAATGATAAGACTACCACATATAAAAACACAAATCGTCGTCTATATTCTTCTCAGTGAAATGGATCTATGCACTAATTTATCCACACCTATGGGCAATATTATTGTTTGTTCTACAAGCGCACTTGTAGTCAGCAAATGTGCATGTATCGATGACAAAAGTAGATTCATATGAATTGGAAGAGTGAATTCATGGTGGAAGTTGAAATAGAGGCAAAAATCAGATCGTCAGATTAATTCAAAATGACAACCAAATGGTTGCTACGACATCATTGCAGACACATGGGATACTTAATAATTTCCTCTGATGTGAAATTACAGATTCAAGATCAACACTGCATCACAAATAGAAATGCAGTGCGTATATAGAAATGCTATGGATTGGAATCACGCGTGACTGGCCCCACACACAACCACGGAGGCACTCTCGACATCATTGCCTCAAGAAGTGACCTTCATGCATCTGCCGTCGAAGTCATTGACCCAGGCCTCTCGGATCACTGCCTCATCAAGTGGTCTACTCCTTCACCTCAACCGTCGCCCATCTACCGCACGATCACCACCCGCCCATGGAAATCCCTGAACATTTCCTCACTACGGTCAGCAATCTCCAGCTCCAGCCTCTGTCATTCTCCTCCGATATCCGCCGACATTTACAGTCTTGCTCGACTTTATGATCATGAGATCTCGTGCGTTTTAGACAATCTAGCCCCTCGGAAAATCGGTCCATTGTCAACCACGCTCGTCAGACGCCTGGTTTGATGATGATGACTGCAAGAGAGTCAAAAACCTCGCCAGACGTCTTGAAAGGCGCATCAAACGCCTCACCAAGACTGACCCACCCGCTGCCTGTCTCGTCACTGCTGAGTTGAAAACTGTCAGGCGTTCTTCCAAAGCTTTGACCATTCAAAGACGCGAGTCTTTCTGGAAGTACAAAACAGAGTTCGAGCAAGGAAATCCGCGCCTGTTATGGAACTCGGTCAATACCCTCATGGGACGCCGTCATTCTAATTTGAACATAGAGATTTCTGCTGAGCAGTTTCACCAGCACATGATTGACAAGGCTGCCTCTATTCACGACAGGACGGCTAATTTCCCTCCTCCGGATTTAGCACTGCTCCGCCCGGCTGCTCCTTCAGTGAATTCCAACCCCCTCTCTGTGCCTGACGTCATCCTTGCCATCTCTAACCTTCCAAACAAGCACAATGCGCGTGTCTGTCTCCCGTCTGATGAACTCAAACTGAATATTGACATCCTCGCACCCTTCATTACTCACCTTTTCAATATGTCCCTGTCCTCCGGTATTGTGCCACGTCCATGGAAAAAAGCAGTCATCAATCCTGTTTTGAAGAAAGGTAATCCAGACACCACTAAAGTGTCATCTGTTAGGTCCCATTCTGTTCCTCATCTACATGTGTGACCTTCCCAGCATTATAGAATCCCACGGCCTTTCTTACCACCTGTATGCAGACGACATACAAATCTGCGGCTCATGTCATCCTTCTCAGTCACATGTTCTTGCAACCAAGATGGTCAACTGTCTCTCTGACATCGAAGATTGGTTATCTAGAAACCGCCTCTTACTGAACAAAAGTAAGACGGAAATGATGTGGTTCTCCTCCAACAGACGCCGCCACCTTGCTCCAAAATCTCCCATAGTAATCGGTCAGCACGATCACATTGCCCCGTCCTGCAAAATCCACATCCTCGGTTTTCTCCTTGACCGCTGCCTTACTATGCAGCCTCATACTATGAACACTGTCTCAAAGTGCTTTGGTGCCCTTCGCCAACTTCGCTCCATCCGTCGGTTCCTTCCCGAGTCCGTGGTGTCCACTCTTTCAGCTTCCCTCGTCTATTCCCACCTAGACTACTACTCCAGCCTCCTCTACGGTGTCCCTGACTCTACCTTGAACAAGCTTCAAGCAGAAATCAATGCAGGCGCTCGGATTATATTCAGAGCTTGCTCTCGCGACCATGTGACCCCCCTTCTGCGTTCACTGCAATGGCTACCTATGCGACAGCGGATCACTTATCGACTGGGTGTCCTCACGTTCAAATGTCTGCGAAGAGAAGCCCCTGCCTACCTGTCCACCCTTCTAAAGCCGGTGTCCTCCGTTCCCTCACGTAAAAATCTCCGATCCGCTAACAACAACACCCTAATTGTCCCGACATCGCGTCTGAAGACCATTGGAGCCCGTGCCTTCCCGATGGCGGCGGCTCGTGTCTGGAAGTCTCCCAGCAGAAGTGAAATCGGCATCATCACTTGTAATCTTCAAGAAAAACTTGATGAAGCAACTGCTGTTCGACGCTTACTCTCATCAGTGACTCTCCCTCTCTCTGTGTATTTGCTTATGGTTGCTAATGGGCTCTTTATTGGATATTGTTAGACACGCTGATGGTAATGGTGCCCTTGAAGTCTTCGGACATAAATGTCACATTAATCTTTTCGTTCAATAAATGAATGTTGTAAAATCCCGGAAGTGAACGATTGTGCAATATTTCACGTTCAAACAATGAAAAATTTAAATGCCATAATTCTAAATCCAAACACACAAAAAACAAACTGGAAAGTATGAAAATGTCTTCCACTATGATAGTAACATTAATGAGCATGCTTTACAAGAATGGATGGCACTTTCATCTGCATTCTATCCGATGCTGAATGTAGCAACGCAAATAATTCAAAGTTTGAAATTGCACACGCCCTAACTGCAACGCATTTGCGAAAAATCTTCGAAATGTTTTTTAGTATTTTGACAAACGACTGCGATGACAATCTGTTGATGTTGTATCCGCTGAACACGGTAGAGAGGTCATTTGCTTTTATGATGTCTGACTGAGGTACGCAGCTTGCTTGTAATGTGCATGTAAACGCTGCATTGTCTTTCTGGAATCAGGCATGACGTTTCATACTTATGGATTGAGAATGAACGACATTCTGTAATTCCTCTCTAGACAGACTATCCTAGATTTGATCATTATTGACATGTACATTAGATCCTAAGTAATGAATTTTTACAATTTTACTGATTTCAGCCCCTACACTGTTGTTTGTGTTACACCGAATATTATGTCGAATTATAGCATCACCTATTTACGGGTACACTAAACCAACAACAGCACTTTGTGACCTAAGTTGATCGCACTACTTTGAATGGATCTAATCGCTTACAGATACAGACCGAAAGAAAATTTATTTGGAAAGTTCAACAGGAAAAGAGAAGAGAGAAGTATGGACAACTGCACAAGAGAAGTAGGTAATATTCTGCTGCACATCTCGATTTGATTTTACAGCCGATGAACGAAAAGAAATATTATTCATATCATTTTGTCATTAACAATCAGATCAGCAAAGCAGGATCAGAGTAAAATATGGGAGCCGTAAAAATAACTTACTCTGTGACATGACCAGGGAGACATCAATTTGCATGGGTTTCAAGTCACCCATAAAAGTTGCTAAAAAACCTTGAGTTCTATGAATTCATACACCTACCTCCAATCTCGAGCAAAAATCAAGATACGTGATTTTAGCTGCAGGACAGCTTCCCAAATGGATATACTTTGATATAATGTAAGATATCATCATGGTAAGGGAAGTTGGTTTTTTAATATTAACTACTGTCACATGCAATTTCAATACAAACTGCTGATAGTTGCATATCAAACGCGGGTGTTTGTTTTCAAGTGATTTATTCGTTTGATCAATGTATTTCCGTATGTTATCGAAGTAACACATTGAAATGGAATAAACAAGACGGAAATTGTAAGGGTTTCATCACTAACGTGACTTATTGACCATTCTTCGGTAAATACAGTAACGAGTTTTATTTGAAAGATCAAGATAGCTGCACTGTATGCCAATCCTTCCAAATTCTGCTCACACATTAAGTTGCATTCGGAAACATCACCTTTCACTCAAGATTTTCAAATCATTCGTTCCAGACTTTCAAATCATTTCGAAGGGTAAATTAAAAAATCAACATCACCAGTCCTGATTCTTCAAATGATCGTGGTAAGATTATGATCAATTATTCATATATAAATCTGAATTAGACGGCATTACTCACAGAAACCACGCTAAGTGAAAAGTTATTTGAATACTGGATTTGCTAGTAATAGGCCCTACTTGGAAAAACACAGTGATGAAAGTTGATGAAATACCATTCGGTGTATTTTAAAGAACAAAACAGGGTTAGAAGTAAAATAGTAGCTCTATTAGTCATATGAGGCGTCACTGGTTCTAGCTGACCACACATTAACACTTACACTGGCTTTGTTTTGTTCAGGGGCATATCCTGCAGCTAGCGCCCTAAATAATTCACCAGATAATTTACTTTCAGAACCCAAGCGACTGTTTGAAGAACGTGTCAAATAGGGTTCACGGTTGCCTCCAGAAATTTTCATTGGTGAATTAGCCTTGACACTTTCAATATTATCGCGCCGACTGTAAGATTAAGACACTCATTCCCATAGTCGTCTAAATATAACTTTAGAAATGTAATGTCATGAAGTAAAAAGTTAGTCATCAAAGTAAATATATTCATAGCATAAAAGTTGGTTTGCAGTTACTAAAGTCTATAATGATTGTCATGATTTGGCATTTTTCTAATTACAATAATCACTTGTTGAAGCAAATCATCAATATATATTCTTAAATCAGATGTCTTTATTAACTGAGGCTTAGATGAACAATTAGTACGAGTGTTCCATACATATTTACAGATTGGTCTAGATTTTGAAAGTGGATGTATTCGGTTAGCTGTTAATAAAGACGTACGTCAGACCCCTGAGATAAGTATCCTAATTTCTGTGTTTGCGTGGTCCAAGAAGGAAAATTAAAACTTTGAAACCCTGTGCGTGTGTGTCAGAACCCACTACGAATGTGTGTATTCACTTAAGCCCTAATAATAGTACTCTGATTTATTGACCACTGTATCTCCACAAGTAAATAAACATGCATTTTCAGATCTGAAACAGGCTCACTTACAAGTCTGATGTCACCTAATAATTGAAAAGGTGGTGGAAACAAATAAAACCAAAAAATGGTGTACATGACCCAATGCAAAATGATTGTTAAATATTACATTTCAGCTGCATACAGAAACTAATTATCAGACAATTTAATTGATCAGGTCAATATCGCAAAAATATTTCAAAAAAGAACATATATTCTAAAATGTTCACTCAGATAGAAAAAGAAAAGGATCTTTCAGACAATATAACGATAGACAAAAGCCGACAATGAAAACGAAGTGAACTACTTGTACATCATTTAAGTAAACATGAAAGTCTTCCATACCAGTCACGAAAAACAGAACTTATAGACAGTGTCATAGCGAACAAACATCATCTTTTGAAAAGGTGGCGGAATCAACTTGGACAGGCTTGAATATTTCAGTCCATCTTGCGTAGTTTACGCAAAAACAGCTAATTCCGTACATCCTTAGTATCCACTAACGGCACCTAGGAGTAAAGAAGTGTTTATCTTCATGTGTCACTCCGTAGTACTAGCATTTAGTGATAGTTGATTACTACATTTGTAGTGAGTAAAACAACACTGTCACCATAAATTGAACACTACACTCTTCACTACCAACCTCGCTGTGAAAGTAGTTGAGGTTGGTTGTCATGACGACGAACGAATCAGGTGCAGAGACCAAGTCTGTCAATGAACGAAATGGATTTCCATGGAAAGGACATTTACGTCAGATAAGCAATTTCATGCTAAACAATTGCTTGAAGAATTAAATATGCTATAGCAAATGATACAGTTGCGGTATACAATAAAAACTCAGACTCCCAAAATAAGATTGAATATCTGTAATTAAAATGTTGAAGCGCCACACACTTTACTTCTAAGTGTTTGTGCGCTAGTATTTAGTTTACATTTAAATGTTGTTTGTAGCTAAGTGTCCACTGTCAATTTCAAAATCCGTAGCAAAGAACGCGGTGAGCACTTTGTTCTATTCATACGGCACACCATAGCGCTTAGGTTGCTAACAATGTCCCTATTAAACAGCGCAATTTATTCTAGCAAGCTTTTATTTCCTTGAAATGTGATGAAAAAATATTTCCAAGTGCTCGCCTATCTATGGACGATGCTACTGCAGTTTTTTCCATTTAAATGGGTTTGTCTAATCCAAAGTATCACAGAAAATCCATATAGTCATTAGGCATGGCAGCTTAGATATGCAATTAAAAAATTTAAAAAAGCCATGCCTCACATTACATGAGAGATGTCAATTAGTTGACTATTCGTGTGATCAAGTGTTCAACTCTTTTGTAATTGTGTATGATTTATGCTCTCATTTAGAAATCTGCACTGTGCGCACATTCAATCACATCAAAAAACTTTTGGTTGTTGAATTAACAATTTTTCTTCACTCAATTAAAATTATCAATTATCATTACGACCATCACAGCGATAGAATATTATCATGGATAGTTTTATATGTGTATGATAAAACGCTCTAAAAAGAAAGCAATAGGTACACGTTGTCTCACCAATTTCACAACATTTGATTTTCACAAGATATAAGAATATTAATCCGTGGTACGATGCACACGAATTCTTGAGGAGAAAGAAATATATACTTCTGCACTAGCTTGCCTATGGGATACATACTTGCAGTTCATTGCACATATCAACATTTATTATGAAACCATTCTGAAATTTCCTCAGCTACCATGAGGACAAGACGAGTCTAGAGACTACATGAATATTTAAAAACCAGCAATGAGAGATAGGTTAACACCACAATCAAAATGATTATGACTGGTAATGAGCATGCTGAACAAAACAAATCAGGTTAACACATCAGACACCACAGCTGCATGAAATTATTGATTGTTTGGCAACACTTTCATGTCTGTAATACCTCTTATCAAACATTTTTCTGACAACGCCAGCGTTTCCCCAGTTCAGTATATCATGGATACATATTCTAATGCAAAATGTGACAATTACTTCATTAAAGAACAGCAATCAAACCAGTTGGCTATATGAATTAAGTGAAGACAAAAACATAAGAGAATATAAAAATCACACAGCATACAAAAATCAAAAAATTGATTATGATTCAGACCGGGAAAATTTAGCCGAGCGAGCTCTTTTTCCGCTATGGCTAGTGGCAAGGACTGAGCTGTGATTGAGAAGTGTTGACAGCAAAGCCAAATTCTCAATGTCCGACCCATCCGTTGGTCGGAGTCCATGCGGAGCAGACTCTGGTCTCCGGATGAGATGTGGTCGATGGTCCATTTCATTGTCACTGGAAATGATTATTTGTTCAGGCTTTTTATTATGCTGATATCTAGCCATCGTCTAAGGACAAAGAACAATCTAGCGAATGACAAAATATTTTATATATTTTTTACAACTAACGACGAAATATCAATCACATCATTTAGTTTTTGTCACTTCTATCTTTTTTATATAACGTCAAAATTTGTAAGCAATTTCAAGAATCGATTTTACAGAGGGGAAATTGAAAGAAATAACGACTACACTTAATTATTGAGATTAAAATGTGCATCCGTAAATCACTATTTTGTTAAGAACAAATAGTCAAAACACACGGATTGACTGGTTTCAGCACTCGGTGGTGCTTTCCTCAAAAGTAATAACTTGCAATGGCTAAAGCAGCTCATCCTTTCATTGTAGGTTTCAATTTCCGTATCCACTGATTCTCAGCTAAGCGATTTTTATTGGGTTATTCAATAATATATACGTAGTTGAATATAATTAAAATCCTATCTCAATGGTGCGCTCATTCAATCGTTTATTCATTTAGACGCATGTTGCAGTTCAGTCCTTAACGTTGCCGATGCATCAGTCAACCACACTGAAAATCGCTATCTTCCAAACGTATTTGGCGTGTCTAAAAAGTTCCTGCACTAGACATATTCTACGTAGATAGGATTTGACACGGGATTTCCCGACAGTCTCGATTCCCGGGAAATTTCGAGAAAAATTAAACTCGTTGAATAAGTGGAAAAGACGATTTGAGTACAATATCATAAATTAGTTTATACACTCGTATTAACAAAATTCGTCGATTAGACAATCCTCTTATAGGAATTGCATTCATTGCATTGCTCCAATAAGAGGACGAAGTAATGCATTAAGGTGATCTTCTCCAAGGTTTTCAGATTTGTCTATAACCCGCAAATTTTGATTAATCTCCCAAAAATCTTCACATACGCATTTTCTATTTACGAGTACATGCAACATTTCATACAAATTGGATTAGAGAAGCACTTCAAGAAGCCGATGCATTACAGTTAATGTGTGCGCGATCTCTTTCAGGCTAGGAACAAATGTTAAATTGAATTTGTATCATTTCAAATACAGATACACAAAAAATCATACTTTATCCCGGAGTACCTCGATCGTCTGATTAAGTAGATTTTAATCGAGGTCGGACTGAACAGTAGTCAGATAATTACAAAATTTTTTCACCATTCACAATTTTTCATTTGTTCTTTTGTTTTTCAATCTGATTTGATCATCTTCGCCTTCTTATCGGACGCTTTGGAGAAAAGAATCTTGAATAAACACATAAAATTTGAATAATTGTGGCAAATGTCATGGAAACATACAAACATATTTATAGTCCCGAGACCGAAGATGAGACTTTCACAGAATGCTGTACACCCTATGACTACTACAAAAATGCGCGTCTTCCGAGTTCCTTTGGTTTACAGACAAGATCAAAGATAAAGACATGTCAATTAAAAGAAAATTGAAGTTTTCGACCAATATATCAGTTTGGTGTGTTTACTCCGACTATGCGAGATCCATTAACTCTAGTGTCATGCTTTTTGGCAAGATATATCTTTAGGTCATGAAGTCACGCAACCACATACCTTTAGCTACAAAACTAAACATATTTCGATTAAGCAAGCATCTTAGTACAGTAAACAAATGATCAAATTTTAGCTCACACATCATGCATCTAACTAGGTTCTTGCAAATGTCGCACATAGAAATTGCTTCTAACACTTGATAGAACGTGATAGAAGACGATAAGAAGACACATCATGCCTAAAATTATGTAACTAGAGTTAATGGATCCCGAATAGTCGGAGTAAACACACCAAACTGACATATTGGTCGAAAACTTCAATTTTCCTGCACTAAACACATCTAATTCTTTGATTCTGTCTGTAGATCAAAGGAACTCGACATACCTCGGAAGGCGCGCATTTTGGTGGAAGTCATAGGGTGTACAAAATGCTGTGAAAGTCTCATCTTCGGTCTCGTTCCATGCAGAAGCTCGTCGTGGTGGCGGGAATATAAGTATATTTCTATGTTTCCATAGTATTTGTTGCAACCATTCTAATTTTATGTATGAGTATATATCTAGATTTGTATTCAAGATTCTTGTGCACAAAGTAAGCACATGTTGAAATTGGACGTGAGGCCTCATGCCATTAGATAATTTCAATGAATTTTGTGGCTCATTTTATTTGTAAAATTGTTTTGTGACTATTTTATGTCATGTATTGAATAATGCTTTGAGCGCATCCGTTAGCAACCATCATTTTTCATCTGCAATTTTTGGGATAAAGCATATTTTGTTTTCAAACATAAGCATGAAGCATATCATGATGTAGTTATTAACTAATTATAACTATCATAGATTATATTAGGACTTTCAGTGTGTTGAGTGTTGACACAATGTGCTTAATAACCTGATAAGCACAAATATTTTTGTTTTCGTTTTATGCAAGTGTTCGGTGCCAAAGTCAATCAATATTCTTATTTAGGGGCCGACCTCGACTCGACTTGGATTAAGATAGCCGATCTGGATTAAAATCGAGTCCAACTTGCATCACTGCTTCATCCAGTATTTGTATTTTGAACCTTTGAATAAAATATATGTATTTTTGAATTTGTAAATATCTTTGTGCTAATATGCATCTATATTTCGATATTTTGAGAGGAAAATATTTGCACTTGTTGTTAGACAAATATACACGAATTTCTTCCCAACTTGATCTCTGCTGATCAGGTCAAGCCTGAGTGAGATGGACCAATATTCTCTTGAACTTGTTATTTACGACGATTTCGAAAGTGACAATGACCCGCTAAGCTCAATGAAGAATGCATGCAGCAGTTCAGTGATATTGATAATGCAGAAGGATGTGGTCCAGAGAAATCGTGGGATAATTTTCAATGAAGCTGATGAATAATGGACAAAACAAAACTTGAATGCAAACTTCAGTCAACAAACGGAGCTTTTACAGAAGACATTAAATTGTGCCTGATCACTTCAGAGACAGGATAAGACATCGGTGAGGTCAAAGAATGCTTGTCAATGTGCAGAAAGAACACTTCTCCGAATAAATAATAAGGCTTTCTTAAACATATGAGGTTGTACATTGTCGTGCTACCACAACTGTTCTTTCAACTTCATGGGATCTACGGTATTCACTTGGAAATAATTGTCATTACCGTCACCGGCAACCTGGATGAAATCAATGTAACAGCCAATTCAACTCGTAGATATTCTACATTTCATCGGAGCACGAATGCACGCAACTTGCTACACCAAGATCGAGCTGATTAGGTTACAAATACATCTGTCAGAACCTTGCTTTTAGCATCTAAAATAATGACAGAGATTTGAGAAAAGAACTTCTTATTCATTTCAATATAATAGCTTTATCGCTTTCGTAGAATATGCCCAATTCGGAAATTTTTTTTAGACACACCGAGTATATAAAAAAAAGCGTAACTTTTGCAACATTTGTAACTGATGTATTCTCTGATTACATGATCATGCTAAATATCGGATACGGTGGAGATAAAAATGCACTTCGGTCCGTGACAATTTCTTAGAAGAAAAGTATTGAGGTCGACCAGCAAGAATTGACGCTATATAAGATGAGCTCTTAAACAAAATCCTATGGCCTGCAATAATCCCCATCTATGCACTGCAAAATTCTGAAGGCAATCATCGTGCGGTTGCAACAGATTTAGCTGAAGTGGGCTAACTTCATTTAAGGACCGCGATTACAAACATCCCTAAAAACCTGCATCTCCGATTGCTGGGTCTAAAAGAAGCACAATAGTACTCGCAGTTGACCAGACATCGAAATAAAAAAGACAACTGGTGCATGGTGTGCAGTACAAGTTGCATGAACAGCAGGTTATTGAACATGTAGTATCAAAGTGAGTTGTTAGTATATACCTAGCTATTTGATGATACTCAGACTAATACTATTCATGATTGATTGGTGTCGATATATTCTTATTTCTGAAACTCATTTATTAGGAGTATTATTTATTAAAAGCATAAGCACATACACTTCATATCTTTATAAATTGCATGTATGTATAAAGGACACATTGTATCTACCAAAGTGTAACAATCACCGATTTGAAACCCAGTACATATTGAACATCTACCAATCAAAAACCTATTCCAAAATTGAAAAAGTAAAATGAGTGCGTTAGATAGAAAGCCACTTATACACCGAAAATATAAATCACGTTTTAATGCATAGATAGCTAGTTCATATAGAATAAAGTAAGCAAAAAGTGTATAAAGTAAAAATTATTGAGCTATCGCGTAGAGAGTAGGCTATATACCTTCTTGAAAGTGTTAATTTCACGAAAACTTCATTGGTATTTTCTACAAACATAAAAATGATCCATTTCAGAATCATCACCGTGACAAACTTTAAACCAGCTAGCAAATGTACAGTTATTATTTGAATTTTACTATACATGATTGAAATTGATTTGCAGACAGACGCCCTTGTGATTTCAACGTGTCTATTGATACCACATGGATGTTCAATGTACACAGATGCCGCAATTGCTGCGCACTGATGCCAGTGTGAATAGAAGTCAACTTTAATTTAAGGGTCCACCCAGAGTTGTAAAAGGGGTGCTGAAAAACATTAACACAATTAAAGAGTCTAAGTATTTCAGAAAGCAAGAATCGCATAAAAAAGATTAATGTAGTACCTTCTCCATATTTAAACATAAATATTTTAAATTCTTTCTCAAATACATTAGTGACACCCATCATAAATCTGAAATGCAACCTCCTGATATTCTAAAAAATAATGTTTTTAAATTTTCAGTTCCAAACTAAGAATTTTTCTATCTGGGATATAAAAGAGTACATTTATTCCCTCTCAAGAGTTTCAGAGGAATTGCATTTGAGCTAGAGTTCAATCTATCGCAGAACTAACAGCTTCCAAACAGTGCATGGAGTCACCAAAAAATTCTGTAATCTTCAATGAAAGCAAATTTTATATTCAAACTTTTTGAAAGATCTTCTGATTTGATGAAAGTGTCGAAAAACTAATGAAATATTCCCAAATGCTCCAAATATCGACTATTTCACTCAAAACCGAAAAATGCACGTGAAAAATGATGGTCGAGTCATTTTGACCAAAAAGATACGTGAAAATGCTATAATGATCTCTGTCGACTTCAGTCGAGCTATTAGCCTCTCTGACCCATGGAAGTCTCATCTCCCTTCAATCAGAATTCCTTTTATGGCAAACTGAGCATTTCCCCGACCACTATCAGAAAGTCTGCTTAAATGGTCTGCAAAATCCAGTATTCAGTACAGAATTAAATATTTTGTCAATCTGCGCGCAGATGAATCTAATTCTGTGATCCAGTCACTTCAGGGTACCCCGGAGATAAAATTTAGTCGACATTCTTGCTCTGTTCATAAGGGATCTCTGAAACCGATATTTTCACCATTTAAGATGATCAAATAAGCTTATGACATGTTTGTACTTATACCCTTTTCGAAGAAGACTGATAAAGAAAAGACAAAAAAAATGTGGAAAAAGAAATCAACACATATGTGAATTGCGTTTTAACTCAAGAGCTGAAGCTCAATACGCGTATGTCTAAGGCAAAACTGTCATGCCTTTCATATAATATCATCCACATTGAAAAAATTCACGAATTCCAATTCCCTCAGTCAAAGAAATGAAAATTCTTGGGACATTATTTTCAAAGACCTTACGTGAGACAAGAATATAATGTTTGTTAACAAGGTACAAGACGAATCTTTCCAATAATAATTCTACACGAATTTCAAAAACGATTTTCTTTTACATCAAAGAAGGACTTCGTCCAATTTTACAGTGCATGACTGTGTTCTCGGAACAATCGAATACAACGCTACTCTTTTTCATGTAAACTTTTGACATTTTCAATCGAAATAAACATTCGGCCTAGTCCCATCTTTTCTATTTATTTTGCTCCTCCTTTTGTTGGATTAAACAAAGAAGATATGCAAAAACTCGAGTGGATCCGAGGGCGGTAGAGCCGAATAACCTGCGGCCCTCATTGCCAATATGACGACTTTCAATTAATGGAAATAAGAATTTAGAAATACATTCAGTGAGGCACTTTCATTATGAAATCGTGAAGATAGTTTAATAATAATAAAATCCTTGAAGATAGCTTCGTGAAGAAGACAGAAATTAATTGGAAATAATTTGTTATTACACCAATATATAAGCTTGCTTGGCATTTCCTTACTTTTGAATTATGAAATCGTTCAACATCTTTCATGAGCTTCGCCTTGACACACTCCAGTACCCTGGCCATCTGTGCCTCCTAAAGTGCAACATTCTCATTCGTGCCTAGTCGTTAATTCCCCGTTGTACATTAAATTTCAATCAAAATAATGCTTGATCGAGTGATTCAAATTTCTCTGTTCCCTTTAAAAGCTGCTGTCTTTGTCGTCTTCTGTGACTATACTGTGCCCTTTTTTTGATTTTGTGACTTTCAGAATGCTTTGCTTGATCCCCAATCATTGGATTGAAATAAACACATTAAACAAGCTGTAAAAACATATTCTGGCACTCAGTGTAATAGGAATTGCGAACCTGAAAATGCTACTTTCTTTACCACACTAAAAGTCCAGACTTGTCAACAAGTTACTTAATAAACATAAACTTCATTAAAAGGATGCTATATAGTGCGACCAGTAAGTTATATTTTCTTTTTCAAAACGAAAGAGTGGACCTATGTCCGATTTCACGCATAAATGGCGAAATTCACGCACGTGTGCAACACTGAGGATAACTATGGATTACGGAAAATGTGTATTACTTTATACCTTAATTTTCTCGTTGTGATGTGAAATAATATAACACTAAAAAGAAAATAATGGAATATTGTAATATTGGGCATTATTGTGAAATCTATCCACACGATGAACGCCATGACAACTTTTGTTACATTTAACATCAGATTGTCAATCCTGTACTGGATCTGTAGTTCGCTGGTGCGTCATCCATTTTTAGCAAAATTTCTCGAAGCGCCGACTGTTTTCTGTGAAAGATCAATGTTATCCCCTTTACATTACTTTGCACCACAAAGTAATATAAAAGAAAATGTAGGCCGATAATATTTTATTGATGCGCGACATGTTTCGCCCTATCTCATCTGGCACATACTTAGGGTGACAAATCGTAAATAAAAGCAGCTTTTATATGACATAAGAACAGATGAATGAGTTGAGTTAAAAAGCAAGTCAGTTGTGGACAAATTAAATGAGTCACGTGTGTAGAATGAGGTTACCATGGCAGCATCAGACCGATGATTGTCTCCTTTTGTTGACATAATGCTGGCTTGAGCCTATCAATCAGCAGCGCTTCCACCACACACAGCTGGCCTTTGTTGGAGCACCTTCTTAAAATTGAAAATCTGCTTCGGGCCCCAGATTGTAGAAGGGGGCAGGACATAAGATGTTTGTATATAATTGATCAAATTTTTCAGGAGGTGCAAATCCATTGATAAAAAGAAAAAACCAAGTTACTTGGTGCCTCCGTACCAGTATATTTTTTTGATCTGTTTAAAAAAATAATAAATATACACTGAAGTGCACTGAAGTTGCGCACTGAAGTAGTGCAACTTCAGTGCACTTCAGTGTATATTTATTATTTTTTTAAACAGATCAAAAAAATATACTGGTACGGAGGAACCAAGTAACTTGGTTTTTTCTTTTTATCAATGGATAAGATGTTTGGTAATACTGCTGTCAGGTTCAGTGTTTGATCGAGGTCTCGTACGGTTTCCTTTGTTCAGCCAGTCGGGAATATGTTGCCGTTGTCTCTTTGAGGCTTGGAATTGGGTCCTTCCGACGTAACTGCATCCACAGAAACATTTGAATTCATATATCACCATGGAGGGGTCCTTTTCCTTTGTTGCCTCGTATCCATCTTGAGCATAACACTTCCTTGTTGTGAAGACGATAACCGGGTTGACGTTGGGAAATTCTGCCATCGTCACTTTTCTTAGTTGATTGGAAGCAACTTGTGTCGGTATTTCGCCTTTGTATGGCAAGACCAATCGATCTTCTTTCCTTTTGGGGCCGATCATCTTTTCTCGTGCTTTATTGTATCTCTGGATGAACCACTGTGGATAGCCATTATCTTGTAATGTTTTCATTAAGATATTTTCTTCTTTCTCTAGGTGAATTGGGCTGCAAATTTTCCGGGCTCTGTTGAACAAGCAGGCAACTAAGTTACGCTTGTATGAGGTCGGGGCGAAGCTGTAGAAGGATAGATACAGCCCTGTCCATGTTTTCTTTCGGTAAGTCCTCGTTGTTACTTGTCCATTGGTCTCACGTTGCACGAGCACATCCAAAAAGGCAATAGACCCATTCTCTTCGTTTTCGATTGTGAATACTAGGTTTGGGTGCACATTGTTGAGGGATGCCTGCAAGTTTCGAATTTCTTCATCTCTTTTGTACAGTACAATTGTGTCATCCACGTATCTTCTGTACCACACCATGTCCTTGATTGTATCTTTGGTTTTGTTTTCCATCAGTCCCATGAAGATATTGGCCAATCTTGGTCCCAAAGGGCTGCCCATAGCACATCCATCTTTCTGTATGTAGACTTCACCTTCGAATAGGAAACGTGAGTTCATTGTACATAGCTTTAGAAGTGTCTCAAGCTTGTCTACTTGCACAATAGACATTAGAAACAATAGACAATAGAATGATTTGATCAAGAATCAAATCAAGTCTGCCGCAGCTATCACTGATCGACAGAATTCGGTATCAGAAGTACACATCAAGTATTCTGGAACGTGTGAGATCAAAGAATACGGTGCTTTCAAATACAGAATTAGCAGAATGTGTCTCATGGTTCAAAGATATCTTTCCCCAGGACGTTGACAAACACATACACAATGTATCAGGCGTACCACTAACAAGAATACAGAAGGAAGCTTTATCAAGAGGATTGGATTTCAGCATAGCCCCTTCAAAGACTGATGATGTCCTTGTCGATGCAGAATTTGAACAGTTCTTCAAAAAACTTGTGTCAAACAACCCCACGCAATGAAGCAGATATTCCACGATTGAAAGCCGGACTAGTAACAATCTCAAAGAATTATTCAGCGTCAAGACCAACAAAATGTCCTCTCCCACACGAACACAAGTCAGCACTGAAAGAACTCAAATCTAACAAGAACATCCGAATACTGAAGCCTGATAAGGGTTGTGGTGTCGTAGTAATGTCAAATGAAGATTACATCAATCGAATGAAGACCATCCTATCCGACAAAGAAAAGTTTGAAGCAGACTGCAATCAAAGTGACGACATGACTGGATTGGAGAAGAAACTGAACGATATTCTGAAGAATTTGAAAAGTCACGGTCATCTAACGTCCAGCCGCTATCAACAACTCAGAAGTGGTAGTTCTAGAATGCCACGCATGAGAGGAGCACCAAAGATACACAAACATGGATGCCCACTGAGACCAATCATTAACACACAGAATTCCCCAGCTCACCAGGTATCAAGATGGTTAAATGACATCCTAGAGCCTGTGGAAAAACAGTTATGTGAATACTCAATCAAAGACAGTTTTGAATTCGTGGAGAAGGTGTCCCAGTTACAAATGAATGGAACAAGAATGGCGTCACTAGATGTGGTTTCACTATTTACAAACATACCACTGGAAGACACAATTCAAGGCATTCTCCAAGTAATTCAAGACAACAATCTAGAAATTCCTGTGCCAGTAGACAAGCTTGAGACACTTCTAAAGCTATGTACAATGAACTCACGTTTCCTATTCGAAGGTGAAGTCTACATACAGAAAGATGGATGTGCTATGGGCAGTCCTTTGGGACCAAGATTGGCCAATATCTTCATGGGACTGATGGAAAACAAAACCAAAGATACAATCAAGGACATGGTGTGGTACAGAAGATACGTGGATGACACAATTGTACTGTACAAAAGAGATGAAGAAATTCGAAACTTGCAGGCATCCCTCAACAATGTGCACCCAAACCTAGTATTCACAATCGAAAACGAAGAGAATGGGTCTATTGCCTTTTTGGATGTGCTCGTGCAACGTGAGACCAATGGACAAGTAACAACGAGGACTTACCGAAAGAAAACATGGACAGGGCTGTATCTATCCTTCTACAGCTTCGCCCCGACCTCATACAAGCGTAACTTAGTTGCCTGCTTGTTCAACAGAGCCCGGAAAATTTGCAGCCCAATTCACCTAGAGAAAGAAGAAAATATCTTAATGAAAACATTACAAGATAATGGCTATCCACAGTGGTTCATCCAGAGATACAATAAAGCACGAGAAAAGATGATCGGCCCCAAAAGGAAAGAAGATCGATTGGTCTTGCCATACAAAGGCGAAATACCGACACAAGTTGCTTCCAATCAAATAAGAAAAGTGACGATGGCAGAATTTCCCAACGTCAACCCGGTCATCGTCTTCACAACAAGGAAGTGTTATGCTCAAGATGGATACGAGGCAACAAAGGAAAAGGACCCCTCCATGGTGATATATGAATTCAAATGTTTCTGTGGATGCAGTTACGTCGGAAGGACCCAATTCCAAGCCTCAAAGAGACAACGGCAACATATTCCCGACTGGCTGAACAAAGGAAACCGTACGAGACCTCGATCAAACACTGAACCTGACAGCAGTATTACCAAACATCTTATGTCCTGCCCCCTTCTACAATCTGGGGCCCGAAGCAGATTTTCAATTTTAAGAAGGTGCTCCAACAAAGGCCAGCTGTGTGTGGTGGAAGCGCTGCTGATTGATAGGCTCAAGCCAGCATTATGTCAACAAAAGGAGACAATCATCGGTCTGATGCTGCCATGGTAACCTCATTCTACACACGTGACTCATTTAATTTGTCCACAACTGACTTGCTTTTTAACTCAACTCATTCATCTGTTCTTATGTCATATAAAAGCTGCTTTTATTTACGATTTGTCACCCTAAGTATGTGCCAGATGAGATAGGGCGAAACATGTCGCGCATCAATAAAATATTATCGGCCTACATTTTCTTTTACAATACGATAAAGGAGAAATCTTGTTTCACAAAGTAATATTCTAATTTAGTGGAAGATGTAGAAGGTACATCTTAATTAGTTCGAATGTCTTCCAGCAAAATCAAGCAATAGCATCTTATAATTTTCCTAAAGCGTAGTCTCGTGAATGTTTTGTATGCAGTGAACTTTATCGAAAGTAAGCCTTTGCTGGATAATTAATCGAACATATTTATACGATATATAGGAATACCCATTTGAAGCTTCTAGCAACGAAGGTCTATACTTCATAAAATTGCAAAACTAGTGCGTTTGGGTATGCGTTTTCATACTATGATTCATGTATGAATATTTCATACTGAAAGTCTACTCAAACTGAAAGGGAGTTTTATAGCATGATTGTGCCAGCATCAAAGTTGATAGTGTGGGTTTCCTTTACACTTCAATTTGCCGTCATGGTGCCTCCAAATACCGTTCCTCCTAAATTCTGATAGTTATCATTCGTTGAATATGTATCTGTATCATGAATTTGTATCTGTATCAAATCTACGTGCAAATGAATCATACAATAGGAACTTTTTATCGATGCACAATGGATGCCGGAAAAGCATAACTAACCGATGAAATATATTTTTTCGTACTAAGCTGATAATAGCAACAAACGGCACCTTGAGGTTACTGTAAAACGACACTTCGAGCATTATGTCACTTTTTTGTTGTAGGCTACTGCAAAACTGAACGATTCGTCTTAAATTGCAATCTCACGTAATTATCGCCGTCATTTAATTTGAATTCCAATCTCTTCGTGCGGGTTTTCAATGAATGGTGCATTCAAATAGAATGCTATAAAATACAGCTTGATGATAATTTCGGCCTGCCATCCATAATCGCATTAATAATTATTTATCAATTTTATGACAAAAGACAGGTCTTAAACTGTTATTTTATATCAACTTTCAATATCTCATGATTTTGCTGTAGCAGTTGACAACGTTGATTAGAAATTAACTATTGCAAGCAACTTTTTCAGAATGACAACAGATGACTCGAGTAATTATTTATCACCACAATTGCTTACTTACCCCTTGTCACGGCCAACAGATGATTGATGACTTCCTATAGGACCTGTAGATGTCGCAATAGCAGCTGCGGCAGCAGCGCGACTGCGGGTCGTTACATTTGGGCCAGGATAAGGAGTCTTGGCGGACTTGGAGGGCGGATTTGTTCGTCCAGCGGACAGACCATTACTTCGCGAACCCCCACGCTTCAGCATGGCACGTTGAGATTCTGAACTGGCACCGATTTCGGAATTACCGCCATGAGCCCCAGAATTAGAGCTGTCGGCGATATTTGCAATACTGCTGCAAGAGAAAAAAGTCATGATGACAGTGCATAGTTCTTCAATTGAATAATGTACTAGAACAACAAATAACTATGTATTGCATCCAAGCTGGTGATAGAGATGATAACTAGCGGCCAGTTTGCACAAACCTTAAACAAATGGCTGAAAAGCAGCTTCTCTGAACGGTTTCACTGGCACCCAATGCACCAACAACTTCGAAATTACATGTGAAGGTGAGCTTTTTAGTAGCCTAGATTCCAAGAGTGCGGAAAAGAGATTATTCAACAGCTTTTAAACGGAAATTCCACGCTGACTGTCAATGTTAGAGCCATCTACATTAAAAAAACATCACAGACTTTGGACTGTTGCACCAACCTTAAGCTCATTACATAACCTTGATTTTTACGTCCAATTTTTGAAGATAATTTTGTACGAGACATTTAAGTTGTGACATCTTTGTTAGAACTTGCACGGTCTATGTTACAGCATGCATGAATAGACAAAGCTGCCCTCGAAATTGATGACTTAATTAATCGTACAACTTTGCTCAAACATTTAACGGAATTCATGTCGTAAGTACATTTACATGTCGTCACTGCTCGACTTAACATTTCAGCCGCTGCAGCTAAATCGACACACTTCGGATTTTGAAAAACCTTTGGATTATAAAGAAAGAGACTATCTACTCTAAACGCAGTGCACTGACAATAGTAGCATTTGTATGTGGATAAATGAAAGTAACTGTCCATCTAACGAAACAACGCACAATGATATCTTTCCTGCCTTTTTTTATTTACCATCCTTTTCAAACTTTAAAGTTTGTACACAGAACAGACTGCCACTGTAAGGCCGGAAGCAGGAGAAACTGAAAAGTTTAGGATCAATAAGGGTGCTCGTCAAGGCTGCATCCTGTACCCTATTTTGTTCAATGCTTTCGGTGAAATCGTTATACGAGAAGCTCTGAGTGATTGGAACAGCGGCATCAGAATTGGAGATAGGAGCATAGCCAATTTGCGCTACGCAGATGACACGACGATTCTAGCCTCATCGAAAGAAGAGATGAAAGAAGGTCTAACTAAGCTTATGACAGCAAGCAAGAATGCGGGGCTATATCTGAATGTAGGCAAGACTAAGGTAATGACAACAGACTCCATGAGCAATTTCGAATTTGCTGGAAGAAGGGCGGAGGTGCGGATAACTACGTGTTTCTCGAGACGAAGATCACAGCTGACGGACGGACAGAAGGAGAATTGAGAAGACGAATTGGAATGGGAAAGTCAGCCATGGTGGACAGGTGAAAATCTGGAGAGAGCGGAATCTCCCGATGACTGCGTACGATTGATACGCGCCTTAGTATTACAGATCGTCTTGTATGGTGCAGAATCGTGGACAATGCATAAGGCCGACTGGAGAAGAGTGGCTGCATTCGAACCTTAGTGTTGGAGAAGACTACTCCGCATACCCTGGACGGCACGAAAGACCAACAAGAGGGTGCTACAGCAGATGAAATCAGAAGAGCCACTACAAGCAGCAGTCATCATCGCAGCTCTTCGCTACTTTAGCCACGTGAATCGGAAGAACGGATCACTTGAGAAAGATGTTATGTTTGGCCACGCTGAGGTAGAAAGACGGAGAGGCAGACCGAGATGTCGATGGATGAGGGGCTTGCGCGAGGCAACCGGGTGGACTGCGAGCCGCATGATAGACGAATCGAGAGACCAAATCAAGTGGAGGAGGATCCAACGTGACGTCGCCAAGGGTCCTAAGCGATTGGATGGCACCAGGTGACCAGGTGACCTTTTCAAACCTCACACATTCTTCTGCATGCTTTAATACAGAGAAAGTCTCTCTATTTCCGATGGTAGCCTGCACAATTGAACTGTCGCCAGTCCGCTAGCGTCATAACGTTTGATTGTTGATGAACCCATCACACCATAAAAGATAATTCCTAGTTGAACAAATGTCAAACCAATATGGTCATTTGCTGCCATATTGCTAGTATTACATGCATGCAAACTGTTTCAGAACTATATTCCCGAGAGGCGCATGTCAGAATGGTCGGGAGGAGTCATCTGATAGATCGCGAGTCAATATATCACATTTGTAAGACCTACTGAGTACAAAGAATAGAGGTCGAAAGAGGCATAATAAACGTACGAGTATTTATAAGAAGATAGCACTCGTAGCCACACAATACTGATCAAGTCCAAAGATAGTCATAATATAGTTAATGAATGCAACCTAACTATATTTTCTTATCAACCCGTGATCAGAGGAAGAAAGTGATATGATCAATGTCAAACATTAGTATATGCTACCGGATAATAGATTTATCTTAAGATAATCAAATTAGTACAGAAGACACAGTATAAAACAATTTGCCAAGGTCATTCCTATTTATTTACATGCGGTTAAGGAAGATCAAGTAGAAAATACGTTAAAATTGTTGCTCTCTAAAGAAATCGATATACTTCGGTAATTTAAGCGATGGCATTATCAAGGTATGATTTATAAAAATATTTGAAATTGAAATGCATCACAAAATGGGAGAATGCTGTAGACTGAAAAACTAGTAACTATTAGATAGTGTAGTGGTAGTACCTAAACGTGGATTACAGTCACAAGTAAGTCAAAAAATAAGTGTATTATAATATGCCACAAAAGCCTAGACGTATCTAGTAACATCCTTGTAGATCTTATGGCAAATACACTCATGTTTACAAATAAGATTGCAAGCTCTATCAAGGCGAAATCTGACACTTCCTAGTTTTCAGTCGATAAGATTCTCCTTTTGATATGTATTTCTATTTCAAAAAAATTCTTTTATAAACCATGTTTTGATAATGGAGATCGCGTCGATCACCGAAATATTTCGGTTTTATACGGCAGCAAAATATTTTGACATATTCTACTTTCTCTTACCTAGCTAAATTCAATACTACAGAAATAAACATGTATAGAGAACCGTTGGTGAGTCAATAGACGAAAGATAACTATGTCGATTAATTGTTCTCATACAAGTACTCTTCGTAAATTTATAATGTCGGTGGTGCGTTCAGGTTCTTATGTGCAGTCAGATCACTCACGAAATGATGTGACATCAAAGTTGGTGCAATAGTACTATGGCTAAAACTTTATCGCCGTATTAGTGAGAAAAAAATTTATCATAGGTCACTTTTACTTCCCAAAATTAAAATCTTTGCATGTATTATCTGAATAATTCAAGTACCGAAATGTAAACCCTTGTTTATTGGCCTGACAAATGGTGAGATGGCTTTACATGGAAGATTCTTCGGATTTGTGATGTTCACAAAGTCTTCTTGGCAGCTTTCTAATTGCAATTGCAATGTTATATTCTTTTCATTCATTAGAAATTATTTGGTATACCGCCTTTTCCTTTCATGGGTTGAGACAAGATTTCTAGGTACAAGTTTCAGATTGCCTGTTCAGCTTTTTAATCTTTGATGGGTGATGGGCTTTCAACATCGAATAACTTTGCCATATTATTTTACATGGAGGTCCATATATTACTGAAAATACCATTTTCACATCACGAATGATTAAGTTTTTGCAGTACATGCTTCAATTTCATTCTGTCGTCAGAGATGTAGTCACACACACACACACACATGTAGGATAGAAGATGATCTGAAGATATTCCATTCTAAAAGTTATGACTAAGTTATCTGATGCTTCCCACTTAAAATGCTTTTGAGGCATGAGTCGCAGAGGAGACATATTTAAGTCTCTGATTTAGTCCCTACCACGACCGCTCTTAGCTTTTAGTAAGAGGCGAGTACAAATATTTCGTTCTTCCGGAATGAACCATTATTAATCAACTAGGTATTTTAACCGGACACATCGGCCACAGTGAAAACTTTCAAAAACTTCAATCCGCATCCACTTGGATTTGTATGTGCATTTTCTTTATCCTGTCTGATAAGAACATTAAATCGTGTAGAGAATGGTGTACTGCATTCTCAGAAAGTTCAGTTTTTAGCCACGTTCCCCGCAGACACTCGTGCAGACGGTCGGATGAGATAATTCGAACACTTAGTTATCAAGCCTTCAATATTCATTACCCGCTGAAAAATTGGCTCGATTTTTCACCCGATTTTTTTTTCATTTCACCCGATTTTTCTGGTATCTCAACAATAGTAGAAAAATCGGGTGAAAGACCCGAAAACGTAAACCTTTTTCGGGGTTAAGCCCGAATTTTTTAAAATGGGACCCGATATTACACCCGATTTCAATAATAAAAACGATAAGTACCACGATATTACACCCGAATTTTCACCCGATTTCAATAATAAAAACGATAAGTACCACGATATTACACCCGAATTTTTACCCGATTTCAATAATAAAAACGATTAGTAGCACGATATTACACCCGAATTTTTACCCGATTTCAATAATAAGAACGATTAGTACTACGATATTACACCCGAATTCAATAATGAATACGATTAGTAACGATAGTAACGAAACGAGACACGTATCAAAAGAAGGCTGAATAGGGTTTTTTGCCAGTAATATATGGTGTACAAATGACTAAAATTCATGATGCAAGTAGTGGCAAAAATTTGATATGCAAATTTTATATTTTCAGTTTTGAATCCTCTTAAACGTGCGGCTGCCGAGTTTCCAGATTGATGAAATATTTAACAAGCCCCGCACGTGTAACACATCCACACGTTACATTGCTCCTCTAATTGATGAATAGCTACGCGAACTTGCCGCTGCAAAATGCCAATCATGTAAAGGAAATGTGTTCAATTGTGATTTTTCTTCAGTCAGTCGTATTTTCTGTAAGTACTTTCATAAGACTGAGTGGATTGAAAAAGTTATCAGTAAAATTCTCCGTAAAAAATGAACACTATAAATCAAATTTTTACCACTACTTGCTAAATGTATTTTAGTCATTTGTACACTTGACTTCATGCCTATACTTGCACTGGTGAAAACCCCATTCAATCAGCTATGTCTTGATACGTCTCGTTTCATTACTATCAATTCTGACGTAATATCGAAAATCTAGTTTATTGTAGAACTTTATGGACGCCCTGAATATACATTACTAAACAGGTAAGAATTAAATCATAGATGCTATTGAATTGCTGTTCAGAAAAGTTCTTTAGTAGTCGTTAAAGCTGATGTGCCAGTGTTATACGAAGAATTCATCAATTCCTTCGAGCAGATCTGTAACAGAAAATTCGAAACTGTTCATCACAATAAATGCTGAAGATCCTGTATAGCTAAATTAACAGATTAATTTATCACAATATGACCGTTCATTCGCTTCAAAAAGAAAAAGACAGCCCTATAATCATAAAGATCCGAATTGTGAAACGATTATTCCGAGTGAATTACCCAAACTGAATAAATCGGCTCAACGACCATGAAATAACAAAATCTGCTGGAATGATAAGCAAAATTTGTTTAGCAAACGAATTTTAGAAATCGGTAACTTCACCCGAAAATTTTACCGATTTTTTCGGGCTTCGAAAATCGGTTCATTTCGGGGGTAAAATCGGGTCAATAACCTGAATTCAGAATCGGACAAATTCCGGAATAAATCGGGTTGGAAATCGAAGTTATAAAAATCGGCAATTTGACCCGAAAATTTTACCGATTTTTTCGGGCTTCGAAAATCGGTTCATTTCGGGGGTAAAATCGGGTCAATAACCTGAATTCAGAATCGGACAAATTCCGGAATAAATCGGGTTGGAAATCGAAGTTATAAAAATCGGTAATTTGACCCGAAAATTTTACCGATTTTTTCGGGCTTCGAAAATCGGTTCATTTCGGGGGTAAAATCGGGTCAATAACCTGAATTCAGAATCGGACAAATTCCGGAATAAATCGGGTTGGAAATCGAAGTTATAAAAATCGGTAATTTGACCCGAAAATTTTACCGATTTTTTCGGGCTTCGAAAATCGGTTCATTTCGGGGGTAAAATCGGGTCAATAACCTGAATTCAGAATCGGACAAATTCCGGAATAAATCGGGTTGGAAATCGAAGTTATAAAAATCGGTAATTTGACCCGAAAATTTTACCGATTTTTTCGGACTTCGAAAAATCGGGTCATTTCGGGCGAGTAATCGGGTCAACAACCCGATAATTCAGTTTCCCCCGATAATTAACAAAATTCGGGCCCGATTTAGTAAAAAATCGGGCCAGAAATCGGGTCAATTTTTCAGCGGGTAATCAAGTGAAACAAATGGATATCTACAAATTGAACCAAAATTCTTTCATATCAAAAGTACTTCTTCAGAAGGATTTTACTAAGAATGAATCACTTATAAAGTCATCATCAATCCGGTTTATTATGCTGGCATTGCAATTGGAAGTTCTCCGGTAGCAGGGGCTGACCAGTTCTTTCACTGCTTTTCTTCTCCATTCATCTGTCTGTAGCAAACTTCTTGATAACATTTCTCCTCTACATATCCTCTTCGATCACGCTAATCCACTTCCTTACTGGTTGGCCTCCCGTGGAACTTTCTTCACTTCATTGTTCTCCTGTCGACGAATGACATGTCCGTACCACCTCAGTCTTTTGTCTCAGATGTTCATCCAGATCATTCACTTTCAGTCTGCTTGCTACCTCCTGACTGCATACTCTATCCGTCAGGATTCATACTGCATATCAATCTCAACATCCGTCTTTCTGTGGCTTTTAATGTCTGGAGAGATTCGGTCTTCAATGCCCACGTCTCTGCTCTGTATGTCAGTGCACATCTCTAGAGATATGTCTAGTGCACAACACACCACTCAAGCTCCTGAACTTCAAACTGGGCTCTGAAACCCTGATAAAAAGATACACCACGAATAAGATTAATCATAAAAGTATTGCTCAAACCATTAGACATCTTATTCATTGAAAGAGAAGTTCAATTTCAATTAACTTTCCACCATGCGAATGCTATGCTGCCTCCGGCAGATTTTTATGTTACGTTCGATCAGTTGTGGTCAACAAAATTTTGCAACTTTGCTCATTTTACTCACGGATGTCCACAGAAAGAACTGTTGCAAAATCCAAAATTCAGATTATAGTCATTGAATCAGGCTTTTAGTAAGCTTTTAGACTATATTTTTAGAACTTCGGAAAATTTACAGCACCTTCATTCAAGTCATTACTTGCCTTATTTCATGTTCTTCTAAGTGAGAATAAAGGAATGTTAAAGATCACGAATTGTATTAATTAGTAAATAAGGAGGGTTATTGGTTCTTAAACAAAGTGTCTCAGCAGGTTAGCGGAACATATTTCCAGTGTAAGCATATCGTTATCAATTTGATACATGAAAAGATGGAACAAAATCAATCTTTCATTGTGCAATGAATTAAAATGCGGTCTGTATGCTCAAAAGAAATGGTGTCATATAAAATAATTTCTAATGAATGAAAAAATAAAATGAATGCTACATTATGATCGCAACTAGAAAACTGCAAATATGAATTTGTAAACAACAAAAGATTCAGAAATGTTCCATGCACAAACATCCTTGTATTTATCAGAACAGTAACAAACGGATTTTTATTGAATACAAATCTTCGTTTCTGTCCATCGAGCGGTTACTCTACCTAGAGATCTCCCATGAGAAAACACTACATTTTCCCTGTTTGGGTAAGGGTCTAATTACTTTATCATGTGGATATATGGAATGAGGCTTTTTGATCAAGCTGCAATGTGCATTTTAGCGATTTTATAATGTATTTTATTGCCTAAACACATTCCTTCCACGATCTGATCAACCGTGTAATTTCAGGAAGGTATATTTGTCATTTAAAAGCATCGCCTTTTTAAAGTCGTTTATGTGAACATGATGGATATTTGTCATCAAAACAAAGAACAATGGAAACAGTTTGCAAAACGAACAAGAAAACTGCAATCTCACCGATAACGATGGCTATTCATTAGAATGCGACGAGCAACTTTTTTACTGAAAGATTGGTGACAAATTACACTTGAAAACTAGATGATGTGAAGGATTCACCTTTAATTATCTAATCATTAAGTTATGATAATTATTTTGCCACCCGACTAAGTCTGTCTTTTTCAGAAAGTCAGTGACTGTTCCATGATTGGCAGTTAGAAACTACTCATAGTTTGACTGACTTTTTTTCAATATACGACACCGGTTAGGATAGTCAAAACTTTAAGTTTATCCGTTGATTGTACAAGGAATGATGGAGGAAAAGATCTACAATCACCAGGTCACAAAACTATCACTGTCGTCACGAGTCATCGACGAAATTTGAGATTTGCTAAGCCTCTATGTACTGACGTTCGTCTAAGTTTTCTCTCCTTTTTATTTTTTCTGAATATCCAGAAAGTTGACTTTTACATATGTTTTTACCTCTAACTTTTTAAGAAAACTTGAACGAATTTTCATTCAACGAAAGAGATCAAAGAGGTTTGGCAGGATTCGAGATTGAGGAGAAGCGAGGAGTTCAGACTTAGCCAGGTCGTCCTCACGGTCAGAAGTGAATTGAGTAAGTCAAAATTGCAGAACGACAAATTCATCAATGTTACATGGAGTTTTTAATACAAGCTATTTATAACACAAGCCATCTGATGCGACAGATGCGCAATTTTCTAGCAGCTGTGAAGTGCACGTAGTTGTGTGAACCCGGTACTTCGCCGGGATGGCATCCACAGGCGGATCTTGAGGACGCTACGCTACAAAGTGACCTTTGGACGAGCCCTTTTCAGTAACTTTACTGCATGGATGCATCATCGAAGACAGTTTTAAGGGGGCGCCAGAATGACGACCTGCGAAACTGTCTACAATTACCTTGAGACTTTGAGTGTATATTAATAGATGACTTAATGGTCGCTGAAGAAAAAATAATAATTTATGCCCAAATTAGGGGATTACATCAAGTTTGAAGCTAACTAGATAGTGCTCTATTATAACCTGAAATACATACGTCAATTCTAACTCTGTAAAAATTGACTTCAATGAGTCAATGACAAGAATCACCATTAGGTTAACATGCATCCGACGGGCCACTTTCAAGTACCACTCGCAGGCCATCGTTAATGCCATTGATTTGAACCTCGGAACACAGGTTGCCCGCGCCTGGTTCAGGCAATGGAAGAATTTTTCATTAATGACGAACAAGGTGAGGTAAGGTCATCAAGGTCAATATATACTGCGTGACAAAAAATCTCAACACTTAGAATTATAAGGACCATTATTTTCATTAATGAAATAGCATCAAAACTATAACTCTAAATGATAAACCTTTATTCCATGCATCTCTAGCAACCTGCATAGCCCTAGCATTAATGCAAGTTCAAATTCTATTGTTCATAGAGTTCATACGATCCCTCTTGCTCAATGCAAATTGAGCTTTTTTGCAATTTTTGCTTTTCAACCAATCTTTCGGAAAATTGTTCGAAATTCGTTGGAAAATGTGGATACGAGTTTTTCACCTATCTAACAGTCTCATCCCACGCAAGCTTGATGAAAGATCAGCCATGGGAGTCAGTCCTACTCAACTGCTGAGTTGTTGTCACCTAGCTGGTGTGCTCTGTGCAGCTGCATATTGTCATCTTGGATTATGAGATGGTGCCCCTATACTGTTGGAGAATTACACTGTTGGAGTCACATTCTCCGTCAGATAAAGCCACCCAAGGTGCCTTGATGACAATAGCAGGCTTGACTCGTCCATCGTGCCAAAAATCGACCGAAGTCATGACGCTGAACCAACGCTGAATCGACCATGTTCAGAAATGCAGCAGACTATATCTCTCACGAGACAGTCTGTGAGTACAAACTCTTACGTCGTGGAAATTGAGGTTAAACAGTGACTACTCGTTCACATCACGCGATGTCACTCATCAGCTCTCCTTTTAGAATATCACTCATGCCATTTTTATATTTTTCGATTGTGTTCGAGACCTGCAACATGTTCACTCATAAGGGAAAGCTATCGTATAAATTCACTAAAGTTCAAAAAGTTATTGAGAGGCATGCGTACAGTCTGTAAGACTCAAATCCCGCCTCCGTCAAATTCAGTTCGTCGATATGCGGTTCTAACGCAACAGTTGATGCCAGCAGCAGATTTGAAGCCTATTGCTAGATGTAAATCGCTCTGAAACCGATATTTCTTCGCTGCAATCATCAGCTTTCGGTAAGTGACTCTATTTGTTTTCTTTGGTCTTTCAGATCCTTCCTGTTTTACAACTTTTTCTTCTTCACACCAATGCACCCACCAATTCCTAACAGCTAGCCTGCATGTACATGGAATGCTTCCAATTCTCTGCAGACATGCGCTACGTCCACAGCGAATCATTCCAATAGCCACACATTTCGCGAATTCATCTTCGTGTCCATCATGCAGTTACGACCTCTATCAGAAAGACAGCAAATTTTGAAATTATGCGATGTTTAAACTTATCCAAACGTTGATCCTATGTAGGAGGATAAACGATATCTTCCTATGGCTATGCTAGAGAGTAAGGGTGACTTTTTAATCACAATCGCATCGACACGGTCAAACGATTAATAATCGCATCATGAAGCGATTAAACGATTAATCGCGCGATTAATTTCTTATATAATTTCAATATCTACTATTGATATATTAGATAACAGTATTACTGTTATTATGTAAACTATCAATGCTTCTCAACGAATTGTTAAGTTTTTATTCCCATGCACAATCACTTCGTCTTTTGTATTGATGTAACTGATATTTAAAGTAGGTGCCTATAAAGACCTAGTTTCATTCATTTTAATTACCCTTACTTGAGACCGCCTATATGGAATATCAGTGCAGTCTAATGCTACCAGAAGACTAAAAATAAAGCATAGTCACCGAATCACAGGTGAGTCATTCATTTCCACACCTTTCTGTTCCGTACTGGAGAATTCCAACCTTCACACGAAACGCACTAATAGAATAATCGATTGATCAACTTAATAGAAAATTCATTCATTAACACTACTATCTGAAGAATCATTAAAATGATATAAGTATTTTTGCATTAGAATAGAAATGCAAAAAAACGATTAATCGCAAGCCTGCGATTAAATGCATTTCTTAAGCATTTGAAGCGATTAAACGATTAAACGATTAATCACTTTGCACCCCTACTAGAGAGGCAACATAGAAATAAGCAAGATTGACTTAGGAATTTAACAGAGCTGACATTGATTAGTAATGACAAGTGTTCAGTTTCTTCTGTCAGGCAGCATAGAATGGTTGTCGACGTCCTTCAGCTCAACAGCCAGCCGTATGATTGGTGTGTAGATGTACTGCACACCATCCTGGATGGACTACAAATGAGTGAACGGTAGTCGTTGCGGACCAGTGGAAGCATATGTTCCAGTCCCGAAGGAGTCGATTCTCAAGGATGTTTAAAGAGCATTAATGATTGGTAAATCGGAAGAAGGCAGAGAGGCCGAAGAAAACTGTGTCAACGCCTCCAACATGAATAGTAAACTTGTGTGCACCAACAAATTTAGAAATGATGAAGGCGAGGATGCGCTATGGATACAATTTCTTCATGCAAAATTAAAAGGGGTCTTTACTCGCAAGAATGGACTTAGTAGCTCAGAATATAATGAAAGATGAGAATAAGAAAACAAGCTCGTTATTTATCTAACAATGTAATAACTAAGATTTTTGATGTTTTTCTGATTATGTTTTCGATTGGACTTGATAGCCACATTTTCCGATTTCAGAATATGATGATATTTTAAATACTTACAGAACTTTTCGTTGATGTCATAGGAGAGAAAATGCCATTTTGCTAGTTGGGTCAGACTGCAATTCTCAGACGTGTCTCGTTTAAGCGGAGAGCACTGTACGAACTTTCAGGACAAAATTATTACCATTCACGTGAGTATATTACACATGCCTTTGATTGAGCCAAGAATCAAAATATAATACTGTACGTGCCGTGTTGCCATGTTTTGAACCAGCAAATAACGCCTTTGTGCTTCAATAATCCACAGACATTAAATTAGTTGATTTGATGTAGGATCTCAACATTCATTGTGGCAATTTATAAAAACTTCCAAACTCTTCAAAGAACTCCACTGAAGCTGATAACTGCTTTGTAGACAGGTCACTATCATCTAGCTGTAAGCTATGTCCATAGCTACATATTGCTTTGAATAGTCAATATACCTACAGATTTATGTTCATGATTTATGATAAGGAGAAATTCTCAAGTGAACGGAAGGCTATACTTCCATTATACTTACACAGTACTACATGCATGCAAGTTTTCCCAAACGTAGTTGAGCAAAAAGTATACGATTCGTGAATATTTTAATGAAACTTGCGTTATAAACAGAAAATTAGACGTTGATGGGTGAAGCAAATTCAAAGTGACATGATGATCATGCTTACTAATCGTTTGCTAACTCCACATTCTGCATCAGCGCAAAGCCATAAAATAAATCATTATTGGGATGAAAAATAAGTGATGACATATAAATATAAAAGATATGTCCAAATGTCAAATAAATTACGTAAGCCGGAAATAATTTGATGGTTTTCCGATATATTGTATTCGAGATCTCGCGATTTGGTTAGCATCAACATTTGAGTGTACATATAGAGTGGAATATAACACATTGACAATCAAGAGACTATAGTTTTCAACTTTATCCGATAAAATGTAATAATATTGATCATTCATTGTAAATCATTGATAGTGAATGACCTATATGCCGTTGCTAAATTGATATAGCATGCATGAAAATCAGGGATGAAGCTAAGATAGCAATGATGACCATAAAGTGTGCCACAACCATTGCTTTAACTCATTCCTTCAACTTGATTCGATTAGTGTTCATTGTCATTCTCTTTTATTCTGACATCACCTATTACAATTTTGCTCTATGACCAGCTCTAATACTAATACACCGGTACTTACTTTGTTTCTTTCTATTTCTTCAAGACAAGATGATGCATGAACAAGAATTCAATTAAGCCTTTAGTATTTCCACTAATGTGTGCATTTCCCAACATTTTCCGTTCGATCTTCTCTTAAAGCAGAATGGCGCACATCTAGATATATCATTTGAACCGCCATCTCACTTTATGACATGGTTCATCTCCTCAAGTAACCGACATTTCAGTTGAAAGAATTAAGGTGATTTAAGCAACCGATGAAGCAAATTAATTTCAGGTTTTCCTTTGCATTTGTTATCAATCGCTTCGCATAGCTTGTTCTCTCATGTGACTCTATTTATCGCTATTTCTTAGAGGACATCATCGTTAGAACGTGGTGAAATGAATGAAATTTGATTCTGCAAACATTAATTTCGATTTTGCAAAAATCCCATTATTCAAAAGTGCCATACTTAATTATTTGATGACAATAATTTAGTAAAGCATCTAACAATCAGTTATGAAATTAGGAGCATTTTGAAAGAGAAACGCAGTACAATTTTCACCCACTGAAAAATTAAAATTTTCACTCATTTACTTGAGGATATTAAGACCTATAAAGAATATGTATTATGCGAACAGAAATCACACACGAACATGTCAATTCTCAGAAGTTAACTAACATATATTTGCACATGTTATTAAAAATCAGCATAAACACAAAATTAAACACGAACAATTCGACTTACGATGGACTTTTTCTTTTCTTTTTAATGCTGCAGGGAGAAGAAGCAGAGAAATACACGAGAGTTAACACACCTTTTCATTTCTTTGGACAAATCTTGCGGAAAATTTTCATAAATGCGATATTCACCGCAAATTCGGAAGCATTACACCCCTAGGACTCAGTGGCATTAAATGAAGATTCAGTCAACTTTAAAAAATTCAGAATATCACAATCATATATCAAATTCAACAAATCATCACTCGTTTTCTTTGATATATTTAAAAAAAGGCTCATTCCGTCTGTTTGTAAGTGCAACGCATAATGAAACTTTTAATCCAGTAATGGGCAGCATTTTAACTGGGTGCATAGATGTATTGTTAATAGCAATAATTCAGAAACGTAATCACATAGTGAAAAATAGCACTATTCTCTCGTTAAACGGCTTTAACAGGAAGACCAAATTTATAAACAACTTCAACAAGGCTTAAAAGTCGCAGCATTTTCCCTGACAAATAATTAGATCAGTAAAATAGTGAAAATCAGAATAGAGGTTTCGTTTAATTACTTTCCTGCTTCTGTTCTGCATACATAACGTTTCAAGCAGTCAACATTATACAGACCTGGCGAATGCTTAACTTTATTTCTCATATTACATAGGCCTACTTGAAAATATGCTGATTACACACACACATGCTGATTATCAAAATAGTTTTTCTACGACATAATGTGAAAACCTTAATGCATTTGACAACTTTGGAGGACCGTTTCAGGAGAAACATGTTCACTTTCGTGAAAAAAAGCAATTTCATGTCAACTACAAAAAATTCATTGATTTAGAGATAGGCAAAGAATCTAGCCGGTCTAGATCAACATAACATGATAACACTCGCTTCTCCTTATTACAAATTTCTCTTATTATCTAAAGTTCATAAGACACAGTTGGAAATGATTACAGAATGATAAAATGACCGTCATTACTTCAATAATATGTAAGTTTGCAAAGCTGTGATTAGTCGATAAACGGTGTTATCGAAACACTGATTTTCCGAGGTGCATTGCCAAGCATGGAAGGCTTTGTACTCACGTAGCTAGTAATTATCGACCTCCAGAAAATCCATGAGCAGATTGGAATTACATAGCACTTAAATGGGGCTGCTCATGTACATGTACATGCATACTCAGTAATCGATGGAGCTACCAAATGACTAATAATAGATGTGATGATATCATGACAATCGAGTTGCGAAAATAAAAACTGTAAGTTTTTGAAAATTTTTTGATAGCTTTTCGAGTTTGATCATTGAATTTGAAATTCAAAACTGGAACACCAGAAGTTGATCAACAAAGACAAATAATTGATTTATGAATGTATGTTTTTCTACTTTTCCAGCTGTAGCAGAATTTAGGTGTAAATTCAATGAGAAAATCTAGAGAATTCTGATTTCAAATGGAACGAACCAAGTAAACATATTTACGTGAACATATTCACGTAGTTGACCATGGCGGAGCTATTGAAATGTTTATTTGTTCCAAGAGTCCTTCATCCGTGAAAACAATATGTTATTAGTTTTCGATATTTCGAAGTCTGCTTTGCCATGATAGACTGAAAGGAGAGACCGAAAACTAGGAAGCTTTATCGATCTATTGAGAAACATGTTCACTGAGAATGAGTTAAATATGAATCCTACTAATTCCATCTTTGAAACTTAGGCTGACATTTATCGAAGGATGTAAAATCAATATCCAGCAAAATGATGGGATCATAACATAGTGTCCTGAATGTCATCGTATCGAAAGTAGCGCAATCGCAAGCATGAAAAATTGCAAACATTGAGGCTTGCGTAAAAATTGAAATGGGTACGATATTGAGTTCTTTACTAGTAGCCGCCCTCGATTAGCAGCCGCAGCCATAATTGACAGCTTTAAAAGCTGCTACTCGAAGTGGTGCTCTTTGATTAAAACTTAAATAAAATTAAATCAAAATTTCATAAGTTAGAAAATAGAATACATCGCATGTGCTTCGTGACGTGATGAAAGGTTTAATGAAGACAAGGGAGGCTCCCACAGATCCGATCAAGGTCGGCTCTAAAATACGAGAAGAACTAGTCCAATGCAATATTTGCTAACCATTTACGCTTGCCGGTGAGACCGCTCCATCAATTAAAAGTAATCAGTAGTTGAAAATAAACAAAGGAAAATATTAGAACTGTATTTACTTATATTTAAATATTCTGTGATATGGAGTTCTAACTTCAATATATTAAGAAACAGTATAATATATTTTCATAGTGCTTTCTTCTAATGCCATCAACAATCAACACAAGATCGCACAAAAGAAGGCGAAAGAAGCAAATTTTCCTTGTTTAAACTCGAACGTATAGTACTGTGGAAAAGTTTAGAATAATTGTTAGAGTTTATCAATTCGAAGATAATGTTTAGTTTTATAGACAAAAGTCGGCCATATAACATCATATTATATATTTCGTTATCCTATAGTGATAGTTCAGCATGTATTACATGGAATTACATGCATCACATCAGTATTTAATTGGATATCCTTTGTTTTTTATCACTTCCAAAAGTCTCCGTGGCATTGATTCTTATCAGTGATCTACACAGATCTTCAGTTATTTCAGTGCACCAAACTTGCCGAATGTTTGACTTAAGTTCTTCCAAGTTTGATGAATTTCTTGTGCAGACCTTCTTTTTGAGTAGCATCCATAAATTCTCTATTGGATTTAAGTCGAGACTGTTTCCCGTCCAATCCAACACCTGTACATCGTTGTCCAGAAACCATTTCTTTGTTGTCTTCGCTGTATGGCACGGGGCCGAGTCCTGCTGAAACACTGTGCAACCCTGAATCGTCATGAAATTAATGAGATGTTCATCCAGAACTTGTTGACAACGTTGTGCGTTCATCATACAACCTTTGGGTAGGAAATAGAGACCTGCACGACCAGCTGCTGAGAAGGCTCCCCAGACCATTACACCTGGAGAATGCTGCAGTGTGGGAACCGTGTACTTGGGATCACAAGGATATGAGTCAGATGGCCGACGAACGAACTTTGTTGGGTTAGAAATCTGTCGAAACATGCTTTCGTCCGAGAACATGACCTTGGCCCACTGCTGTGAGGTCCAGTGTATGTATTTTCGGCATAAGTTCAACCTTTTCTGACGTATCGATGGTGTTATCAGCGGCTTCCGTAAGGGTTTGCGTGCACGTAGCCCATACTGTCGAGTCAGACGAGTGCCTATGGTGCTTGGATCCACGTTATCCGAAATGCCAGGAAACGATTTCTTAATTTCAGCAGACGTTATGTTTGGTACAGTCTTGACTAAATGAACAACTCGTCGATCGGTCCTCTCTGAAGTCACTCGAGGACGTCCAGAGCGCTTCTTGGGAGACAATGACACATTGTGTTGAACACGTTTCATGGTTTTAGACACGACTGATTGTGATATCTTAAACAAGACTGCAACCTCACTTTGCGACATTCCAGTTTTCACAAAATTCACTATCCGGATCTTGTCAATCTTTGATAACTGCTTCGCCTTACCCATGGCTTCGATGTGAATCATCAGCATCTATTTGAGGCTATTATACAGCTTGATCGGCGTTGTAGCAATATTTCATCAGCCCACATCATTTATTGGATATCACTATGACCAATAGGATGATAGTAATCATGCATTCGATTGCTGTTTAGATTTGAGGCAGATTTCAATCGAAAGAATGGCTGTATTCAGCAAAGCAACCATGCTATCTATCAATTATTCCAAACTATTCCACAGTACTGTATATCAGATGATGCGACTCCCTCCTGTGGTCGAGTTCCACATCCCAACACTCATTCTTTCGTGATGTTTAGCAAGATCGCAGAGTGTACGTACCTATTTTAAATTTGGCTTGACCCGACAAATGTTTTAACCTATGTGTGGGTCTCCTGAACGCGGAGTGAACACTGTACCACAAGATCACAACGCCGGTGGATTTTTCTCAAATCCTGTCATTCCTATATTTGTCCTTAAAAGGAGGGATGGGCTCTCCTGATTCACAAAGTTCTATATTAGATCAAATTTAGCCAACAAGCATAGTAAATGTAAGGATATCATTTCTACTTCATTCGCTGATAGAATGATAATCGTTATGCTCTCATCAACTCTGCTCTTCAGATTTCTACGCAGTTTATGATGCGCAACGAAATGCAATTGGCACATTGTCAACCATGCTAGCATTTTAAAGACACTGATCCTTAATTGCATAACTTTTCCGATATGAAATTTAGGTGCGGGTTCCAAGTGGATCTTCAGGGAAGAAAACATGCTAATAAATCCTATGAGAAAGATGTTTTTAACATAGTAGACGCAATCTTGAGATTCATGACTTGAACATCATGAAAATATCGAGGACAACTTTTTTTAGGCTTCAAGCTGTGATAGCATTGTACAACTAAAGTTGCTAAATTGTTGGATCTACGTATCATTAGTAGAGTGGCTGCCTGAGAATATTCGAATATTCAGCTGAAAATGTGTCGTTGAAATGAAACTTCCTTATTTAATCATCTCCACTCACGGCACAAAGCTACACCTGTCAGTTTGTGGCGAGGCAGCCTTCACGCATTCATAACTCTCACCAATAAAGGATTAGCAGTTAGCAACCTCTAGTAAGAGCAATCCAACACCTAAGGACTCCTCCTTAGAACTTCCTTGAAAATTTGAAGTTGATTTTAATTATTGATAACTTTATTGTGTCCATTAAGTGAAAGTGCAGATGCCACAGTCAACAAAATTACGATTTCAAGAAAATACAACCTCCTACTTACTTATTGTATTTATTACTCCCTTCTTACTTTATTGTATTTATTGGCGAATTGCGAGACCCAAGTTGGTCAATTGAATGCTGTTCCACTACTTCAGCCCACTGACTGCTCATAGTGGCTGGGACTCCTGAGTTGTGTTCAGCTATGGGATGAGATGATTGAAGTGGTTTAAGAATTTTGTTGTTTGGATTTCTCGTTGTGAAAAAGTAGATCGATAAAAAAGCGAGGATCCACGTCGGTAGAAAGAAGTGAAAAGAATTTTGATGTGGTTCATTGGAAGGTAAAAGGGGTCTCGTTTAATTGTACGTTATATCGTGTTGGGGAACTTACTGATTGACAATCAATATAGTCGTGAAACCTTCGGAATAAGGCAAGCAACATGACCAAAAGGAATTCAGGCAGCATAATGAGGAGTGGAAGGAAAGCGAAACACAGAGACGCGCAAAGGGGAAGGTAGAAGTCGCGTTGAAATAGCCGATGCACCCTGGCTGTTCAGGGTTAAATCTAGGCCTTCGTAGAGATGGATAGGCAATTATTTGAGGTGTGAACTGCTATGCATGATCTTAGATGCATCTGACATGCGAAAGCTATTTAAATTTTTGATTGCTTATAAACTGCTTTATTATCTCTTTATGTGAAATTTTGCTGCTTTATGGTATACGTAGAGTATTTTACTAACCTTGATGGTGAACGATGGCCGCCTGAACGGCGAAGTTTCAAGCGATTGAGACGGTCACCCTGAGTCTCGATACTTGTCGGATACTCGTGCACCAGTGGCTTGTCACCCTCCACATCTGCTCCATCACCTGTTAACGTGGCATTCGTGTCGCTATTTGATATCCGAATATCGTCCACACCTGACAGGATGCCCGACAATGAAGGATCTCGAGTTCGTTTGACTTTCGCACGATACGTATCTCCTTGTGCCCAACACCATTGTTGCTTTCTAAAATCAGAATTCGCCACTGTTAGTTTCCTGAAACTTCTCGCGAACAGAAGGGATACCTGTCAGTTACTAAGTGAAAAATAGTTGCCGGTGCGATATACGCTGTGGTTGTCGTCATAACTAAGTCATGAAAAGGCGAGCAATAATGACATGACGCTGATCACAAAGTATGATTATTTTTTTTTCAGCTATTATTATTGACAATTAAATAGCTAACATAACTACAAGTCTAAACCCTCGGCGGCAATTTTTTTTGAATATCTTTTAAAAGAAGGAAGTTATGGCCACCAGATTTTTAATAGCTTGATTCTACGTATTGTGCAACTTTTGACTGAAGGAATATATAGTTTGCTCTAGAATTTTGGCGTGAGATCTATTTTAGAATTTGAATGTTTGGAAAATGTTGGCTGCCTTCGGTATATTGGCTTCCAATGCATATTGTAGCATCAATTCATGACAAAATAAGTTGACATCACATAAAGGATTCCTCCTATCAATTCACAAATGCATTTTTTGAATTTGAAATGATCTGCTTATAATGTATGCATGTTTTTTAAAAAAGGATTCCCTTTTACTCAATTTATAAATAAAGCCAGTAAATTCATTATAAGAAATCAAACTATCACTTTGCACAATATATTTCGTACAATCTTATTCAAGTGCAGACATTGGACTAAATACAAACTTTAAATCATTATTACTTTTAGAGCAACTATGCTAAATCTATGAACAACATTGAGAGCATGCAAACCTATCAGACTTAGATATATGAAACAATTGAGTAATTAAACTAGATATTAAAAGAAACAAAAAAGAAAACTTGATAACTACCATTGTAAATGAACTGTTGACACAAAATCTTTTTGCTGGCAAAGGTCGGGGTTTTCACGTAAGATAACGAGAAACTCGAGAGTCCCTAATGTCCGTCTGTTGTTCATGTGTTTCTCAATATAAAAGTTGTTGATTGCTGATTGTCTCTCCTTATTGAAGACGTGCAAATGTCTAGTAATACTACTTGCTGAAATTGTTGTAGATCTGGGTGGAGACTTTAATGGGTTGGCTAGCCACTTCGGAAGGTGTTCGACACTCTCTCATCCAGACATGTTGCCGTCTTCCCAACGTTTTTGCTTCTACAGGTACCATGAAATTGGTAAATGACATCTGATGTGGAGAAGAGCAGCAATCTGTCCTTCAGAGAGCGCATCGCAATCCTTGTCGTGAAAATCACTGCATTTATGTCCAATGTGTGCACTTGAATAAGAGGGGACGAAATAGATTATGCAAAGTAATAGTTTGATTCCTAAAATGAATTTACTGGATGAATGCACGTTTGAAATTCAAATTTAAAATTTCACTTATTATTTTTTACTTTTTAGCTCTGCATCTGATCAGCAATTATTGAAAATTTTCAGAGTCATGTTGCTTTTGCTTTATATTATATTAGTTAAGACATTCTGTCTTAGTGGGTTGCTACTTCACATGCAGAAACTAAAGACTAAAATGTGCGATTTTAGTGCTATTTGAGTTGAACTAAAAGTTTAAATTGCTTGACCTTTGACCTCATCTAATACAATGATGTAATCTCATGATGATTGATTATAATCATTTTATTAACCACCCTGACCAGATCCGTTGATTAGTGCGCGGTTTATTAGTTTTTGTTGGCATTTGCCATTTCAAATGGTGATCTAATGGAATTTTGTTGAACACTGGTGTTTTTGACCTTCACCTTAGCCCAGGTATGACCTTCAGAATAACAATAATGTTGTTCTTCTGAATCCCCTTTCAATGTCATTTCTATTGATGTGTGGTATGGAAAAATTGAAAAATTGGTATAATAGTTTGGGAGATCAGCAGAGGGGGTGATTCCTGCTGGAGAACGGCTTCATGACGGCGGCATCAGAGGTTGACGTAAGGAAAGGCATCCTGTCGTGTTTTATTGCTTCAATTGCCTTCATGATGGCGACAACGTGTCCCGTGTGCAGGCCCCACTTGCCTACGTCAGAGGGAAAAGTGGAGGAAGAGACCAAGACGTATCAGGGTATCAGGGTCCTGGCCCGATGCTGTACGAGGAGGTGATAAGGTCAAATTTGAGAAAGTGATAATGTCATCTTGGAACTATGTCGCGCAGTTCTGCGGAGGTGATTGAGATGATGGTGAGACGAAACATCGATTTCTGTTGTGTATAGGAGTCCAGATGGAAAGGAATTGGCACGCGAATGTTGGTCTTCTATCAAGGCTGTGCCAATGGAACAGGAGGTGTGAGAATTCTGATCGCAGAACGATGGATAGAAAACGTGGTGAAAGTCACAAGAGTCAATGAGCGACCTGAATCCAGCAATGGTCTACGATCGACACGAGTGGAGGCGTGCCATCAGAAAGCAACAACCGTCTGACCGCGTTCAACGTGGACAAGGACGAAAACCGGGGAAGTAAGTAAGTAAGTATCTACATTCGACAATCAATTTTCACAATTTCGGCAGGCAAGATATAAATAGATCACTTTCATGCCATTCCGTTCAAGTAAGATTCCCAATTCTAGAAATGACTGTTCAATGTATCCTTTTCAATTCGATATTAACCCAAAGTTGAGAAAAATGTCTCGATAAAATGCTTCCGCTCAGAAGCATGATACATGTAATAAGCTACTAGAACGAGCATGTTTGCTCTCTTGATTTTATGAAGCGCTCGAAGTGTAAAAGTGCAATGTCTGCGCTTGAGGTGGCAGATGGTGATTGAAAGAGCTGAACCCGATTACAATGTATTTCATTGTTCAAATGATTTAAGCATCTTATGTCCTTAAATCACTGAATCCTTAATAACGAAAACATAGGTGTGCTTATTTTGAAGGAATGTAATCCAACAGAGTTAAGAGTCTTAAGTCAAATAACGAACATGCTAATCATAAAACCACAGCTGCAGATGATCAAACTGTGTTCAATGCCTAGACAAGTCTGATAAGACGAAAGCTGACTATTACTTGTCGAAGAGAACACACTTTCCAGACTATCAAATCTACAACGTTGGAAATCACTATGTTCACTTTGATAGTCGCCTAGCTTTTATGTGTAGCGTGTGCCCACCGTGTGTCCATAATCTTAAACCGCCGAGAGTGAGAAATATAAACAGAAAAAATCAAGCATTCGTTTGGAAAATCATAGCCTATATATATTGAAACGAATGCTAAAAGAATGATGTATACTGGGCGTCAAAAGAAACGCACAGGTAAAAAAATCATTTTTTTCCTATTAGTTTAAGATCTCAGAAGCCTCCAACTTTCAGATAGAAGATAACCACTGTGCCTGTTTCATCTTTAAAAAATAGTACTACCAGTAACCAAGTATTATTTACATAACATTATTTAATTAGCATCAAAAAAACTGATTTTCAGGTTGGTCAAGGAAACAAGTAATACATTCAGATTACCACACAGATCCAAAGAAAAGTTGTAGTAAAGATTTTTTGTTGAAGAGCAGCAACTCGCAAGAACTTTCCTTTTCAGCTTCAAATATCCGCATCATCACTCATCAGGTTACTTAAAGAAAATTAATGGTTGAAATTTTGAATGAACTTTACATGAACTTTAGAATTCTTCATATTCTATGATCATGATCGTTTAACTTGCTCATGTTAATATTAGATCATCAATAAGACATCTAATAAAGGCAGCAAATTCTAGGAAAAACGTGTGAAAAATTTGAAGGAATGCTGTTAACTTAAATTATAATGCTTGCTTTCAAATGTAGTAAGTTCATTCGATAGCTAACCATGATTTATAATGAAATTAATGATAATTAAATATATGCAGAAAACATCATTGAAACGAGTGGTTTTCAATCACATGGCAAAGCGCGCTAACGTGTTACGGAAACTGAAAATTTTGTGTAAATATCGTCTACAACAATACTTCTCCAATACATCGTCCTGATAAAAAAGTACTAATCGATCATCATAACCCTTCAAAAATAGCCCAAGGAAGAGTATTTCTTCGTCCGTCGATTCGATCGGAGCAATGCTTGTGACTGAGAAAGCGGTCTCTAGATCAACATGAACTATTTAATAAATCACGCGATTAACAGAAAACCTCGATCAGCGAATGCAAAATTTGCGTGTCGTCGAAATACAAACAGCATCAGTCATCAATTTCTTCTAGCTCATGATAGCAAATATTGTTGTGATAGTTATGAGTCATGACCACTACTTGAGGTAGTGAAAGATGCAGTCATCCACTGGTCGATATCGTCGAAGGGAATCATAAAGTTCTAATATTCCCTGAACAAGCCATGAATTATCTTGACGTGAGCATCAACTCTGTTCACTGCATTTATTGAAATTCAAATCAAATGACAAAAAATGTCTCTCGTGTCGTACTTCATGAACTTCACATTTTCCCTCTATCCAACTATCGAATTCGCAATCGTCAACATAAATGTTATTGAGGAGATAAAAGAGAAAAGTCATCTCAGATACCGCTCAAAATCAAAATCAGATGACATAGATCACTTCAAAATTCAAATAACTCACTCTTCCAACCAGTTCTGTTGGGGTCCGATGATTGACCCAGGTCGACATATCCGGATCCAGGAGATAGCTTCTGCAGCAGTAAACTTGTAATGCTTCATCATGTAGCAGGCAATGAGGGTGCCAGTTCGACCAAGTCCAGCTGAAGCCAATGGGAATAGCAGAATTGGCAGTCATCTTTAATTCCACTCTAATAAGATTCATTTTCAATGTTAGTGAACGCGTTTTAACCCCGATTTTAACGGTGTGGGGGTGGCTTTCTATAATCCTCAAAAGTTATTACAGTTAAGATTCAATTTTTTGTGACTTTTAATTTCTACATATCATCATTTCAAATTCTATCAAATTTGACCCATGGAAACACATTTTAGACATCTGAACATTATTTGAAAGCAGTTTTTGAAAATCGAGAAAATTCGTATATTTCTTACTTACAAAGTCAAGCATCTTAATCAATTCAAATTAGTTATGGACCGTTAACAAAGCACATATGAAGTTATGACAAACAGTTTCATTCATCCACAAATGCATACATAGATGTAATTATGTTATCAATATTAGCAAAATCATACAAGCACTACCCGGAGTGGATTCATGTATTATTAATGAAGTCGATTTTCCTCATTCGGGACACGATGCCCATATTGCTGGTCGAGACGTCCAGTACTCCTCAGGAACCGGATTATATTCCTTACACGGATCTTTACGGTTTTGGTAGGGGATCTCCGAAAGTTCTCATTCGTTTTCTCAACCATCTGTCACATCGCAGGATATGATGTTCTGCTGTCTCTGCTTCTGCTTCACAGTCTATGCAGGAGGGGGTCTCTAGTTTTCCGATTCTATGTTGATACTGCCTGAGTAGAATGCAATGGCCACCTTGCATTTGTGGCAGTGTAATTATTTCCCTTTTGTTCGTCATCGCCTCCTCTTCTTTATTTCTGGTGAACTTCCATCTGCTGTAATGGTGATAGGCTTCATTTTCATATTTTTCTTTTGTTCGTCTCCAGATTGCTTTCTTGACTACTGCGAAATAGTGGATTCATAAGTAACAGTGTCAGTTTTATGCTTAAGTAGGGGTGGCAAATACATTTCAAGATTCACATTCCCGGGGTGTTTCATCGAATTTTCACGCTATTTCTTATATTGACCAGATATGTTATTCCAATTACACCGATCAAAAATTATCCGGACACTTCTTTCAAACCATTTTTATCATTACATTTGAGACATTTTCTGTTTGAATTCTGCTACCAAATTTATGTGCTGGATAATGAACGATATTTGACTCAACCGCGCTCATTTTTCAAAATTTGTGAATTCTTTGACGGTGGTTCTTAAGTTTATAAACATACGTGGTGCGCCCAAAAAGTTTCCGGCCTTAGCATTTTATAAAGCGAAAAGATTTAATCCAATGTCGTTTTTATTTAGTACATTATAGCTATTTCTCAAACCAATTACCGTTCGCGGCCAAACACTTTACCCAGCGAACTGGGAGTGCCTTGAAAACATCAAGGAAAAAAGCGGGAGTTAATGGGCCAAAACAGTTTCTTACAGTCTCTTCCAAAGCTGCGGCACTTTCAAAATGAGCCCCGCGGAGATGGCGTTTCAACTCGTCGAAAAGGCAATAGTCTGATGGAGCCAAATCCGGGCTATAAGGTGGATGCTTCACAAGTTCGAAGCCCGCGCTGCCGATCTTCTCCAAGGCAGCTCGACAAGTGTGCACTGGAGCGTTGTCCTGAAGGAACCAATGAGGCAGACCTCTTGGCTTACGAACCTTGCTGCGGACCTGCTGAATCAGCTCGCCGTAATATTCACCGGTCACTGTCTCCTGTCTTTGTAGGAAATCCAGGAAGATGATTCCTGCATTCCAGAAGGCAGTCAGCATCATTTCTCTTCGGATCGCTCCAGATCGTTGCTTCCAGACTTTGCCTTCATCAGGCCTGCGCCATTCCAGAGATTCTCGCCTGGATTCAGGTGCGTACAGGCTCAGTGGCGTTTCATCAACAGTGATGATGTTCCTCAAGAAATTATCGCCATGGCGGCGATAAATTTCAAGATTCACTAGGCAGGCTTCACGGCGTCGGGTGCACATCTCGGTGGTCAAGAAGCGCGGAACAAAGCGAGACGAAACCTTGTTGAAGCGCATTTCGTGCAGCATCTCGCCAACAGATCCTTTCGACAGTTTCAGAGACTCAGCAAGCTGTCTTGTTGTCACCTTCCTGTCTTCAAGGACCAGTCTCTCCAATTTGGCGCGGTTTTCTTCGTTGTCAGAAGTCTTTGGGCGGCCTTCTCTTTCTTCGTCAGCCACAAGTTGACTTCCTCTCTTGAACTCGGCAATCCAAAACTTCATCGTCGATTCTGACGGACACTTGTCTGCGTAAGCAAGAAGCAAGTTCGCTTTAATGTCTGCACTTGACTGACCAAGCAGAAGACAAAAACGAATCGAGCTACGATACTCCACTTTATCCAAGTGATCAAGTCTCAATGAAGTCATCCTTTCAGTGCGCTTTCACGAGTGAAAATGATTTTTGACTAAGTGCGTTCGCTGGTTGAAATCAGATGTCTATGAACAGATGTCAGATCAAATATCTATGATCCTGACCGTTTCTAGCTCTCAAAGAACCAATGTATTGATTTCAGATGTTTACTTTAGAAATTGAAAGGAATTTCTGTCATTGGCCGGAAAATTTTTGGGCGCACCACGTATGCCTTTCCTCAATGACCTGCAGCCATTTGATCTGATGATGGGATCTAAATGATTTCATATCGATAGAAAGGTCTTGAGCTTTCCAACGATCAAAAAATACTTCATTATCATCTGATTCATGAAATTCTAGAAAGTTGTACTAAGCCAATTTATCAGACTGAAATTTTCAAGTATGTTAAGTTAAAGCAACAGCCATGATAGAAACCATGATATAAAAATGCACAATGCAATATCACGATGACACCAATTTAGCAAGAAACATCAGCAAAAGAAACCAGAAAAACTGCCACATTAGACGAGGACCGTGAAAGTCAGAAGAATTTCTTCTCATCAGCTTTTTATATCAGTTTGCGTAGATTCGAAGGACGCATGGTAACCGTCAGTTACAAAGTCAGTGTCTGATGTTTCCAGCAATGTCAGGTATAACAATGCAGAATCAATGTCTCGATAATTCTTGATTCAAAAGATAGCAATGGCAGATCAACGCAATAATGCTACCCTCGCATTGAAGACATTACCCATTAACATCGGATTAAACCATGGGCATGGCAGAAGTCTCTTCATCTGGTTTAATATGACTCAATGTGACTTTGCATTCCACGTCATCAAATAATTCAACTTGCGTCTTTTTCACATAATATAATTATTTCCGTCAGATTATTGAAATTGGTGTTTTTTGAAATAATATTCAAAACGTGCCGATAACGCATTTCAAAAATGTTTGATAATTAGTTGAGAATGCACAGCTTTTGAAAATATCACGTCTCAAAAAGGCAAATTAGCTAATTCAGTCTTGCATGTCTGAAAAATTGACTAAAAGCAAAAATTATATGAAAAAATGTTACAAAATTACATTAATCAGTTGATAAAAAGTAAATATTATGCATATTTCGTGATTAGAAAGTACGAAAAATGAACCCTTCTATCGTTGGAAAAATCACTCAGATCTCATAAATAATTCACGGGCTACAAGCCACTGTAAGACCTGATCATCTATGCTCGCTTAAAAGAAGTTAAACTGGCTAAATGCGTGATTCAATGTATAGGGCTAATTAAGTTCATTCTTTTATGGTTCTGATTATTTTCAAAAACAATAGGCTCAATAATGTAAATGTCATTAAGCTTTGATAGGCTATCGTGAATGTACTTTCTTTATTTCATTATCAGAAATTATACAACTTCCTGGATTTCTAACAGACCTAATCTGTTACAAAGAGATATTGCATCTTTCTAGACATGAATCCTGAAATAACAAATGCTATACCTAAACCTATGTGATACAGAAAATACAACAGGGAACCAAAAGAAATTATGAGTCAAAGTAACACGGTGCCCCAGCCAGAACCAGTTCATGTCTGCCAATCTCCGCTACATTCAAAGATAGAATGGCTCGGGCGCTTTGGAGCATCAAAGCGATTGACATTTTTTCTTTATGGTCTCCCGTGCTTCAGAAAAGGTCACTGAAGTTTGTGAGGAGAGTCTGGAAACAATCCGAGAGAATGTGTTTTGGGCTTCTTCTCCCCATGATCCGAAGGCTGCAACCGCCATCGGAATATCTATCGGATAGGCTATCAGTCAATCCTGCATCCTTGAAATATTTTCTTTGGTCGTCGATTTGTAATGCGGTGCACTACGCGTATGCAGCGGTTAATCGACAGGACAGGTCTGAGATATCTGGGCCATTTTTCCAGGCATTTGGAATAGACTAGCAAAACTTACTTGATAAGTTGCCTAGAATGATATGTATTTAGTGATTAATTTTTCGCATTTCTGGTATAGTCAGGACCGAGACAGAGAGCAAAATCTTTACCGCTAGCAGTGGCTCCAGATACTAGCGACCCCGATATTTGGAAGTAGCGGTCTATGCATAAGCCCCACTGGTTTGGGTGGCCTTGTCATGATTTTCTATGAGGTTTCGAACTCATCGCTTAACTTTGCCATTGGCTTTTATTCGAAATTTGGAAAAAAAGCGAAAACTCTGATGCACTTTTCTGTCTGGCAGCGTTGGTAGAATTTTGTCGGCATGACTTTGGACTGATATCATCCTCAACTTGGTGTGGATGTAGGCGCATAAGTAGTCTAGTATTAAATTGCGTCCTTATGATGTCCTTTTATAAAATATGTTTCATCTAATGAAATAGACAACGTAATATAAACGATCATTTACTGGATATATGATTTTTTGGTATGTATTTAGAGACTGCACAATTTGCTATATTCCGAGCCTGCTACGAAATTGCATGCAAGTACATTATGAAACACAAAAATCAAAACGATTTTTGCGACCCCTCTCGATTGATTGCGAATTTATATTTGTATGTACGAATTATAGTTCACCCAATTGCGCACACGACTTCAATATGTTGTGATTGTGAATAGCCACAAATTGCTTTATAGAATGCAACGATTGCTTATTTGGAGAACTTTTAGCGATTTCACTATAAGCGACGCGTCAACCACATGACCATCGCCTCACACATATAGTTGACAGTCATGTGGAAATGAAGCAAATTTATTTAGTCATGAATATTTCATCCAGATGTTGTGCATATTTATTTGATTGTATCAATCAAGATTCGAAGACACTAAATGGAAATAGTGGGCTTGATAATAGCCATATTGATAGCGGCTAAAATCAGACAATTATGTTCATTGAACTTAGAGATGAAAATCACGAGATGGCATTCCCGGGGTTTTAAGGGGCTAATTGGCTATTTCACTGAAATTTATGAACGATACCCGGGCTCAGCCGCCACCCTGTTAAGTAGGATCCATTCGAGTTGTATACAGTACGGCCCAACTTTCCCAGTGCTATCAGACATACTCCCAAAATTGTCTTAAGACGCTTTCATGCGATGAGTGATCAAAACGGAAGAGCGCTTATCAAAGCCATTTATCACTCATTTCCAACAAATACTCAAAAAGTCATTTTTGGAAAAAAGTGGGCTTCAAATTTTTAACTGCTATATATAGTAACAAGATGAACGAGTTGAGGAAAACGGTTAAGCTACCATTATTGGAGCGAGTACACGCCAATTGGATTGCACAGAATTTGGGAACGATTGACTCACAGGAATATCAATACCAAAATCAGATTTTAAAAGCCCAAAGCCGCGTAAAATAGGGTGAAAAGCTATCTACTTCCCACCGGGTCTCCGATTCAATTCCACACAGACTAAGAATGAAATGCGCAGTATTTGACCAGGATCGAATCTATGCTCGAAGATCATGCGAGCGAAATACTCTAATTAATACGAATGACAGCCAATGTTTTCACACTGACTAAATTCCATAGCTTCATTTTTTAATATCAAATATGCACCCTACATGAATTTTTAAGGATCGACGCCCTCATCAGTGCAGATTTTGGATAAATTGAGAATGTCAGTGAGCGCAGAGTAAATGTCTATGTAGCGGGCAGCTGCGCGGAGAGGGGCAACAGTGACAACGCGGAATACAACGAAATAATGTAACAAGAGATCATCAGAAATCAAATTAATTACAGCTTGCTACTATTATAAGCTTGTTGTTATGTGAAAAGACGGGTTTCAGACTATTGTCAAGACAGAAGCAACTCACCTTTACAATGAACAGCAATAGCTCCTTTATCCCTTTCACTGATTTCTAGAAACTGCTTCACGATATCCAAGGGTGGGACCGTACCGTCAACAAAAAATAAGTCATAATGATCGAAGCCAGCTTCTGTGAAGCGACGAGAGTCGTAGATTTTCTTATTCAGTCGAACAACTGTTGTAACCCCATGCTTACGAAAATATGGGAAATAAGCCTCAGGAGCATGCAGAGGATATCCTGTAAATGAAGGCATGAAATCTATCATTATTAACTGAGCACATGTATTCATAAAAGTACATGTACTGAATACAAAAATGCAATCATTGATTCTTTATATCTCGCAAGATGCTGATCATGATGGCTTTTTTTAGAAGAAGTTCAACTTGGATACAGTACGTGTCATGACAACACGGGGTTATTGATACTCTGCGGAAAATATCAACGCTACGTAAAACAGTGGAAAAAACTTGAAGAAGGTATCTTCTATAAGTACAATGCAGTACAATTAGTTTTCGTCCTGTGTCGAATACTCGAGAGCATCATGTGAATGAGCAAAGCTCAAGTTGACATGCTATTGCAAATTACTACTACAGAATTCAAACTGCAGTGACGGTAGCCTCAGATATCATGTAGCTATTTACTGAAAGCGTTAAATTCCTTCAGAGTGAAATAAATTAACTTACCACAGACCGAAACGAGTCGCCAGTGTGAGGCCGAGGCGTCCCCAGCTTAACTCGATTTTGTGAAATGAGATTAGTTCATTTTTTATAATTATTTCATTTGAAAGCTGTATCACATTATTGAAATTTTTGAACTCCGAGATTACGTGGTGAGTAATAAAAAATGCAATTTATCATATCAAAGGGTATAAATACTCTCAATATCAATAAAAATCATGCATTCCAACAGGTCTGTTAGCATCTTTGCTATGTTTTAGCTTTAACTACGCATGAGGTGCGCAAATCAAGGTCACCGCTAATAACGATCTCTGCCCATCTGGTTAATAAAATGCGATTGATAGGCATATACACATTTCAGATTTCTTTCGTTAAAATTTCATTTATAATAATGAAATCCGAACTAGAATCGAACTGGAAAGAATTCGAACTACTCCTGGCCTGCCAGATGACTTAAACCGGCCGCCCGAATGGAACGGCGTGAAAATCTTGACGTGTTTCTGCTTCTGTTCTTTGCCACTTCTACTTTTGAAATCAATGAATAACAGAAGGAATGCGAGCAGCTTCAACGTAAATTTAGTGTATTGCTTCAATATTTACCATTTTCAACTTTGGTCTGAGAATGAGGTCCGCAAAATGCAAGATATTTGTCAGGGATTATCCAATTGAAGTCTCCGTTTTCAACTTTCTGAAAGCAATAGATTTGGTAAACGTATACAACAGACAACCAGCAAATCGAAGTGTTTAAGGTGAGCAACTATCTTTAACACAAACAAAATCAGACGATTTAAAAAAGCCACATTATCGCCGATAAATATATACTCATATGCCTTTCATTAGAGTCATTCGTATGTAAATTTATCTTTGATCTTAGAAGGCAGTAATCAGATAAATAACATGGACGTTGAAGTAAAACAATTTTTCTTACTTCATAATGTTCATACTCCTCCACATCGAAGGTTTCAAAAGCGAAGAAGCCATTTATAAGTGCCTGCAAAAAATCGCGAAAATTCATCAAATTTGTGCAAATCAAGGAAGGAGTAAGATAGCCAAAATCGCGATCGTGACAGAAATCATCTGTCAGTTAACCAAGTGCGAATGACGGTCTGCTTCAGTTCAATCTCATAATCACATCGGAGATCACCAATTAATGCATTTTCATGCCGATGCATTGCACAAGCTTTTGTTGGACCCAGCACGCCTTCATCACGTGAATTAGTTATTGATGATCTTGGTAAGACCTTTTGAAGCGTCGATAAATCCTAAGCTAAACATAACATCAAAACAAATGTCGGTGAAATACCTGGTAAGCAATGACTTGATAGGATCGCTTGCAGTGGAGGCTACTTTGAGGCTGGATGATTAATTGAAATCCGACCATCCATTTAGGAGTAAAGATGCGGTAATAAATATCCCTCGGGGAAGTGTTTAATTATGTAGTCCAACGGTGTTGAGATAATTTGGTAAGTTTGAGAAAGAAGGCATTTTGAAGATTTCAATCTGCACGTAGATTCTCGGCTACCACACAACATTTCTCTAGGATCTAGAAAAATGCCAATGACAGTTTATACTCAGTGTTCCTAGCTATGGAAAGCAATTAATGTGAGAAGTTCTTCTCTTTGCACAAATGCGTAAATCACTCCTATTTTCTTTCATTGGCTTGTTTCCATACTCAATTTGAATTTGGTCTAATCTCGAACATTTGCTGCTACTTCTTTAACAAGCATTCGCATGATATACAGTCATTACGCAGTATACAAGCATTCGCATTTAACAATAGCATGATATACAGTCATTATGCAGTATATGAAATACACATCATATTTACCTTGTTGATGCCTTGCAGACAATCCAATAGTGTTAAACTGTAGGAACAGATGCCAAAAGATGCATCCCTGAAATCAGAGTAGCTGAGTTATTAGCATGTCAACGCTATTCGGTGGATAACGAACACTGAATTCATGGAATCTTGAATTGCATGATGAAAACATAATGTTACTCATGCACAGTCGCATCTATTCATCCGATGGGTCCGTTCTGTCAGGAAGCCGAATTAATATGGAAATCGGATGAACAATCGGATTATTGAAACTCGACTGCTTCATTAGACATTTTGAACTCATCTTTGGATTTGATCATAAATAATTGTGATGACCTCACGCACAAAATCAGAGGAGGGAAAAAATTCATATTTTTCTCTTTCACGTTTGATAGTCCACATAGTCTCCGAGGTGGTGGCTGAGTGCCATGCCTAGCGATCTTTCGGTCTACTGGTCGAGCTCCGACAGTGTATTTTGAAATCAGCAAGAAAGGCTTCAGATGAAAGTATGACTGTGTCAGCACCTTCCAAATCTCTTGGTGAAAGTAGCGAATGCAGCTTCAGCATATCATCTTTGCAGGGGTTTGAAGTTCATACTTCCGGTCGTTAGGAGGTCGGACAGAATTAATTTGCACTTTCGCACTAAAGTGGTGGTTTCAGTTCGGATGCTTTTCGCACTAATTTTCAGATTTTAAAACGGACTTAATTTTACAACCCAAATTTTTCAAGTTGAGTAACTCACTAAAAATATCTAAGAGGCGAAATACATGCAGACCTACTTTTATCTAAAAGTGCAAATATCAATTACCGAAATGCCAAGTAGGGTGGAATGTCGCCTGCAACCAACGGCCGATATGCTTCTTCAGGGTTTTTCTTGAGATAAATAATCTGCAAAGAAACAATTAGTATAATCAGTGACATATATTCGACTTCAAAATTATCATTATGAAACCATCAAAATTCTTAAATCAATGATGACTTTGCATCTATTCTAATCAAGCCATCGACACTAATGCACAAAATTAATTGAATGACGTAAAATGAAATTATATTCCGGCATGGCAACCATTGCTGTAAAAATATGCTGCATAAATTGTTTGACTTCAGTGAAGCGGAGAGACGGTTTGCTACACAGCCGCTGACCATTTTAGAGTGGCAGGATGAAATACATTAGAAACAATGTCGGGTCTTGAGCTTCATCGAAATCTGGGGTCTTGAAAAGGGACCATCTTGAGTAGGCCATAAGACAGGGTGCTGAGCTCAAAATCTTGTGTTGGACTAATGTCAAGAAATCCCATTAATTGAATTTTTATTAAATCAGTGTCAATAACAGATATGAAATAATATCAGGTGATTTTTCAGACATCATTGTGTTGCAGCATATTTAGAACACGATAATGGGAATAGAAGCACTAAGTTCACTTTGCATTCGACGAGTAAATTTATCGTTTCTGAGTTAATTTATAGTGCCGCGAGATCGATATCTTAAAGCCGATTTACTTATGAATGTATGAACCCATGCATCAAACGATATCAAATGTTGTTTACAAAGGTCTAGAGTGCCACTTCGCATTGACATACAGTGTATAATGGAAAGATGTCCTTAGATTTGAATAATTTGCACAGAATGAATCGAAATAATAAAAATAAATAGATGTCGAACAAAATAAATCAACGAACTTGTACTCTGCAATATTCATCTTTATCAGCCGTAAAGCAGAGCCAGGATTAATAAACGCACAGTAGCCTGTTGTGCAATTTTTCAGCTTGTTCAGCCCTTGAAGATATTTTATGCTAGTTTGGACCATTCCTAGCCGTATTGAAGATCTCCTCTACGGCTAAGCGTAGCGTCTACGGCTGCCAAAGAATTTTGTGCTCTACTTGTTCAAGTCTGAGGACATCTTTCTATCAAGCGCTATGTCTTGGAAATCAAAGCAGTTAGCAATAACAACAACTCATCTGCTACAATGATTCGATTATGACACTTCCTTGATTCCTTGAGTGATAAGTGCTTTCTTTGTTAAGACTATTTTCAGTGGCTAATTCGACATCAATATTAAACGATTGACCTAATTATAAATTAGACTTCATAAACGACACAAGTGCTCATACTATAATAGTTTGACATAAACATAACCTAGCTTTCTTTTCAATGTTGGAATTGTCTACGAAAGAAGGGACATGCATACAAAATGAAATAGGAAGTACATGTTTCATCAAGCCTGTGATTAACAGACATACTGAAGTTTACATCATGTCTGCACTCACATAGAATACCATGTCAAGTACATCGATGCCTAGATTGAATGAAAACATTATACTCCTTCGATGAAGTTCGCAAAATAGAATCGCTAAAATTTGTGGGCACGTTGGGGTAAAGCACGGACGATTTTGGAACTTGAACTGTCAATGGTAAAAGCATTTGAGGAAATTTTTGGCAATTTGTCATGACTTCCCATTTGTAACCAACTTCTTCCAACAGATTTAGTATATAATTTACTTCATTTCAAAAAGTACAAACAAATATTTGCATTTTTTCGGTAGTGTACGTAACATTCAGAAATTCGGATTTAAATCAAAAGGTGCATCATAATATCCAATCCTCCCTGCTTTCCTGACAGTACCTACTGATCCTCTGTAGACAACGTATGGGTATATAAATGAACAATATCAGTCCAATTTAGTGGGAGAGAAATGTTGATGAAAAAAGCAGTAGTTTTTCGCAACTTGCTTTTTTTGTTCTCTAACCATGGCACAATTTCAAGGGGGTCAAGTATAGGGATTCTAAAGCCCAAGTATATCTAGAGACAGCATTCGAAGGCAGGAGTCAAAATAAATTTTACATTTGGAAATCAAAAAGAATGAATGACGCAAATGATTTGCAAATAATAAGGATAAGCTGACACATGGACAAATTGTCCCGACTACTACTATTTTGAAATAATCGCTACAACCCGAGACTGAATCATTTCTTTGGAAGCTGTTTCAGAGGAAAAATTATGTCTGAAATTAACATGAACCTATTTAAAAATGATGTCGTTAGGAAAGGCTGTGAAATTTTGATCTATGTATCAGAAATAGTAATATGTCAAAAAAAGTCCTGATCGTTACGGAGCATTTTTGTCGTTGCTAGGCAACGGTCAAATAAAGAGAAACTTCTCATACAATTAGCCTATAAGTTCCTTGTACATCGTGCGCAGTTCTACTGCGATTGTATCATTTTTTAACGAGTAGAAGATCCATGTGTCAAATGTCTCGACCGTCACACTCGTAGACAAGCAATGTTCTAGAACAAGCCTTAATAACGATAACACGTCAATATCAACAACAGCAGTACTTGTAAAATACACAACTTCGATGCCTTGGTGAAGCGATTAGATTTCAGGACACGTCTGTGAAGGTCATTTATTCAATCATGCCCAATATTCCACACTATTTAAAAAGTTTAAAAAAATTTCAAAATCTGCAATCATCTTTGGAACTTGGGCTGAAATTTTCAATCTTGGGCTTGGGTATCCTAATATAACAAAATTTCAATCAACGATGTTCGACATGTCTGGGACATATGGTCAAATTTAGGCAGCTGTGCATTCAATAGATGAGTGCCTGAGCCATAATTAAATCAATTAAATAGGAACAGCATACATAATGCGCGAAGATTGTTGACTAATGTATTATCACACAGGTTTTAGCAAGGACATCGTAGAAATACAGAATCAAAATCGTGACTGGATCCACGTCACTGACATTCATTGAAGCAAATTAAGTACACCGTTTGAGATGTGAATGCAGTGGACCACATCCTCGAGACCACCCCGATTAAGTCAACGGTTTTCCAATCCGAATTTCCCTCAAGAATTCTTATGCGACCCACTGAACTGACCACCTTTCTGAAATGACCATGTTCTACAAGTCCATTTGGTGATCGCTTTAGAGATTTTTTCATAGCAGCAAAATCGCTCGGAGTCATTGTCTTAGAACAAAAAAATAATCGTGTAGGTGAATTGCAATGATTTAGCACAATATGAAGATAAAATTCACTTAAGACCTATGATCGGCAATATCATCTTATTTTTATAACAATATAAAATGATGTCAATTTAATTTTTATAATGAAAATATGCCATCTTTTAGTGAAATATACGTAGGTATACGCTGTAAATAGATCTAGTCATACGAATCTAGTCATCAAACTGCTTCCATGCTACTTTTACTGCTCTTAGCAATGAAATTAAAATTAGATTGCATGTAGCATCGATATATTCCAAATAATGGAAGACCGAAGAAAGTAGTTTAGTCATACAAAGCTTCTTGTATATCAAAACTTAGGTGGGCCATATGGCCTATACATTAGACATCGCAAGTTTTGATTTATACACTCGAATTAGAAATATGCCTACAATATGCAATCGGTTGGGCCAACAGTATCGAAAGCACGAAAAAAGTGAGACACATCTGCTTCTTATCGCACATGCGATTGTGCGATTTGACTCTGTGTGGTACACACACTGACAGACAATAACCCCTTGCTTTTCGATACATGAATCAACCAGTGGGGAAGGACATGGGTAGAACAAGAGAAAGAGACAAAATTTGCTTCAATATAAAATGCGGAGAATCTATGATTAGAAAATGTAATGGAACAAAAACTTTTGATGATTTATATCATTTTTCAAAAATAAAATGACATCATTTCATCATTTGCTTCAGTGTAATCAGATCAAAGAATGACTGTTATGACGAACAGGATGTAGCATGTGTAATGCATATTCATTATCGATGGATGAGACGCATCAAACTTTCTATTAACGTTTACTTTATACCGTGGCGGATAGGAAAACAGCTCCTTTCTATTTACAGCTTACAGAAATATGAAGGTAAATAACTCAACGCTTCTGGCGTCACGGCCTCTGTCAAGGGTATGATGCAGCAGCACAACCCCAAAGACGTCGGGTTATTTACCTCTATATTTTTTAATTTGCGAGCTATAAATACACCTACACTGCAACTACTTTCCTATCCGCAATGGAATGGCACAAAGAAAACATAGATACAACCTCCCGCTCGCGCGTTATGAAATATACATATTAACTATTCAATTGCACTTCGCCAGTGTGAAATGCGAGGTTATTGAAGATGATTCATAATTGATGCCAACGAAGTGTCACAGTTTGATGTAATGAATACAGATGATCTCAAAGAAATATATCAATCTGAGAAAGATTCTATGAATGCCTAGCAATGCTAACTTCTTCCCGTCAATAAAAATTATACTAACGTTAAAAGATGAACGTTTTTGGGTTTCACAATTATTTGAAAATATATCCAAGGCAACCGATCTCTTCTCTCCCTACCTATCAAGGACGCGAATCACATGTTCAGTGATATACGATAAATATCCGCAATCGATTGAGAGTGTCTGAAGCCCTACAAAGCTTCAGACAGTGGATTTTCAGTTTTAAGAAAGTCAATAAAGTGTTGGTGAATCGATGCTGCTTCGCTTGATTTCATAATTCATAGTGCGGTTATGTTTAATCATTCATTGCAACGCAGTTTTCTGATTCTTTTAACTGTGTAAATGAAACTTACAAAGCTCATGATGTTCAACGGTTTGTGCTCCTCAGGCATGAGATTGAGGGCAAATAAAAAACCCGGAACGAGCGAGCAAGTTTGCAAAGGGGGTCTGGTCTTGAAATTTTTGTGACCTTTTTATTGATATTTGGCATAATCTAATGTAAGAAAAATAGTTGGCTAGGGCGAAAAAATGGACGTTTTTTAAATAATCTAACTTTCGGAGGGGGTATACTTTTTTATTGCATATTTAGGTGAATTACGAGAATGGTCTTTTCAGCACCAAAAACCCGGAAGATTCTCATACCTGGCTCCTGAGCTTCATTTTGTCGAAATAATGTGGATAATATTCAGGATTTCCGTTATCTTTTTGTATAGAGTTTTGGTATAGAAATGTCTTTGAAAAGTGGTAAATTGAAGGGCAGCTTAGTTGACACCATCAATCGACAATAACCGTGCATAACATTTTTATGAAATCCAGCCACTCTCAGATCCGATTATTTTCTCGAGCGACTTTTGAAAGAATCTCAAAAATAAGAAATGAATTTCTAACAGCAGCAGGAAATTTGGCTCATTGGAGTATGTATTTATTTCTTCACGTTTTATCTTCAAAGCAGATTTTCATTGCTTACTTAACTAAATCAAGACTTATGTTGTAATTGCAATTGATTACATTTTCAAGCAAGTAATTTGCAATTTATTACATTCTATGAGTAATTGACACAAGTCTGACTAGATCATATTTTAACTTACATTAGGATCATGAATATGATACAATAATGTGCTGTACTACTTTCTTCTTTTACATGTATATCTAATAAAATAGTAAGGTGTTTTGCAGGGCATTGCGTTTATGTCAAGATCTGAAACTTTCGATTCCTTGCTCATAAAGGTGATTTCGTGCTATAGCAGTTCTACCGGCCACATAATTTATTTCGTCCTTGCTGCTCGTAGTTTACGCAATGAGATGAAGTGTTCATTATATTTCCTTTTAAACAAGAACACACTCCAGAATCCTCCACTTCATTATGATGGATATGGATGAGTTGGTGTGAAGCTTCTGATTGAATCAATCATCTGATTTCCTTCGCCGACACCAATCGGTAAGCAAAACATGACTGTTGTAAATTAAGATTTTGATCATACGTTGAAGAAGGGACCCAGTTTCGTAACAAAATTGAGACACATAAACGTCATCAGTAAATGCACCTTTGATGAGCAATTGACAAAAAACACTTCAAAATGTAGGCTTTCAAACGCCACGTAAATTATTGAGTAGTATTGCTGAGTTGACAAACATCCGACAAGTGTTCATGTGGCCAGATCCAGACTGCCCAGCATGTCATGATCTGCAGTGCCGTGGGACCACCGTGTAAACTGACAGAGCTTGACAATCCCCTCCTTCTATCCTACCTATCACGTAGTGACATCTAACATGTTTATTTCACTCTGATTTGTTGCAACATACACAATAATAATACACAGTAATAATAAAGTCGACTTACTGTGAGGAACACTTCGAAATTGTAGAATTGCAGCACTTACATGTAAGTACTTGCAAGGCTTTTTACTATTTTACAAGTGCTTACATTCCAACTCCAGGTTTTTCCTCAAAACATTTGTAAAACACATTGCCGTGAAAGTATGACAAAACACAAATTATAAACAACTCAAACATCCATGTTTCTATGATGTGATCTATTACCCTTACAAACTCAAGATTGCTCGCATCAAACTTAATGCTTATGTAGTTATGAGATGTTTGTAGCTTGACTGCATTATTGGTCAGCATTGGCTGCGAAGTCAACCAACTGGTACTTCACAGAACGGTTGGCTCGCCAATTCGTTCGCTTATCCTCATGCACCAGATTTACCTTCATGGATTAATGACACAAAAAATCGGGAGCATCAATTGTCCACTATCACAGAAATACTAAATTTCAGAAATCTCACCTATTGATGCAACTGATGATGCACACAGTGACTGTATGATGTCAACTTAGTCTGCAGCAACTTGTAATTGTTGGGAGTGAATAGATGAGAGTACATTCTATACTCAGTAATTCAGATAAAATAGAACAGATACCCGTGGTCGACCAGACTCTTGATCAAGTAAGAAAAAAAGTTACACATGGCCAAGACTCACCTGATAGGCTCCGATGAGAAAGGCAGCATTCACTCTTTTGCGGGCATCAAAACTTGTGTAGTGAACAATTTTCTTTTTCGCCAATGAAAAGGACTGAAACGCAATCAACTGCATAACATTCTTTAAGATACATGATTTTCAGTATGTAATTTACATAACATGAAATACATATCAATGGATTATCATGCAAGGTACCATGCACTTACTTTCAGTTTGCGGTTTAGTTTACAGCAGTATCGATACAGTTGCCCCAAATTCAAAGGCCCGAAATCAGCGTAGAAGCTAAAACAATTAAGAGTCATCAGAAAAAAAACAAAAATACATAATGTGCTTCTGTTAACAGTGATATATATACGTGATAATAATAATAATATATCAATGACCCACTTACTTTTCATAAACTAATTCATCTTCAATACTGAAATAGTGTGTATTTGGCGTCGATCGAGGCTTCACACGTAACGTGGCGAAATACAACCGCTCTAGAATTAAGAATGATACATAACAGTAGTTCATATAAGTAGTTGCAAAAATAAATGTCGCAAAATGCATGTTCTACTGTGTGACCTCCAGAGATGAATACTTCTCCAACAAGTTTTTGATTAAAATCTCAGTTTCGGACATGTTTGGAAACTCAATGCCAAACGGAAAATTCACAAATTTTCGGTAATTACAAATTACATAAATCACACGATCTTTGCAATTCCAGACTACCACATCAATTTCTTTCGTTTTCTTTCACTTAATTTGTCTTTTGTTTATTTCAGAATATTAGGGTCCCTTTGTAATAAGATATTGTCGACCAGGCAACTTTATATCATCTGTTAATGTATAATTCGTACGTACACATTTCTATTCTCTTGAAGTACTGCATAATCAAAATTTACCATTATCGGTACCCATCTTACAATCAGTATAGTAAAGTTGACTGGTAGTTGACCAGGCACTGGGATAATTTGCATTTTGCATTGAGACAGTTAATTTTGTCCGTACTCTCGGGAGAAACATTTTGGTCGCAAAGTAGATATATTGCTTGAAGCAAAAGCGTGACATTTACTTTAAAAAGTCACACTTTTACTTTAAGCAATACTCGACCAAATTTTTTCTTTCTCCCGGGAGTTCGGACAAAATGAACTGTCTCAATGCAAAAAAAGTTAACTGGAATTATCACTTATCTTTCGTTAACATTATTATCATTTCAATCACGTGATCATGAGATGAGTTCGTAAAGTCATTCCACTCAAAGTTATTATTACGTGTTATGAAGAAGTTTGATGTTTCGTTGAATTAGTTACTCATACAGAACTTTGCATGTGAAAATTCTGACTGTGATAGAATAGATTCCTTAAATTGTGATACACGAGTAAACTACGTTGGTCAACTCCCGATTATTTACATCGTATCTCCTATTTGAGATAGTACACCGTTGAGTGAATTCTGGTGGAGTTCAGGCTAGTCAGGATTCAGATTTGTTACGTTGAATACGTGTCTCTGATTTTATCGACGATATAAAATAATGCTCTCCCAAATTTTATCATAACCGCTCAGAAATGATACATCATGTTCACCTGCCGGCGAGATCCCTTCTAGTTGTAAAGTAGCTCAAGCTGTTTGAATTTCATTGAAAGGTTTTATCTCATTCCTCCCATTCAGTCATCATCCTATCAGCGTGCTTTCAGTTGTTGGCAGGATTCTTAAAGCAGTGATGAACAAATATCTTTCTAACTTTTTTGAAACTCAGGCACTCACCGTCCGACTGTGAAGGAGAGCGGGGTGTTATGGGCCATGTAAGGTTAAAGGGTTGTAGAAACCATCAATTCCGGTCCAGACGCAGACGCAAGGTTCTATGTGATGCTTTGCTTGCGGGACAACTGGGCCCGGTAAAACTGGGCCCAAAAAAAAGTACAAAATGACTCTCCTTTTTTGACATAAATGTGTTGCACAGACTCTGCTGTACACATAAATGCCCATTTTCGATACTACAATGTCCTTGTCTATAAAATGAACTCATTTTTATGCCAAAAATCGCATATTTTTGTGTACTTTTACAAAGGGCCCAAGTCCTTCAAAGGAATAAACTTTTTTCTACATATAAACATGCCATAATAAAGGAAATACATTGTAGTTATCAAGTTAGTATCTTTTTTAGAAGATTTCGACCTACTTACTTTCTAAAAAAATTTTTATGAAAATTTTTTTTTTTTATTTTTTTAAATGAGTTTATTTTATAGACAAGGACATTGTAGTATCGAAAATGGGCATTTATGTGTACAGCAGAGTCTGTGCAACACATTTATGTCAAAAAAGGAGAGTCATTTTGTACTTTTTTTTGGGCCCAGTTGTCCCCACCCCGATGCTTTCCCATGATACCCACTTTACCTTAATGTACAGGAAATCTTTTGAATAGAGGCGAATTTGGCATTTTCAAAAGTTTGGGAGTGTTATGGGATGGGCTACAACATAATTTTTATAAAATATAAGGACATTGATTCAATTACGTTCCACAGAAGTTTTTGGAATTGTTTTTCATGGTTTTAGAATGTTCCACCTATAAGAATGATCAATTTATTTGATTAACCGGTTTATATTGGACGCTAACCGATTTAGATGGGTGGTTAACCGGCAAAAACTTAAATTTTTACGAATAATTAGGCACTTTCTTGCCATGCTATAACATAATGAGAGCTATGATTGAGAAAAATTAGTATGATAGTTGAAAATAAGCACTGATATATTCATCAACTCATAACAAACAAAGTCAATTAACCGCGCTTAAAGCGTAGCCATAATCGTTCTAAATGGTTATCTATACCGGTTTTTAACACTGGTTTGCAACCTCACTCACATATAACATTGACAAAAGGAGGAAACAATTTATTGATTGACAATATTGCAGCTTGAGATAACGATTCAAATAATTACGTGCTTACACTAATATACTGTAGGTTCGGCCTTCTGAGACGAATTAGGCCTATTGCTGCTACCACGCTTTTTATCCCAATGGCTCGACTTACTAGGCCCTTGTTTCTTTCATCACGCTAACTTTCGGTGGACCTTCCCAACGAGAATTGTAGCGTATTTTCCTGCTGGCCATGTTCGCGTATGTGGAGAATGGAGGAAATCAATATTTCTGTCGACCATAATGTATTACGGTGAATTCCGAGGTGGCCCATACCACCCCATATTCGGGCCCCATAGCTCAGGGGAGTAAAGCTGGTTCCCTTGAAGCTGGCTGTGACAGCCGAAATATTGGGTGATAAGTAAATAATTACAATAGTTAATAACATACTCGTACATTGCAGCTCTGGCTCTCATTTTATCATTATATCATTTTAATTCATTTCCCCCCATCATTTTTAATTCATTCTTTTTTAATATCATTTTCCCCTATGCAGATTCATTTAGTAACTACTGAGACTATTGTGGCAGGAGCAGCTGTGTACCAAATATTGAGTAACTGAGTGCGCATCTGAAACTAAGATCTTCGCCAGAAGCACACTCACAACCAGCCGCTCGAAAAGGAATTCAAATAAATTTCTGCTAGATGTTTCAAAGTTACCTCAATGCGCCATGAAGGATAATTCTCAGAACATAAAACAACGTATATAAAAACGAAATTTAACTAGCTACCCATGTGCCGTGTAGACAGTGGTGTACCTAAAATTCATTAAAAATGTTCGGTATCAAAACTTTGGAATATAACTTCCAAAAGAATGATGACTGAAATATCAATCATTCACTTTGTAGGACTGAAGACCAGTAAAGCTGTGACATAAGTTCTCATTTTGAATATAATATTGGAGAAACAGCGACTAAATTTCAATATTTTTGACGTGGTTCGCGTGGCTGAACCAAAAGGAACCTCGTTGCTGTCAGTACCACTAATTAACAATGATAATTCTTTACTTAACGGCTATAGTATTGTTAGCAAGTTTATTGAAGACCTAAGGAATTGTTATACGTGGGGCTTCCTGCTTCATCAGATGCTTGGGATTTAAGACTATTCTATTAAAGCTACAGCATTAAATACAATTTTGGTAGGACCATTTCTTAAGAAGCTTTCCGATATATCCCTTATCAATCGAATCAAAATGTGAGGACAACCGTTGTTGATCTAAGATCTTTGTAACGGTTCAGTGATCGATTATAATTCTTAATGACTGAATTATTGAAAATTGAACCAATCCAAAACATTCGAACTTCGCATTATCTTATTATCTTTATGTCTTGTTATCTATTCGAATTTAGATAAGGCCGCTTCTGAAGCCTTATTCTGCAGCTGATATTCATAACAAAGTTCAGCTTTGTTAAACACAGATGACCACTGATATCTCTATATAACCCCATCAAACCAACCATCCGTGTTGTTGCCATGTAGCTATTAATGTTTTATAATGATGTCTTAAAACATCATTCACAGAGAAATGGATATACATCCTCCATATATTTCAATTATATGCAAGAGCGGACGAGTGCATAAACGATCCAATGATATGGTCGTTCAATATTCATGAAGATGTTATATTTAGGTCTATCCAAGGACTACTAAATATGTTATAAGTAGTGTATTGTATATGTTTATTGTGTGTATATTTATAGTGTATTGTATATGTTATAAGTAGTTTATAGGCAGCTTATTGATATCTAGTTGTCCTTGGTCTATCACAGCCACTAGATTCACATTCATCTGCTTTAGTGCAGTTCTTTAGGCATCTTTGTAAATCTATTAACTAAATGCTTATTGACGATAAGATTATCGTCACTTCTCTACTCCTTGTGTTTCTCAAATGAGCATAAAATTCTTTTGAGTTGAGAGGGTAAAATTTGATCGGCTATAGAGAAGGTTTTCAATAAAACAACCAGGCAAAATCAAAAAATATACCAGGATCTATCCAGACAGAAGGATAATATTACTGTTAGCACACGGAAAAACATGAATTATGCCTACAAGGCAGAAAGATAGTGACAAAAGCATCAATTCCTGTGACCATTGATCGACAACATACGAAAGTACACACGCGTGCATGTAGCATATTTTTGCTAACAACATGTAAGTACATGAATCTGAAAATAATTAGTCAATATCATCACATACATTTTCTTCGATTCATATGTAGGCAAATGCACATCAAACAAAATGAATAATAGCTCTGGCAATGCAGAATGCAGTCATAATATTTGACTCGCGCAATTACTGCTTGGCACCGAGTGTCCAGATAGGAGGTGTTCGAGTGCATTTATGAATAACTGATTTGTCGAGAATATGTTCCACAGATAAACATCATGGAAGTATTTTGAAAGTCTAGATAATGAAATTGCGGTCTTGGAACAACCTAAGAAGTAACTCGGTAGGCTATAACATAAGCTACTATAACTATGACGAAGCTTATATGGATCGTAAACAGTCTGCATGATATGTTGTTTTCTCAAATAGCCTACATGTTCATGAAAAGCTCCAAAAAATATTGCGGACCATTTACCTAGAAACACAGTGCTTGAGTGATAAATAAAGCCGCCTTGCATAACATTTAAGTGCATACTGAGGTTTTTGGAGTAACGTTGCTCATCATGATTTTATCTCGAACAATGTACTGAGAATGAAAATGAGGTAACATGGCCTAACGCGGAAATCCGGATTGAAAGGGACCCAAATAGAAAATAGTACGGAATGCATTAGGCTGATTTATTGGAAACCAGGGGATTTCCGTGGATACACGGAAGATTATCATAAATGAATATAGACATAATTCTAAGCATGAGAGGTCGCTTATCTTCACGTTCTATATAATAGAAATTTGACTGTTTACGCACACCATACTTGTCGAATCCCTGGCGAATATTCAGAATCGATCAAACCTAGATTAAGGAAAAGATGATCAATGTTTGCAGCTGTTTGTTGTTAATTTAAGGTCATTTGTCGAAAATAGAGGTGAGCTAGCCTAGTGCCGTAGGCCTACTTCAGTCGTTAATATAATAGCTTTGATTATCCTATTAATTATTCTGCAAAAATAGAGCATTGTTGCGTGATAAATTGGTGATTTACCCCTGAGTGATATCTGAAGAGCATCAAGAACGTATTTTTGTCAATAAATACTTAATTTTAATCTTTTTAAATTTTCTTTTTTCAATCAACAGCCTATCCAAAGATAAAAATGAAATATATAGACTATTCTTACAACCATCTAACTTCGAATGAGTGTGAAACTAAGCCAGTGATAAAAGTGATTGGATTATACCTCACCGATTATTCAGGATTGCATTGGTGAAATCCTTCGAAAACGAGTTTGATACGTGTATCGATAGGATATGATTATTTGATCGTTGACTGCACGCAGTAACAAAGTAACAAAGTTTGCTAACAGTGTACATATCCGCTTTTGTCACCACTTAACTACGCTCTAATTAATCATTTGTAACTTTGTATTGCACAATTGATGAATTGCAACAATGAAGACAGGTCTACAGATAATTTGAAGATATCTCAACATACTGCTGTCTGTACTTGCCAAACACTGTTTAAGTTTAGCTTTCGCTACTTGCACCAACACTCTTCTCCCTTACAACTAGTTTATGAATTCATTTTACGGAGCGGCGGTAACATCTTCCTCGCTACTTCAGATTCATTTACATTTCAAAAAATCTGCTGCTGAATGATAGCCTACTATTTCATTCATAAAATCAGGCTGATGGTGAATCTGTAATTTTTCGAACTCATGTCTTAGCGATCTTTGCTTAAAATTAAACGAATAAAGGGTCAAGCTTTTAACTTCAACAGGGATGATCCACTCCGATCACCAATTCCTCTCAACAAATAATAATAACGAATTTCTCACATCACATAATAACGAATTTCTCACATCACGAAATACCGATTTGCTCACATTATTGATTAGTAATGAACAAATGTGCTTGAAGCAACAATGCTTGAATTACTCATCATAAGTCATGCGTAATAATAAGTCATAAGTAATACCACAAACAACACAAATTTTCTAAAATGTTGGTAATCGTCAGAACGTTGGTATTCAAGTAATTCGGCAGATAGATACCTAATTTACACCAAGATACTACTGGGATCTTACAAGGGTGCTATCAGGATCTCGGATCTCTTTGACAGCTCCTTTACAATATGCGTCACTCTAAATTATGATAAATCGAATTCGATTTCTGATGTAAAATATTTTATTAGTGTAGTTAAAGTGGTTGTAATGACAGATGACAATCCATGCATATTGCGTGACTATTCTGAAGACCACATGCGTATCAGGGGTCTTCCTGAAAATTATGTGAATGGTAATTAATTGAATTAAGAAATCAGACTATTGAATAGAATCTTATACTTCATTGTCATAAAAAATACAACGCGATAAAAGCTTGCATTTAAGCGTGAAACCAAACATTGTGATATTCACATTTCTACATTGCGTAAATAAGAGTAGACACTATGATAGCATAAAAGCTCTATCAACTGCTTTCACCACTGATTAAATTTACCTTCGAATGGTTAGAATAAACGTCTGGCTTGGGCTTCTGACCCGCCGCCAAAAATCGATTGCTTGAAAAAGTACTTGGTCATGCTCCTCCTACATCCTCCTTCAAATGAAAATATCCGACAGCATGAAAATTATGCCAAATGCATTGAGAGATTTTAGGATCGAAGTCCCGATAATTGCTAAGTATTCTTACACAGGAAACAAAGAAGTAGCTACCCAAGAGATCTGTTTTATCTTGGTGAACTATTATTTCGCTTCGCGGCTGTATCATAACATAAGTCAGAAGCTGCATCACTACTGCTGCGCTCACATTAGTGGGTGTAGTGGTCACTGGCGAGCTTCTTTTGCCACGACCACAGGTTCTGGATTACCCGAATGATCCTCTACCACTTCATCACTTTTGCGTCGTCTCTTCTTGAAAACTCTTTGCACGATGGAATCGCTGATGCTTTCGTGTCAACTGTCACATTGTGCATTCTTTCAGGTGATTAAGTAATCCATTCATAGCCTAGCTATTTTCTTTTCGATGAGCATCTGGACTTTCATTTATAGAATGGTCATCATCCCTGATAGAATCAAAGCCCGCTTTCGTGAAGCAATGCTAATTTCTGGCTTAAGTTGTGTCCACACCTTTTCAACGAGGATTGAAACTGTCAGAGCCACCGATGCGATGATAGGAATGAATGCTGAGTTTGAGTTTCAAGCCATCGGAATTAACTGGGATAAGTGTTCCAGTGTATCAATAAAGCTTGGGTGTCCCAATTGTAGCATATCTAATACAGAAGTTCAACGGCACACACTCAAATGCTAGATGCATAAAGAAGAAAAGCTGATGCTTAACGGGTGTAATAAAGTGAAACAGAATTTGTGAATCTTGCTGATCAACGACTGCAGCCAAACAATTCATATTAATTGCAGAAATGTATTTCCAGCAGGTTTAATTCAGTGTCTGCATGTGACGCAGAGCTTTGAAGAGTGAGCATGAAGTAGGTCTACGCCTACATGCACACATCCAGACCAACTCTCATGCACATCCGTGAGTAATATGATGCAGCTGCATTCACTCTTCTCAATAATTAAATAGAAAAGTACTTATTTGCCATTACAACAAGCGTTTTGGTATATACAGGAATGTACTTCACGAAAACATAACGGTAGCTATCTTCACAAACGAGTTATTGTAAGATGACAACATTCATTGAAAACGCAATGTCTTTCTCTAATGCTTGGTCCTGATACAAACAGGTTGCACAACACGAAAACTAGTGAGTGGACGACTGAATTGTTTGGATTTTTTGCGAATGAGTATGATAAACACTTTGTATAGCACAACTAGAAAGTTAAGCTAAGAGGTTACAGCTGCCCAGCGACGAACGATGAGATCAAGATGTTCGATCTTTTCAAAAGACGTTATAATTCTGACATTTCCTAACACCTATCGCCCTGTTCCACACATTTTTTCACGTTCCTCCCACTGAGCCGAAATTCTCACGCCATCTCACATGCGGACCATCGCTGAGTTAAAAAAGACTTGAAACTTACAACTAAGCCTAGTCATCATAAGAGTTCAAATTTAACTACCTATTTGATTATCCGATTGCAAGAATGCAGGAGTAGGCCAATTCAAGAAACAATTTTAATAACATCGTGTCGAAATATCTCAGGCTTGAAAAAAAGAGTACTCCTCTTGAATGGCATCAATTTCTGATGATGACACGAAGACTTTTTACGGCGACTTTTTTACGAAGACTTCGCGAACATGCATCTCTGCCTATATTAGAGTGTCGTGCACTCACGTTTATGAGATAAATGACCAACGACTCCTCAATCTCAATTTAAAGTTCCTTTATTTATGAGCAAATAAGTAACGGCGGGTGAAGGTTTCATGTTCAACAGCAACTCCAGTTGAGCATCTTGTCCGTTATGGTTGAATGCTGTGCCTAGGTAGACTTAGCGTTCGCAGCAACATAATCAGACCGTTAACACAATTGCTAAGTTAATCTCAGATCAACAATTTTGGCGGAATTCGAACTTCGAGTTCTTTACTTTTGCTAGAAAGACTGTTCTGCTAGCCCAGAGACATTTTTTTATGAAAGAGAGCTCCTTTCATGCATACTAACGCAACACATCGATTCTCATGAATCGAACAGCTGATTTCAGCATGTTTCAAAAAGTAGGAAATATCTACACATGTGAAAGAAACTGCGTTCTTTTATCACAGCTTCGATTGCACACTGTCTCTCAAAGCATAAGTGGAATGACAACTGCCAGTCAGTCCATCAACGTCTGATAATGTATATTCGGATCGATCAGCTGACCAGACATTACAATGATATCAATATAGAAATTACCTGGTATAATTTCGGATGGACTACCAACGATAGCATCATTGTTTTCCATCACATGTGTGAGATCCCTCATGACCTATCTGCCTAAAAGGAGAATGAACGGAGGTAGATGGTTAAATCCTAAAGTTTCAGCGATCACACATTTGCAGACATTTTTCTAAATATAGAATGGCTATTATTTTAAATCTGCGCATAGAAACGTTTATCATAGAAACCGATTAAGTTAAACACACGAAGACTTGTATTAATTAAGTCAAAATTTATAGAACTTTTATCTTTCTATCATTGTTTCTCTGTTAGTCTGGGAAATTTCATGATCTAGATAATGCATAATATTGACCATTTGAACACCGTTAATGAGCATTTTGTTTGAAAAAGAACACATGCATAGAGTAAGTATATGTAGGTAGAGTGTCGACTCAAAAATGTAGCTGTTTGAGATTTAAGCGGATGCAAACGACACGTAGTCTAAAACATATCTTTATTGGTGTGATCATGTTGATCGGAAGACACGACCTTTTATTTGCATCAACAAGCATCAAGGCATTACGCAATTACTCAATGCGATTGTATATAGCAATAGAAACCCTCTAGTGACAGTCTAGAGACAATGAACGGCTTCATCTGCACACGCATTGACAAAGGACAATAACCAAAGATACAATAACAATCACCACATGAGAAGAACAAGAGTCAACATCCAACGGTAGGGATACAGTGAAAGTGTCAGGCTGTCATGACACTGAGAATCTGTAAAATGCCATCACTCCTTCTGCATTATGCTATCATGATCACTCAATTCCGTTGTAATTTCTGCAAAACTGCATACCTTCGTGTCGACCTAAACGACAAAATCTGAATCTTACAGGAGACGAAAAAAAGTTTCTAAGATTCAATTATCGAATCATCGAATGAAAGCATTCATTTTATTTAACAGATTGACTCTAATATGACTCTAGTGTTCATACTTCTTAATCGATTACACCTGTATTGACAAGATCACCTTTGTCATGTACTATTATGGATTTAGGTTGATTTAACAGGATTTTCTTTCGTGGCGCTTAGGTCAAAGTGACATTGTTTGAAAAATCAACATTTATCAAAAATCTGAGCAATTGGTTGGTAATTACAGTATCTAAGACACAATGAAACTATTATGTTGCAGCTGTCACTAAATGAAGTTCTAGTGTTCATCTTTTTCTGAGGTCGACCTGAAACCTTCATAATATGGGTGGTATGTAATATGTGGGATGGCAAGCTACGGAGATTTACTTTCTTCTTCTCCGAAATGGCGAGAGACGTTAGCAATAAAAATAGAATTACTATTTGAGCCATCACGTACATGTATTTATGAAAGTATTTGGAACCTACCTGTTCTCTTATCAGCTTTTTTGTTCTTCTTCACTCGATGAATACTCTTCCATATTCACCACGCATATTGTAGTTGCAATGCATCAAATTCGGGGCTTCGATTTCAAAGGAGTAATTTCTGATGCATGAAAACTTGAATTCTCCAGCTTTCGGAAAATTCAATATTTTTTCTGATACTTCATCCTACTTGTAGAAGCTACTTTGACTGATTGGAATTACATTGAGGAAAGGCGGAGAGGATTTGGCCATTCTAACAAGATTGGACAATATCATTTGGTGCGATCACATGATCAAATCCAGCATCCATCTATTTTTTTCAGTGAACGGAATCACATTCCATGTGTGTGCACAAAGATGTTGTTTCTGCCAGAAATTTGAGCATTGCAACAAGAATATGTCGGTTTTTATTCTGTCAAGCACATTAGTCAGAATACAGTTTAAATTCTTTGATTTCTGGATTGTTCTTCAACTTGGTGCAAATAAAATCGCATATGCAAGATGCCAAAGATACAAGATGCTGTCCCATTTCCACCCCTCTTGGCAACATCTTCTGACCACATGTAGCAACAGGATGGATCATCTTTGTAGTCATATATTGTCAGGTTGTATACCCAGAGTTGTCGTTTGTAGAAGCTCTCAGAACAGCTCAAGTTCGGGGTAGGAAGGCACTTCTGAAGGTCATAACTTATCATTCCAAATCCCTTTCATTAGAGCACCGCTGTTTGTCCTTACTTTCTTGCTCATAAACAGCTTCAGCTTCGTTTAGGTGAAATAAATATTCCTCAGATCGGCTGTCGCCAGTTGCTTTGAACTTGTCACACTTATTGCAAGTATCTGATTTCAACTTCGTGAACGATAGGTAGGAGTCTTTTTGAACATTTCATAATACAACCACCCTTTTTGAGGTTGTTCACCTTTTCTACAAGCTTCCTCCTTATACAAAGAATACTTCTTACTGCTATTCAATTCAGGTAAAAGAAATAGCTTATTTCCGTCCTTTCTCTGCTGTAGTGACTTCGGTACAATGGAAAACTTTCAATGTGAGATCTGATATTCTGTTTCTCTTCAACAGGAACACGCCTAGCGCTGGGATGGCGTCCCCGCTGATCGACTTGTATGATACTTATTTTATTTTCTCTGCGTTTTCTTGATATTGAACGAATTCTGGAATCGCTTATTGCAAGTGTACTTAGAAGGAACGATCTGGCGCCTGAATCTGTTGAAAGGAAATATTTCCTGCTGCAAGTGCGCCTTGAATTTTCTTTATTTTCCGTCCTTCTTCTCTTAACTTGCATTTCAATAATACATCCCGATATAAATTGATCTTGTTCGTTGGCATTTAGAGTCATTAAATTGACTAAAAATCTTTTCACGTTGGATTTCAGATATCTCATGATTGCAATCATCGTTTCATACAACTGGCTGCAATTTTCTGGCAGTCTTTTTCTCACCATTCCTATTGGTATACCCCATCCAAAGATATTTAATTGTTTAAAAGGGCTAGATGAGAAATAGATGCCTAAATTTGAACCCATTGTAGTACGGCCCTTATCGTGGCAAAAAGAGCATTACGGCAATGGGGCGAAATTGATGTTTTGTCGACTGTACGGTGTGCAATGCGACAAAAAGCCTTGGAAATGGCACATGATGTAAAGCACAATTCACTGATATTATATGATGAGTTTCAAGAATATTCGTTCAGTACACTGTAAATGGCTGGATACGAAAATTACATACAAACATATACCAAAATTACATACAATTTGAAACTAACATCTGATACGAGATTCTGGTATGCTTACAGATATCTGGTATCTTTTTCATACCACACCTCACTTACTTTCCTATGTGATTGGTATGTAGCGATGCGAACTATTCTATCTGTGATTGGCTGTTTCACACTGAAATACGAGTTGTTGGTATGTTTACATACGAGACCCGATGCAAATTGGTATGTCTTCCGCATGAGCAGCTTTAAGTGACAGCTAAAAATATGTATATATTACATACTTCTGTCAAAAAACATTTTCCAGTAATACCATTCGTAAGTATATTTTATTGATGGCGTGTTATTAAAGTAGATCAGATTTATTGTGCAATTTATGCTCCTCGAGATTGACGTCGTTACTACTTGTTCAGCAACGTTAACAGGACGTTTAGTTGCTCTACTTTATGAACCAAATAGGTATATCATCAATTCATTTAAACAATATCTTTTGTGCAATCATGTTGACTTATATATCTCAAACATACCTACTTTTGCGTTCATGAATTATAATGTGTTTTTATTTCGGATTGATAATATGCTTAATTTCAAAATTACACAATGCATAATTGTTGATGGCTGAATACTTATTGATTAGTCATTAAATGCCTTAGATTTACGTGTATTAAAATCGAATTCAGTATTGGAAGTTTTACTGTTGAATGTCAATATCTCACTACTTGCAAAACAGTAGTAACATTAGTGTGATCTTTATTGACAAAAGGCCTTAAATCAACATACCTTGAAAATGATTGCTGATTATGATTCTGCTGGTATGGCTTTAGTATGTAAAGCATGCCACATTTGAAATAACATACGAAAAGCATACAACTATATACCAAGAGAATACAGAAATATACCAAAAAAGTACTTTGGTATGCGTCCTTCGTATGTGATTGGTATTGAGCGATTTACAGTGTAGTTTCTCTGAAAAAAATTGTTAAAGATGAGAGTGGTAATACAGCAATTCAATGCAGTACTATCAATTTGGAAGAAAAAATATTCAGATGAAGACTGATGGGGTGTTGACGAACAGTCAAGTCCCTCTGAAGAATTCATGACTATCAACAAATTCAGTGAGAATCTGAATATTACGCTGAGGAATTGGCTATTAATAAGGCTCAGCCATGTCAACAACGCTGTTCGAGTTATTCACCAGGCTGAAACTACAAGATGGATCTATGTATTGTAAATGATTAACAGAAGGCATTTTTGGTCCAAGTGGAATCGATCATCGGATGTCTGTCAATGTCAAAGCTGTTGTGGTTGTCAATGTGCATTGTATAACATACGTAATATACGTTGTTTGTTTTTATTTGCTTCAGCCAATTTTATATCAAATTTTCTGATAATACATATTTATTTTTTCTGTTGTAGCCTATCATGTAATTTCTTACCGCAAAATTACATTTACACGTTAGATTATTGCCAAGCTTGGCAATCGCGTTTTTCGTGGCCGGGCAACGGTGGGCACAGCAACGATATACATGAACAACCATAGCCAGGCTTCGCACTTATTACGAAGAAACAATCTACATAAACAAAAGTAAAGACACGTTTCATTTTTTTGTTCAGAAAAGTCATTTAGTAATGTATTTGGTGAATTGTAAGTGAACTTCACTCTTCTTTTATCTAAGAATGAAACAACTGGTTTTCATTTGTCCTATTCCTGTATAACATGCGCTATTCAGATTTATTCAACTGACATAAAACAATGCAATGAAGTCTAATTGAAAGAATTGTATCAACAGGATGCTTTTGTTTGCAACTGCGTTTTAAGCATCTGAAAAAGGAGAATAGACTATTATTTGTTGCAATTTGGACGCTGTATTTAGACATGTAAAGATTTCTTGATAAATTATTAAAATGCGTTTTAGTTCTGTAATTACTAAAAAGAGGCAATGAAAAGGAATAGTTGTTGCTCGCTTACAAATTTTTTCAAATTCATGCAATATGAGCTGATTTTCACTGGTTTCGTTGCACACAAGGTAAAAACACGCCTATTTCCTATCTAGCCCTTTATAATAGCAAATATCTTTGACTCCATCCCTCGATCTTTCCATCTCTTGTTTTTTTTCATATAAATGAATCATTTCATATAAACAATGTCCTACATTCACTTTGATTTATTTTTTGGTCGAATATTCTGCTTAAATTGAACGTTTAACGTTTTCATTTGTCGGATAGGTTATTTTGACACAAAAAGAAATTGGAGGTTATGCACTTAGGTTGAAATGACACAACTGTATACCGATGAATGAAAATGGAATTCATTCTTGACAATTTCCCCAAAAAATACTAGGATACTGTAGTATACAAAAGTAGTATTAGCCAAAGACAATGGACAATTATCCTTGGTATTAGCTGAATTTTCGAAAAAATGTCGCTTTGGTCACTTTGACACGAAGGTACAGAAATGTGCAAATCTCACATTTGGCAACAATTACCAACTATATTCACCTCAAGTCCATTTGATAAAATTGAAACTGTATACGAATTAATTGTTATATTAATAAATTAATTTAATCAATGCTGCATTGCTACCTAATATGCTCACTACACATGCATGTCAGTGCCTCTTGCAATCAATGAATCAAAGAATTATTACCAGCAACATCTCAAGCTGTACACGCTAAATCCTTCGACCGACAATGTCGTCTATCATCAAGGAAATTGACGAGATTATCAGTTGTCACTGGTCATGCTCATAGAGCCTGTATATCCCTACTCTATGGTCATGCTGTTTGACACATTAATGTGAATGAATTGAATCACAAAGTACATGTAAATACTCTATGGATTGAATTTTACGGATTTTAGCAGCAGTGTTTAGCAGTAGCGCCTATATGTCCAAAGACTTCGAATGACAATGCAGATCATCATGTCTACATACGGGGTATATGAGGAAACAAAAGATATTTAATTGTTTAAAACGGCTAGATGAGAAATAGATGCCTAAATTTGAACCCGTACGGTCCTTATCGTGGCAAAAAAGCATTACGGCAATATTGCGAAATTGCTGTTTAGTCGGCTGTGCGGTGTGCGATGCGACAAAAAGCCTTAGTAATGGCATATGGCAATCATAAGGCATAATTCACTGATATTATGTGGTCCGTTTCAAGAATATTCATTCAGGAGTTTCTCTGAAAAAATTGTTAAAGATATGAGCGGCGATACAGCAATTTTATGAAGTACTATCCAAAGGTACTATCAATTTGGAATAAAAAATATTCACATGAAGACTGATGGGGTATTGATAAACACACAACTACCTCTGTAGAATTCATGATTATTAACAATTTCAGTGAGATTCAATGAGAAAATATTACACTGAGGAATATGGGTAATTAATGATGTTGTCAATGTGCATTGTATAAGACGCAGTTGCTTGTTTTTACTTGCTTAAGCCAATTTTATATCAAAATTTCTGATAGTTCATATTTATTTTTTCTGTTGTATCATGTAATTTCTTATCGCAAAATTGCACATGCACGTTAGATGATTGCCAAGCTTGGCAATCGCGTCTGGGCACAGGAACTCGATATACATGTACAGCCATAGCCAGCCCCCGTACTTATTACAAAGTAACAATCCAACTGCATGATCACAAGTAAAGACGCGGTTTATTTTTCTGTTCAGAAAAGTTATTTAGTAATGTTTTTTGGTGAATTGTCGGTGAAATTTACTCTGCTTTCATCTAAAAATGAAAAATTGGTTTTCATTTGTAATATTCCTATATAACATGCGCTCTTCAGATCTAATAATCAAATGACATAAAATAATGCAATAATGTCTAATTGAAATAATTGTATCAGCAGTATGTTTACAATTGCATGTCGCAAAATATCTGAAAAAGTACACCTTTTCCAAACCAACTATAACAATTTTCAAATCAGAGATAATAAATCTCAAGACAAAAATAATTCTGACTTTTGATCTGAGAATTGTTACAGAAGAGCTGCGCTGTCAACTAAAGTGCAGACGGAAAAGTCAAAGCAAAATAAATTTGCTCAATTCAATTGTAAAGATCGCAAATGGTTTATATATAACAAGAAATTTTACGAAGCTAATAAGAGTATACCGTATTTTCTCTAATAAGCGCCGCCCTCTATTAACCGCCGCACCTTGACACGCATGGAAAATAAGCGCCGCCCTCGAATAAGCGCCGCAACTGTTTAAGTGTGAAAAAATAAGCGCCGCGGCGCTTATTAGAGAAAAATGTAGTAAGTTTTTTTTAAAGTAATAGGCCCACATATGGAAAAAGAATACTTTGTAATTATTGATTATGTTTGTAATTAAAAGCAAAATAAAATAAACAAAACAAAACAAAATAATCCAAATCAAATATATTATTTTTTTAAAATAACATTCACTCATGGTTGATATCTTCGCCAGCCATGCAAGCGGGGAGAAGAGTCAGCATATGTTGGTAGATATTGTGCACTTTGTCGAGGGTGATGGCTGCAATGGCTTGTTCGGCAAGCTGCATCATTGTTGCCACCCTTCGCTGTTGTTGTTGTTGGAGCAGATCATCTCGGATCTCTGCCATCAGCTTCTTGAATTCAGCCTTCCATACGCTGAAGGAGCCCTCGCAAATGTTCAAGAAGGGAGAGTAGGCAGGCTGGAAGCGATAGGAGTGTCCCACTTTCAGTTGAGCAATAGCAGCTATGTTGTGAGATGGAGCGTTGTCGAAGATGAAGATCAAAGTCCTGTCTTGAAAACGTTCGGAGCACTCCTCGAGAAATTGCTTGAAGTCAGCAGCGCGATATCCTCCTTCCTTGAATGCATGGTGCACCAAGCCTCGTTCGTTTGACACAGCGAAGATTGTGGACATGTGTGCGCTTTGTCTTGCATTGACAACTCGAAAGGCTGGCTGTCCTCGTAGCGCTCTGCCCATGCTTCTTCTCAACCAGAGGCGAAAACCGCTTTCGTCGACATACACTTTTTCGACGTTGGCCATCCTCAATAGCCATTGAGCCATATCCCTTCGCGCAGCTTTAACATCAGGCGAGTTGCGTTGAGCCGGCACGTCGCGCAACAACTTCAAAGTTATAAGACGACCATTCAGTGCATTGGCAACTGAATTTTCACAAATTCGAGGTTTGTGCGGAAGTCTGTGGCGGAGTTCTGTGTTGATTTGAATCAACGTGTACTCAGGGTGCTCCTCGACGACTGAAACAATTGCATTGATCATTTGCGCATCAATGCGCCTGTTGCGAGTGCCACCGCGAGGGCGAGAAACGACACCATGCTGTTGATAGCGTCGAATGATCGCATACGCAGTTCCTTGAAGGATTCCCAACTGCCGCGCCGTCTCAGCAAAATCTTCATGCCTCTCGTAGGCAGCCACGATTCGTTGTTTGTCAACGTCGCTTATGCGGTTTCTTGGCATCGTCAAATTTCAACAGAATATCGTTTTATTGAAGCTTTTAACTTGGCAGTGAATTGATGTCTTGCGCGTTTTGCAGTTGATTTGCGATTATTGACACCTAATCACTTAATTGACACATGAATTGAAAATTTCTACTCTTGATCTAAGAAATAAGCCGGCTGAATTGCGTCATCTTACATTTGACATGATAAAATATTCTTGTATTGAGATTATTTACAATTGATTTTCATTAGCTTATATTTGACTTGGAAAAGGTGTAGACTGTTAGACTATTATTGGCTGCAATTTGGAAGTTGCTTTTAGACATGCATGTATACACATTTCTTGATTTATTATTAAAATGCGTTTTAGTTCTGTAATTATTAAAAAGAGGCAATGAAGAAAAAATTCTTGCTCGCTTACAAATATTTTCAAATTCATGCAATGTCAGCTGATTTTCACTGGCTTCATTGCAAGGGAAAAACACGTCTATTTCCTATCTAGCCCTTTATGATATCAAATATCTTTGGAGGAAACATTTTTTCCTTTGGAGTTCGTTTGTAGAAATCCGACACTACTGCATCTCCGACACTTAAACTAACCGGATGAAGATCAGAGATTATTTCATCAATCAGCGAGAAATAATGGCCTAAGTTGACTGTTGCCCAAAAGACTGCATTCAAAGCCTGGACCACAGAGTAGGGATATATTGGCAGAGTGTCGACTCAAAAAAGTATCTGTAACTGCGAACATTTTTATATGAAGAGATTCAGTTTTTTGCGGAGATTGCGTTTCCGTGGTCCAAAAGATTATTTGAGCAGTTTTAAAAATGTCGAAATTTTGCAAATTTATTTATTACCGATATGGAAGCCCTTTAAAAGTAGCATGAAAAAAGGTGGATATTAATAGGAATGAATATTTGCGAATTATACATCCTAACTAAGCGGAAATTAAGCTAATTTGTAAGGGAATTTCATGAGCCGCGGAAGTCTTCATATAAAAGTCGAGATCTTATTGTGCTTCATGGTTGAAATTAATTGTTTTTAATTCCATTTTCATCGGTATTATTTTATGATTCACTAAATTTATGTCTCATTTACTGAATCTGAATAGTGATCCCCTACATCTTTCAAAGTTAATTGAAATCGTTGTATTTGCTCTGCCAGTGGCAGATTGCCTGTGATATAATTACGCTTAATATACTCGAGGTGAGCATGAAAGTAATATGAAACCATCGAATTGCTAGTTTAACAAACATTACCGATCCAAGGCTGTCATGACACGGAGGATCTGTAAAGTACCATCTTTCCGTCTGCATTACTATCATGATCAGTCAATTCCGTTGCAATTCCTTCAAAACTGCAAAAATTTCCATATCTCACACTTGGTAACAATGCCAACTGCATCCATCTCGAGTTCATTTAATAAAATCGAAAGTGTATACACATTGGGGATTTAATAAATGCGGACTTACCACTCTACCTAATATACCTACTCTATGATCGAAACTGTGTATACAGTGGGGATTTAATAAATGCTGAGTTGCTAGTCTACCATGACTCTACCTAATACTCTATGTACAGGGCGCGGCATAGAAAACGTGACTAAATTTTAAAGTAGCATAACGTTCTAATTATACAACAGAAATGATCAAATGAGGTCTCATTTTAAAGCCAATGTACTTCTTTATTACCATAATCAACATTGCAATGATTGCATTTAAGGATGAAAGTGCACAACGTACATGCAATGCAGAGGAACTCGAATGTCAAGAAACTAGATGAAAAGAATCACGACTGAGTGGAAAAGAAAGCCTGTTTCCAATTCTTCACTTAAACGATAATCATCATGACTAAGTCTTGCTGCAGATGATCACACAACATCAATTGAGTGATGACTGGATCAACCTTCAGCAGAAACGCTTTGTAACTGAACTCCAGAAATTTCGTATTTTCCTGTTTTATTTCTTCTTAGGTCTCCACGTCTCTTCCAAGTTAACCCCTAGCATTTTCAAGGTATTCATCATGGTAGAGTCTTTTACCATTATTGCAGATGACCAAACAGCTTTCATTTCAATCATGCAATACTGAATATTTGAAGATGGATAATGGGATCGATGTGCTGAATCAAATGTCTTAAGGGAATCTATTTTTCATATTAAAATCAATGCTCAGTGCATCATGTGGCTTTCATCAGAAAACAATATAACTTGCATATTATCATCTATGAGCTATCTATTAAAATCAGGGTTTTGCCGGTAAAAACCACCCTGGTTTTTATCACCTGGTAGAAATCAGTAAAAACCTGGTAAAAGCCACCAGCTTTTGTCACAAGTTTCGGCTAAAACTGGCTAGAACTATTTTTTCAGCATTATTACTTCAGTTTTTTGAGCACATGCAATATAAGGGATCATCGTCACTCCTTACTTTATTGATGAGCGTTAGTCACAATAGTTCATTTTACTTTTTCACAATTCGATAAACATTCAGGCCTGTATTTTCACAATTCAAACCTTCTCAATATCATATTTCAATGAAGCATGTACTCCAAGTATAAGTTTAGGAACATGAATTATTATGAAAAATATGACTCTAAAGCTACTATGCATTATTTAAAGCGTGAACGTGTTTTGTTGCTTTACAAATTTATCATTTATTGTACACTGTAAGATGCAACAGACGTTCATGCTGGAAGGACATCACTTGGCTCTATATAAAAGACCGAAAACAAGCATTTCATGAAGCTAGAAAGGCAAGAAAATACTAGAAATCTGTCCTCGGATCATGCCCGCTGATCTCATAGAATAGCTTGTCCTCTAAATGTGAAGGTAATCTGCCATGATATGAAAAATGTCGCAGGGCAGCATTTTTTATTCTTGCCCTTCTGGGAGGGCATGATAAATTTTCATAAAAATATTCGTGTAATCATATTGGTTATTGGACATTTGCCGTAGATTTAGAGGATAAGCCATTCTATGAATCCAGCGGACAAGAAAATCGTAAAAATCCTCGTCCGCTTCGCGGCCTCGGATTCCTACATTTTCTTGCCCTTCTGGCTTCATAGAAAACCTATTGTCTTCTTAATCTGTGGCAAATGTCCCATACCCATTTTGATTATACGAATATTTCTATGAAAATTTATCATGCACTCCCAGAATGGCAAGATTAAAAGTATTGCCCGCCAACATTTTGCATGTCATGGTAATTTACCCTCACATATTTAGAGGATAAGGTTATGTTAAATGAATTTAATACCGAAAGTAAAGTTTTGATTTGAGCTCAAAATGTGGAAATTTCAAGAACTTTAAACAAACTTGTATATCACAATAATGTCAAAATTGTTTGTTGCTCTCAGATTCTATTAACAAGATCAATTTTACAGCTTACTGGAAATGTTCTTTTGTTGAGATTTTAACTGAAGCTGTTCAGACATACACTATGCCTCACTTTATCAAGATTGCGGCTGCGAACAATGTTATCAAATTATTATTTGTTCTTCGAAATCATGATTTTCTGCTCCAGTCATAAGCATTAGTACATTTAGTACATTACTAAAAAAATAGTAGAAATGCATTCTAAGTGACTGTTGCACTTTGCTTGATTTGGGAGCTGAGATTTTCCGGTGCAGAGGCCTTTTAATAGAGTGTTCTCTCTGCGTTCATGAGACCTGGGTTCAAATCTAGATCTGACGAAACCTAAGGTACCATTAAAATACACTCTGCATTCTTGCTGAACACTCAACATAGAAGAATGACTGTGGGATTATTGAAGCTCGTCCACATGAGGAAGGTAGTTCGATTAATTTAGTTCGATGTAGAAACCAGTTTTATTCATATATTAATTTTCATTTTTTTAGATTTAGCGAAATCACATTTTCTGACCTAAAAGAGTATTCATTTGATGATAATTTTGGAAATATCTAGCAACTTCTATTAAATGAACTAAAAGGCCAAAATGGTACTGAAGTCTACATTTGTTCTAAAGGCACAAGAAAAGGACAGCAATCGCAGGCAAGGATAACATCGCATGTCGTTCGTGCGTGATAAAAAATGATATCATATGGTCCTATCAGAGAATGAATGTCATGTTATGCAAGATAAGAGTTGCAATCTAAAAACACGCATGCATCGTAATACTCAAACCCCAACTTGCTGTCGATCATTTCGTGATAAAATAGACTGTTTTTTTCCGAATTTTGGTTTTGACGGTTTTTACCAGTTTTTGCCGGTTTTTGCCGGGTTTTTACCACTTAGTTGCAAAAACCAGTTTTAGCCGGCAAAAAGCCAACCCTGATTAAAATCGAATTTCAAATTTATAATGAGAAGTAATTACAGTCAAGCCTATAGCTTGAAATCTTTGTTCAATTTTGTTACCGACTATGTCACAACTGATAGTTCGCTGCAATGAAATATATCCAATTCTGGCAACGTGACATTAGACGGGCAAAATCAATAAATACGGCATGTGAAAATCAATTTAACAGATTAAGTTAACAAAGGACTTTAACTGAATATCTTTAATAAGTAAGAAACACCGTTGTACTCAGCACTGCGATTAATGTTTGGTTGTCTATCTTTGATTTTAAGTGCCTCAACAATGCTAATCTCATAATCTGAGTTACCTTTAATTTCTTGCGGTCCGCACTCCAGTATGACAGACCCCATTGCGCTCCGAACTACAGTTTCGGAGATTTGATAGGTGCTCTCCGAAGTGAACAGCTATTTATTTGATAATCGAAAAAAATGTTCTCAATTTTATCAGAATTGGTATTTATACATAATAGCTCTCTTTCCTTGAATATCTCGTTGGGAAGCGAGCCAAAATTATTCAGATGAGGTTGCAAATTCTGCACCGATGCAAGCGCAACTTTGTCTAGTCTGATAGATGTCTGTCTCTTATGGTGCACACACATGAAATGCGCCAAACATTATAAATCGGTTTGTGCAAGCGGAAGCCTGTGCATTTTGACGGATCAAATATTTTTTTTATAAACTTTCCTTCTTGATGCGTCGGACGACATTTCATGCTTAAGTTGTAGACTTATGCATAATTCAGTAGTTCTTGTACATGCAGCAATGAAAAGTTGTTGAAGGAGAAATAATAATTCTGTATGATTAACCTTCTTTAATGAAGACCAAACGAAGAAGCAAAGCTTAAAAGCAGTCTTTCAAGCCAAGAAGTTAAGTATTCCCCAGCATGAAGACTAGCTCTTCGAAATTGGTTGCAGCTAAACTACTTCGTTTTGGCTGAAGGATGTCACTGACCAAGCTGAATAATCTTCAGGCTTGCCGTTGGGATGAATTTCCAACCCAATCCCAAAGAGAATTTCCATTGGGATCGCAATAGATCCTAATCCCAACAGAAATCCCAATAGCCTGCTTTAGAGCTAAAGACGTACGCATGGTGATCCCAAGCTGCATCGGCACGCACCGCGTAGGCCTACCATATGTGTTACTTTTTTGAATTGACGAAGTCCATGGACGTAGGCCTAGGATTATACTGGCCTTAACAGTGATAGGGGCTTTAATTGATTTCACACGATTATGTACAATATGTCTACTGTGTGGCTTAATTTTGCACCGAGACTGTCTTCACCTAAGTGCTTATAGAGGCCTACGACGGGTATAGCTGATCTGTATGCAACAACCTACAAACACACTTGTTATTAATTAAGCCTATATCGGATAATGCGGTGTTAATAGACAGCTCGCCACACGGGCTCTTTTTAAAGCCATCGTTCCTGGGTAGTGTGACACTGTTACAGCGTCATACTATTACCCGTTTTAATCAATGCCTCATACGCACGCGCAAAGCATGAGTCGAGGCACAAGTTGGCATCCGAATTAAGCCACTATTCTTTTAGCAACTAGAGAAGCTAAAGCCATAGAGTAGGATTAAAGCTGACTGTGTCAATTTGTGTGAATCACACTAAGAGCTCTCAATGCTCGAATTCGAGAGAGGCAAGGTCAGACTGAGGACACAGCAAGATGAACTGCTCAGTACAACCTGAAAACATGTATAACGCACTGACTAATGTCAGCGATTACATGTATACTTTTTTGAGAGAGGGCTTATGGCGATCTATTGGGATTTATTGGGATTGGGGTGGATTTTTGGCAGCCCAACCCAATCCCAGTAGCTATTGGAATCCCAATTGGGATCCAATAGGGTACTAGAAGCGTGCACATGCGTGTAGCGTCCTGCTGCACGCAAACAAACTTGCGTGTGTGTTGTGAACTATTGAAAAACAAAAAATGTCCAGATATTAACGTATTCAGTGCAAGCTTCTTCATGATCAAATGCTATGTGTCAGATAAGTCCGCTAGTCGATATTAAAGACGAATAAAAGATTCTCAACTGATTGTCCGAATGATGTAGACCTAATTTTAGCATAATTGCGGACAAATACATCAAACAGAAATTTCTTTAAGAGCAAGCAATTTGTTGCAATAATCAGTTAATTGACATGCTTGCAACGACATCAGTTCATTGATGCAATCATAGGTTGAAAGAAGAAATAATATGCACTTCCTGTGATACATCCGTAAAAGTCTAATGTCAAAAGTATGTACAAGAGACAGAAATTTCGCGACACAGTTGCAGCCACAGTGTCTGATAAAATCTTGAAGAATGTCAATTAATTAATAGATAATTGGAATTACTGAGCAATCATTTAGCTGAAATTGGAAACTGAGGAACAATTGATTGACAGTGGAATTGCGAAACGATCACGACGTCAACTAATTGAAATTTAATTATTTTTTGATAACCCCTGCTCCACGCAGATTGGTCATATTTTGATATACTGCGAACCGATCCCGGCAAACATATTTGCCATTATTTAAATAATAGCAAATATTCCTGGCGCAATCTCGAAGTAGACTAGTAGAATTATCATAGAATTATCACAGAATATTAGCGACAAGTTACTCGAGAAGCAAGTGGTTGTTGATGTTACCATTGTTGAAATCAATATAGCGCTCTGGTTCTGGTCTTGTCTGCACACTCGTGTTTCATTTCGGTAGCACACAGTTCTTCTGATGAGATTTAGAGGTTTCAAGTCAAACTGCTGAAATAAAAAGTGGCAAAGTGATCTTATATTGCACATTTTCACCGTTAAGACGGCCTTATCAAGCAGATGCAACGTTAAAACGGGAGACATAAAAATTCAAAAATCAGTGATTGATATTATGTTGATTTCTATATAATATTCTGAGATCAATTTTACGAAAACGATCGCAAATCTTTCGAATTGCGATAGATCTTGTCGATCTCCCCTTAATCTTACTTAATTTGTAAAAAAGAAGTAAATCTTGCACTGAAGGATCTTATAGTTAAAGTTATAGATATTGCGGCAGATGTGTAAGATGCCAGTGCAAGATATTTTGGCATTTTCGCAAAACATGATGACTAGTGTTAACTTACAGACATGTAAAAATGTAGGGTGTCCGTACGGCTGTCCAGGGATGCGGAGTAGGAGTCGGAGTCCCGGATTCCTATCAAATGATAAGACTGCGGACTCCGCGCTATAACTAGACCCGAAACAAGCAAATTATTTATTCTCGTGCATGGCTGTCACTGTCTTGATGTCAACTTTCTCTGTCAAACGAAAGTGCAGAGACAGCAGTGCATGCAAAACTTGTAATAGTTGAGGGAATGAATCGTGATAGTGAAAAAAGGATTGTCTTTTCACTCACTGATTTAGTAGAGAAGACAAGCCTTCCTCGCCTCGATCACACCAACGCGCCAAAGGTCACATCAGAGACAAAAATGAAATTCTAGTTTGTTTGAGAACATTACCTCTTGCCCTCACGTTAATCGTGTGTGATGGCTCCTCTAAAGTGCATATTAGAATCGAAAGTGTACTCATATATTTTGGAGAAGCATGGGAATTTTCCTGAATGGTAGAGACTGGAGAAAAACCGTGTGAACCACACATCAACAAGATGGGAGGAGCCGAGTCGCATGCATCTAACTGAAAGTGACATTTGATAAACTTTCATTGAAAATGATTGATAATTGATGCAACAATGATTACTAAAAAATAGGTTCAGGTAAGGCTTTATAAAACTAGGCTTTATATACTTGCCACCCGGAGTCGGAGTCCTATCAACCCCCAGAGTCGGTGTCCGAGCCAATAAACCAAGAAAAGAAAATGCAGGAGAACATTTTCATGAAACTAAAACCCTCAAATTCCTTGCAGAAATTTCTTCACAGAATTTTGCCTTTTATATGAATAAATGACCACGCTACTAGCTATAAAAAGTAGAATACAGAAGTAGTCAGTTCCTCCTCCCAGCAGTTCTGTGATCTTTAACATGGCGTTGGATGATTGCTACCATTAGAATATTATAAGATAAGCTATCACCGCACTTCTCAAAGTGAAGCGCAAAAGCTTTTGAGTTTTTGAATGTATTATTTTTCTGAAGGTTAAGCGCTCATATCGTTGTCAAAATGTGAAATAATATATCAAACCATATCCATATCATTGTAATTGTCCCTTATGATCATTTGCATCACTAATCCTTGAATTTTAGCCACTTGTACCTTTAGATTTCTTCTTGTAGTATTTTACCCGGTAATTTACCGGTAAGGTAAATTAAAATGAATTAACGGTAAATTAAGAACTATAATAAGGAGGAATGCACAGAATATCAATCACTGATTTTGAATTTTTATGTCTCCCGTTTTAACGTTGTATCTGCTTGATGTCTTAACGGTGAAAATGTGCAATATAAGATCACTTTGCCACTTTCTATTTTAGCAGTTTGGCTTGAAACCTTTAAATCAATACTAACAAAAATGCTGCTTAAAATAAATTATGACATCTTGCCAAACACTCCTGATAAGAGGCCGCAAAATTGTTACAAAGGTGATAAATGACTCAAAGTTTTCTCACTTAAAATCTCACGACAATAAATTTACAAGAATTTTTTTCTTGATCAATTTTCAATTTTCAAAAGAATCAATTTTCTTGATTGAAAAAGTGATAAATTGATACATTGACTCGTTCTGGCTGCCGAACTATAATACCGTTAAAATATTTTCATTTGTCTACTAAGATTCACAGAATTATAGGCCTTCGTCAGGACGGCTTTATATTTGGGTTTGATTGTTAGCTTGTTTTTCTTTTCCATGCATGCTCTCTATTTGCTTACTTAAGTTCAAGCACTTTCAGGACTAATGGTGCAGTCGACATTCTTTCCTGACACAATTGTGCACTTACTTGCATTCCATTTTATCACTTTATTATCCACCTACTCGCATTTCTATCCTCCACGCCTTCCTCACACACTGCGTTTATCCCACGATTGTAGCTGTAATAACCACTTTCTAGATAAATGACAATTGAAATAATCACTCTACCTCCGATAATGGACTTTAAACGCTTCATGCATGGAGACCAAAGTTAAGGTAATAACCCAATTAAACAATTTTATCCATTGATAGACATAATTTGAATATCCTTGATATTTTGATGCTGCTTTCTTCTTGATGTTTGCAATTAAAATTGAGATCCTGTGCGTCATCATTGTCGCCAAGATTGCATTTGTATAAGATGTGGGAGTGCGGTAAATTATTTCTGTCCCTATTGTTCCTCACTCATGGAAAAAATAGAATGTCTTTATAGTAAGTAAAAGTATAAGTGATTATTCTTTGAATGAAAATCATAAAGTGCAAGTGTTAACAGTTTGTACCTACATGTCAGTTAGGGCAGTGAATGCTTCAGCCAAAAATTATTAGAAAAGGCCACTGAAAGTATAACGCATAGAATGTAGTACGAGAAGCACACAATTTCAATCACGAGAATTAATGACAGAATCAGAAATGGAGCCCGACCTGGAGTTTTAGGAACTAATTTTCTTTGACTTAATTTTAAACTTGTCATTTCTTTTATATTGTGTTGATGCACAATTGAAATGCATGAATCATGTCTATCATAGCGAACGCTCATTGAATATTAATGGCTAGAATATGAGCATCTCCATGGATAAGATGATCAATGTGTTTTGCACAGAAAACATCTATTATTTCATTAGAACCTTTGATTTTGTGAATCGTGTCGAGAGAATTTATAACGATATTTTGAATCATGACCAAGAATAATTTAATGCTGTGTTCAAATGGCTATTGACGCTAAAAGTCGCCAACCTTTGAACTAAAAAATCCTGGTCAGGACTCGGCCTTCAGCTAACGGATCTGTGACGATAAATCCAGTCAGATTCAAACACTGAACACAGCAAACAATGACAAAGTTTCGAATTAGTTTTACAATTACCAAATAAAGGAAGGGAATAATAGACTTAATTTCATGTGTCATTTTATAAAAATCAATGAATGTCAACAACTCAACATACTCAACTCGAAACCCAAAATCATAGCAACGAGTGAGGAAAGATCGTCTTTTTTCTGAAGCAGCTTCCAATTTTTCGAAGGATAATTTTGCTTATTATCAAAACCATTAGACAGTGGAATATTCTTCGCATTCCTGATTGTAGATCTTTTCTGTCAGTCAAGAACGTTTGACATTCTTTGCCCACTCCTCCATTGGTTCCGAACATCATTAGTGCAAACACTCTACAAAATTAAATTAATTATAAACTACAGTTTCTTCTATATGGAGGATTTATATAATCACTCAATGAATCGGTGCATCACCAAAAAATGCTAAATTTTTTATCAACAGCACATTTCACTTGTGAATTGTCCTAATAGCACATTTCACTTGTGAATTGTCCTAATAATAGATGAAATAAATAAATGGAATCTTGATGATATTTTCCTTTTGGAATGCGCAACTTATTTTGTCGACCCCTATGAAATAAAATGAATACCATCGACATTTTTGATAATGAAATATAATTTCACAAAATAATTGAAACAGTTGCTAATTGAAAGAAAATCTTCCATGCATCATGGACTTTTAAGTAGCTAGTATAACATATCTCAAAAATAGATGTGTTTATCATTCTTGTGCTGAGAACTGATTTCTAATTGCAACCTTATAATCATAGCTAGCAGTTATAGGGGGATCATAGAACAAAACTCGGCAAAATTCAAGTCTTTTCAGAAATTTGCAAAAATCAATAATCGCAAATTTCGAATTTGTTATTGCTACTAGTGTGAAGATTAGCAAGTTGAGGTAACTGATGAATATGCCGCCAAATGCACTCGGAGAGAATTTCTTTATTCTGAGCAATGCTTGACAAAACTAACAGGGAAGAGTGAGGGAGGATTTGTAGCCCTCTTGCAAATAGAGTTGCGTACACCATGATTAATTAAGTTCAATGATTAGATAGGTACACGAGAATATAGAAAGCAACCATCAATAATACGTACGCAACACGTGGAATAAATTAATTATAGATATTAGGCTATAAGCCGCCAATGCTTGCAAGCTTTTTACTCAATCTAGTTTGGATATTTTCATTACTAATTGAAATTTTTGTCTATCGATAATTTCCTGTATTTTCTCAGAGACATCATTTTCTATCAACGATCAACATCTGAAATTCAAAACTATCAAGAATAGATCAAATCGGCATAACTTAGCGTTGCATTTTTCGGCAATATTGAAATTTAATTTGACATCAGTTTCCTCAACTTTTGAAGCAGCAAGATCAGCAATGTTTATTATGCACATCTGCATGGCAATTATCCGTTTCACTTCAGATTTTGGATTCAAATCTTAGAAAAAATGAATCGCTCGCCTTTTAGGAAGATATTGCAGATGATTTTCCGAATTTTCTAATTGGCTGTGATGGATTCAATACACACGAATGCTTGTCAACTTGCATTGTCGTCATATTTAAGAGTCTACTGTGATTATTTCGCTTCATGATTTGTACAACTAAATTCACAATTCACAAACATCCTGTAAACATGGGATTATCATTCTGGATTACCTAGCGGTACGAATATTTTTTATTTTACTATTTATAGATGGAAGGATATTGGGTAACGACTTTCTAACATTCTGACCTGCTAATGTATGTTCACCATGTACAAGTAATAGAACAAGCGCAGTCTTCAGTATATTTCTAAGTGATTACTTCATCTTTTGCGACAGCTGATTCTTATCGGACGAAAACTTTCAGCCGGTAAGCTTTCGTTTTCATTCTTCAAAATGGACCGATTTTTTCATAAAGCCAGTAAATCCTGAATGATCAGCTATAGCAAAAGAAATGCAGTGCAGCTAAGCAGAATTAAATTTTAATATAATCAGAATGACAGAGATTTAGAAGTATTATACAATCTTTTAAGAAGTCAATCGAAACGACGATATTGAAGAGTTTCGTTCATACTAATTTGAGTATTTAGACCGATCAAGTTTCATTTGAATAAAGTCATGAATATATGCTGCAATTCGATTCACTTTATTGTGCTACAAACATTTGACTCATTTTTTATTTGCAAAATTAAGAACATTTAATGCAAATTGATAAAAGGAATTTAAAATGTTTCTCAATAGAAGTTATTAATTGTGTTTGAGTTTCTCTTTTTCAATAACAAGTGACTATCTGCGAGGAATGCAGTGTGCTTCTCTTTGCGTTTTGTTCAAATCTCATTCAGAATTCCGTGGAAAGATGTTTCTTGGATGCTCACATAATGCGTTATGTGTCAAACTTTGTGTTGATCATCTAAATCGGAATTGGAAACGGATCGAGATTTTCTGGCCTGACAAGTAGGGTGACTTGACTCCATTCAGGTCGGTCGGATCAGGCGACCGGTTTTTACTTTTAAGAAAATTATGATTTAATTACTCCGGAAATTATTTCAGTGTTCTTCAATTGTTTGTAGATTAATATCTATTGTAGCTTATGTCTAGGCATATGAGAATATATGAGCAGGTTCGTCGTCAAATTTTGTGGAATATCTGCAAATATCCTACTGATCAATAATTGCATTATCCGACTCATCTATTATGTACCGTAGTTCTGCTTTCAATGAATTATTCTGATTTGAAGTATGTAGCACGAAAAGTCTTGCATGCTCTCCTTCAAAATTTTAAAGCCTCTAAGTGAGTAAGTGCGTGAGAGGAGAGAGGAAAGCTCCCCTGTACCCTGGCACACTGCTGCCCGGAACAAAATTAAATGTTCTGAGAAATGCTGTCAGCTTCATATTATATATAATCACAATATTTTTCATTCTGTCATTATTTGACTTAAAATATTAAGTCGTTGTTGACATTGAATTGCAAATATTGCTAATAAACCTCTCGTTGCTTTAATGACCACAGCGGTGTGATTCAATGACATGACACTAAATGAAATGGTTCAAACAGTTAGTAAGTTTAGTATGATGATATATAGAATGGCAGACTGACATATAAGACAGTGGTCGGACAAATGGTTGATCAAGGCAAATTTTGGAAAATGTTGTTGCCTTCATTTTGATGCCCAGAATTCTCACTCCATGCATCAGGTTAATGGTCCGACGCGAAAAACGATTGTCGAAGTTTTAGGTCTTGTTGTTTTGGTATGTAATATTCACTAAGCTGCATCATTGTGTCTCCAATCGTGCTAGAAGATTATTAGGTACTTTTAGATTGACTTTTAAATGCCCGGATAATCAGACGATCTTAGCATTATACAAGGCTTTTGTTCGACCTTACTTGAAATATTCTTGTTCAATTTGGGCTCCTTATTTCCGGAATTATGTTATCGTGATTGTCTAGACACCTTAAGTTTTGCAAAAGACGCTTGGAACTCATTATCACCTTCAGTAGTTAACACAGCCTCGTTGAAAGAATTCAAACGCCAAAATCCATGAATGCTTTCTTCTTTCATGAATGACTTGACTTTTCTTACTTTTCTTCATGCTTCTATGTAATTTGTTGACTCCGTCCGGAGCATTATCTAAATACAAATGCAATATGCATTCAATAGCTTTTAATAATAGAAACTTGACTTTTCGCTTTGCGTATTAAAGTTAGTGAGACTAAAATGGACAATAGCGTTCTGTTGATGGTCATTTCAGCCGATCATTTAGGCACCGATCTAAGTAAATGTCAATGCTAGATCTTTAGAATAAACAATTTCTTGGAACAGGGAGCAGCTGCAGCTTCTTGCCATGATGCGGATCAATTGTAATTTGTTTTATCAAAATGCTTTTACGTATAAAGAGAAATTGCAATAATCATGAATATTTACGACGTACACTGATAAGCTTCCGGTATCTTCCTATTGCAAACACTGTAAACCTCAATCGCTTAGGTATCGTTGTCATGCGTTCGCATGGCCACGCCGCAATATTGCTTTCTATGTACATATCCGCTCTAGTACATTATGGTGTATCGGATTTTAATACTTTTAATCATGTAATGATGTTTCAGACTACATTCAAACTCTGCATGGTGTCGTCATGTAGAATTTTGAGCGATAAGCCATAATTGGTTTAGAACCTGTACATATCTTATGATTATGTCGAAGCCGCTGCACTAGCAGAAATTTTCTAACATTGAACAGGATATTTCATGATTTACAAATGCTTTGATAATTAAAATCAATTTTTATGACGAGACAGGAACATTGTTAATTACGTATGACTTTCTTTATGCCCCTTTTCTTACCTAGTGTGCACTTTGGGAAATTATAGGCCTACAGCATTCCGGACAATAGGTACATAAAATAATCTTTCTGTAATCTTTCTAGGAGATTTCACTACGTACACACTTACATCTCCGCTACGATTTAAGCTGATTTAAATATTCAAACTGTGGTTTCTACAGTAGAAGAATATATTTGTTCTCCTTTCCCGAGGGAGAAATTAAAAATACTTTCTGATTTACTATTTCCGAACAACAAATTAGATTACGAAGGAAAAGTAATACCAGAGCTTCGTACCGGCAGTTGGTGCATGGAATGTGTTCTTATGAAATATACTGTATATCGTACTGAAAACTGCTTTCATCCTTGATCGGTTAATCATCATTTGAAATTGTCATTCTCTCGTTTAGAGCATTGACAAGACGAATACATTTCACCGCAATTTTTTCTATTATGAGTTCGTATTCCGGGTGCAATGTATGCAAGAATCTCCGGTAAGTCAACTATGGAAATAAGTGTCATTACACAAATCACAAAGCATAATAGAGGTGTTGTGCATCCGAATCCGAAGAGAATTTGAGCGAATACGATCCGATAGCTTGCCTTCAAACTCCGAATCCGACTAATCCGAAAGAACATTTTCATGATGCAAGCAAGTTGCAACTTCTTCAGTAACCTGCTCATATTGTCTATGTTTTTAACTGAATGAATGGGGATTATTTTCATCTCCTTTGTATTTTAATTAGGTTTTACTTTCAGCAAAGCACTAGCGTAATGAACATGGATGGACAGAAGGTAAGGCCATCTATATAATGTTTCAAGCATTATCTTAACAGCAGCATAAAACACGCATATCACAAAAAAGTGAAATACTGTAGACAAATCGATGTACGTGATTGCAGCAACAACTAGCGTCCACATCTGAACGCCATGTTCTACTCGTAGTTTAGACATTCGCGACTGTTACTCAACTTCTTTTGATTATTCAGTCAAATCGTGCAATCGTGACAGTTGCCTATGTTAGTGTATTGTTATCAATTCTATAGGCATACATGTAGTAGGGCCTATATAATTTCCTTTCATATGCACTAACCGAGGCTACAAGTGAACACTGCTTATTGAGAGTGTAAAGGAAAAATTTCAAATCTCACACGATGATTGTACGCATCACCAGATTACAGCACACATTCCCAGGAAAATACGAGTCATGAGAATTGGAGTCGTGTTCGTTGCTCTTGCGCTATAGCAACGTATGCGAAACGTGTATATATAGCTTTTATGTATGCGTAACATACTGCGCTGCAATCCGTCCCTTATTCTACCTACATCACTCTCCTTTATACGTGTTTAGCTAATACAGAGATGATACAGAGCTGCTGATAAGTTTCATACTAGTTGTACATATAGAGATGCCAAATCGCTAGTATTATACCTATATACACACACGAGTAATTTGCAAAAATAATTAGCTTCTTAAAAATCTTCTCGAGTCGATCGACACTCTACCTACTATATACTTACTCTATGATGTAGCCGTTGTATTGCAGCCTCCTTCTATGATTTCTTTCAATTGAAAGTTATTCTTTAGGTGCACACCGATTGGATTCAATAGAGAGAAGAAGTTTAGAGAGTAGCCATGACATTTTTTGTTGGGACCGTTGCATTTGGAAGCATTTGGGTGCGGATTCAAAGAATCGGTCTTTTCATGAGTCTCTACATGATGGTAGAAGTAGGGCAGCGTTGAGTTATGACTGACGCACTTATTCATTATATTTTCCAACATATGAAATCATGTCAATAACATCAGCATCGAAATCATCATCATCATCAGAAAATCACAAATTTTCTATCGGCACCTGCTGACTTTCTATGAACATTTGCTTTTGACCATGTCTCGCATATTGCATGTTGACTTGCATCATAAGTACAGTGCATCACAATGTTTAAATTTCAACTTCTCAGTTTGTAAATCTTGTCTCTCTTCTTTTCCTTGATGCGGCTTGAGAAAGCGAAATGTTGTGAATATGCATGTAGAATTACATTAACATCATTGGCTTTTTCCATTATAAAATCGATAAATGCTGTTCAAGCGGAAATATGCACCTTTTTACATTTCTTCCATTAGCAGAATCCATGAGTGAAGTCAATATGACAATTTCGGGAACCCTGAGGTATTCACAGAGAGATATTGCTGCCGTGGTAGAGAAAGATTCGTCCATTTATTTTAGTGCAGCACCATGACGCTTCTATTCTTACATGAAAGGCGGTATCACAATTGTGACGTGTTATCTATTCATTGATTATACATAATTGCTATGACAACTGATGTGTGGTGGTGAGGGTTTGGTCCTGCCCATTGACACAGTCGCATAAGTGGCTCGTAGCTCAGTTGGTTAGAGCACAGGTCTAGTTAACCTTGGTCGAAGGTTCGAATCCTACCAGCCACACATCTTTTGCGTAGCAATTTGATCTAGCGTTTATTTAATTTCATTGCTGTTAATGGTCAAAGGTACTGCACAAATCAAATACTTATTCTTTCTACCTTGAACATTAATTTTTCCAATAGAGTCACGCAATAGAAACCTGATATTATATGCATTAACAACAATTTCAAACTTCCATGCATCGGAATCATCATCTCATTCAATTTAAATTTTATTCATCTGTGCAAATAGGACAAGTGCAGAAGCGATGCTCTGCGAATATCTGCTATTTATGAAGTAATCGAATAGCTAATTGATTGTGCTCAGCAATTTGCAGATAACAATAACATGTCCATTAATACATAGTTTGGCGACGATCGAAGACGAAGTGGAAGGACGAGCGAAGAGAGGAAGACGGAGAGAGGCGTGGGTTGACGATCTTCGAGGGACGCCCACGGCCCGGTGAACGGGCTACGGCATTGAACCTGAACCTAGTACATAGTTTACTTTACTCTATGCGTAGTTAGTCACCGGTAGACTTTCAGTGTTTTGTTTTCTGATAATAGAATTCCAAAATCCAAATGTGAATTAACAAGTAATTGAATTGCTGTAAACGAACCGATGATGAGATCATTGTAATCAGGTCATAAATCTGAATCATCTAAATTGTGCCTCTGACTGGAAATCCGAAGCAAAGTAGTGACCGAAATCACTCATTGACACGGTTCCATTATCTCAAATGAAAAATTATCGTTATTTGATGGTGTGTAAGAAACACATAAAATATGAAGGTACATGTACATCCAATTCATTTATTTCTATGATATAAGGTGCGATGATATCAGTAATGATTGGTGATATATAATATTGTTGTACAAATAAATTTTGACACCCGTCGATTTTATGTACATACAAATTGTAGATTCATAAAATTGGTAAATTTGTCGCACATGTGTGCATACTGTATAACACTGTATGAAAGTTGATCTGAATTTAAGCTTTTCAGCTTATCATTTTTGTACTTCAACGATAATTGAAAATACTCACGTATTGATAATTCAATTAATCACGTCAGCCCTAGCCTAATTCAGCAGACGCCATGGTGGTCTAACTTAAGTGGAAGGCTGCTAACTTAAAATGTGTGCTGTCTGGTTGGATATAGATGCAAGTGTCCATAGAGTGACCATGCCTCTTTCACGTTGCTTGGTTACCTCTTTTATACTGTGACAAGCTTCAATTTTAGGTTGATTATGATAAATCGTAATTATAACGCACAATTATTGTGAATCAAAGTGTGTTGATCTGAGCGATTTATGCAAACGCAGCAAATCAATGAAATTGTACAGTGAACGCGTGCTAATCAATCTCCATTAAATTCTATTGTAAAGGAGATTTGTGGTGTTCTTCCCCTTCAGATATCATTGACGCACCCGAAACTGTTAGTAATATAAAGTTATTGACAATACTGCTACTGATGTGAAAATATCAGATATTAGAATATTAGATATTTCAGAGAATTTAGGAGAAGAACGCTGCTTGATAAGTCAAAATGGGATTTGCTTTGTGAAAAAATGTCATTTCTGAATGCTAGTCATGATAATCCACAAAGAGCACAAACACACTATGCATGCTGTTACATGGTTTAAATGGAGTGTGTAGATAGGGGATGATCTCAGCACCCAAACCCACCCAATACCCACGGCAACCCTGAAAACAGCACATTTGTTGATGCGCTATAACAAGAACTCATTTAATAAAATCGAAGCTGCATTCTCAATTGTAAGTAATTAAAATCATAGGCATTTACTGAGCTATGCAAAATTCAAAATACATTGGCTACATGTAGACACTTCACTACACAACTTAATAACTTATACTTCTAAAAGTCTTGCCGCCTTGCAGAATGAAATCAAAATCACTTTTACAACTTACATGCTTACTTAAATATCTCACATGTATACTAAAAAAATAAGACATATCTACGCAGATGAATTAATCAGGTAAGTTAGCTTTAACTGAGTCACTTTGACCGTTATGAGATGGTGAAGACTCATAAAAAGACCGATTCTTTGAATTGTTAAAATGAGGCAACTACCAGTACGTGCAATAAGTAAGCAAATCATAGCAAACCAAACGATAAAAATAGCAAGTTTACGCTGCCACAAGAATAAATTTTCTACTTTCTACTTCATAGTTGCATTGTAGTAGTCTATTTTTCTATTAACTTTAGCTTCCGTGTTGCATTTCATTATTTGCTGCCGTAATTCTTCTTCACAATACAGGCCTGTAACGGTCTTTAAGCATCTTACGGAGCTTTCCATGGAAACATCTATCACAAAGCTACTAGGCAGCATTAGCTAATTATTGCTACATGAGCAAATGATGCTCGACTGAAATTGCGACTTTGAATGTATTCGTTCATACTCTAAGATGCTTTCCTGTCGGATGATGCGATCTGATGACGATTAGCCGCTTGAATGGAATTAGCGGAAAGAAAATTCGCTTTATGTGGTTGTGTATTGCGAGTTCAACCCACACGCAATGTCTCCTCATTGATTTATTAAATAATTTGTTAAGTTATTACACGTAGCTGCTTCATTCCGAACTTTATTGCACATGATAAAGCACCTGTTTTTCCTTCCTTGAAACAAAGTATAGATAAGTGAATGCGACCTGTTTCCTTCATGAAGATCTTCCTCTTTAAATTTCCCAATATCACACATTCTAAAATAATTCATTTCCCTTGCATCAGCTTGTTACAGCAATATGACAAGGTGTATAATAATTTAACCTGGCGTTTATTCATTTCATTAATTGCAGTTTTTCAATATCCGGTTTTGATCAGTTCCATTCCAGATTTGATCAATAACCAAAGAGAGTAAATTGTTTTTTCTATTTTTATTCATTTTCCGAAGTATCAAAGATATTAAAACGTTTTTCATCAGTCAAGCAGTAATGCAGTCGCCATGGAATTTATGACTGCATACATGTACTTTCAGAGTACATGGATGCATATTCAAAATGCACAAGCTCATGTTGTTGTCATTGTTAATACAGGCTTTCCATTTATAATCACACACAACAAAATCATGTTCGCGACAGTGCATGCTACTTCACTATCTTCACTAATATCATGATTTTCGAATCTAGCGAATGCCGTGGAAAAGAAAATTCGCCTGCTTTCATTAGAGCAGGTAATTTCATAAATGGTGGATTCCAGTTACTGATATGTCACAAGCTATAGTTCCTCAACCAAAAAATCCTATAACAAGAAAACTCTCGACGACTGATATTCAAAGCATGCATAGACTATTCAAACACTTAAGATTTAAGATCAAAGAGTAGGGATATATAGGTAGAGTGTCGACTCAAAAAAGTGTCTGCATACAGTGAAAATTTTTATATGAAAAGATTCAGTTTTTTGCGGAGATCACGTTCCCATGGTCCAAAAAATTATTTGAGCACTTTTGAAAAAAGTCAAAATTTGTCAATTTATATACTACCGAGATGACTCTCCCATAGAAGTAGTATGAAACATGTTTGATAGCAAAAGGAATGAATATGTGCTAATAAACATCCCAACAAAGCGGAAATCAAGCTGATTATCAGGAAAATTTCATGAATTGTATTATAATGAAAGTCTTCATAAAAAAGTCACGATATTATTCGTGATTTCTTGGTTGAAATTTCAAGTTTTCAATAGAGTTTTTGCCGGCATGATATCATGATTCACAAATTTCGTATTTCATTTCTTGAATCTGAATAGTGATGTGGAACCATTTAAATCCTTCAAAGTTAATTGAAATCATTGTCTTTGATTATGTGATTTTCCTGTGCCAGTGGCAGGTTGCCTGTGATATGATCACGCTTAAGAAAATACGCTTGAGGGTGATCATGAAAGTAATAGGAACCCATCGAATTGCTAATTTAACAAACATTGAATCTCCAAGGCTGTCATGAGAATATGTGAAATACCATCATTCCTTCTGCATTACTGCATGATCAGTCGATTCCGTTGTAATTTCTGCAAAACTGCAAAAAATTTGCATATCTCACATTTGGTGACAACACTACTTGTATCTCCCACGAGTTCATTCAATAAAATCGAAAGTGTATACACTGGGGATTTAATAAATGCGGAGTTACCACTCTACCTAATATACTTACTCAATGTTAAGATTGACATTTTAGCAACCAGGATTAAATAATCGAACACCCTGCGCTCTATAAATTCTATCTATCTTATGGAATAGGCTCATTATATTAAACTAATGATCGACAGGAACGACGAATTCTGCTCAATAATGATCGCTGAAAAAACTTCGCCAGCCATTTCTAATTGGTTACATGATCTCAGAATTTATTTCATCCATCATTATCATAGACACAGATGTTTCCATCAAATTTCAAAAAGGTTCATATTAAATGAATATGGATCCACGAGTTTGATCACAGCTTGAGAAATTCTTATATTTAAGCTGAAGTTTTTTTTGATAATTCATTACCGGTACTTTCTTGGTCACTCATGAGTTATTTGAAAATGGCAAAATTCTGCATATTTCAACTTATAACTTGCAACTTGCAAAACAACAGCGTGTAAGTCAATTAATAATGCAGGGAGCTTTGCCGGAAAATCCCACAAGATATACCCGTATACAGGGATGCGGAGTCGGAGTCCGGCCTATAACTAGACCCGAAATATAATACAAACAAATTATTTATTTTCGTGCATATAGCTGTCACTGTCTTGATGTCAACTTTCTCCTTCAAGCAACAGTACAGAGACAGCAGTGCATGCAAGGCTTGTAATAGTTGAAGGAATGAACCGTGATAGTCAAAAAGATTGTCTTTTCACTCGGTGACTTAGTAGAGAAGACAAGCCCTCCTAGCTTCAATCACACATACGCACCAAAGGTCCCATCAGAGACAAAAATGAAATACTAGTTTGTTTGAGAACATTACTTCTTATCCTCACGTTAATCGTGTATGTGATGGCTCCTCCAAAGTGCACATCAAAATCAAAAGTGTACTCATATATTTTGGAGAAAGATTGGGGATTTCCCTGAATGGTAGAGACTGGAGAAAAACCGTGTGAACCACACATCAACAAGATGGGAGGAGCCGAGTCGTATGCATCCAGCTTAAAGCGACATTTAATAAACTTTCATCGAAAATGATTGATAATTGATACAACAATGATCACTAAAAATAGCTAGGTTCAGGTAAGCCTATATTGATCTATGATGTAAGTTGCCAGTTTATTTTAAAAAAGCTGGGCTTTATGTACTTGTCACCCGGAGTCGGAGTCCTATCAAAAGCCGGAGTCCTATCAACCCTCGGAGTCGGAGTCCTACCAAAATGATAGGACTCCGCATCCCTGCTCGTATATTGAAATTTGGCGAAAGATCTTTTGTCAGCTCACTAGGGCAATTAACGTGGCGCAGAAAAGTTGTTGAAGCAATTTCAGATGTGCGGTACTTTGAAGCATTGCTGGCAATGTCTTCGAAAATGTGGAATTATGATCAATATGCAACAACATGCGCATGATAGTCTTTGAAAACATGAATATATAAACATCTGAAAATATATATACCTGAAAATAATGTACGTCACATGCCATCTTTATTAACTAAGCATTCTATCGATTTGATATTCTGCCAGTAGAATAATTAGCGGAGTTAATATACGACGACACAACACCGAAGCCGACTGAATGATCAGTTGGCTTTGGTGATATCAACGAAGATTATCCATTGTCTTTGGGTGGTATGGCATCGCTCACTAACTCCACTGAAAATTCTGCTGGAAATTATAAAACCAACCGGGTGAATTTTGGTCAATGAACAGAGATGGCGCCCAGTGGCGGATCTAGGAATTTCCGGTGGCGGAGTGGTCTGGGAATACCAGAGGCCGCTATGTGCACTCTAACTTTGCGCACCGCGTTCCGGTTCACACTTGTCGCAGTGCAGGTCGCAAAAAATTAAGTCGGAGCGTGCTCAACTCTGATGAATGCATATGATGTAGGCCTGGCTGTTTCAGAAAAAAGTTAAATTCATTATTTGAATTTTAAAAAGTAGTCAATGAATAGAAGCTTTTAGAAACACCAACACATGCATGTCTACATATTTGTACGTTTTATCAAAATTTGAAATAGTTAGTTTCTTTATCTTACTCGCAGCCAATATTTGCAGACCTTAGTAAATGCATGTACTAAAATTGTTCTTCGAAAAATAAAACGTCTGTGAAAACCTTGAATGATTGTCAACGAAATGCTTGTTAGAAAAGGAGGTTATTTTGTCTAGAATCTTTCATTTCAATTTGCAGTAATTAAATATAATTGCCGCAACATGTGTAAATAATGAAGTGTTCATTTATAAATTACTTGATTTAAAGTTGATTCTCGATCGTTTTTCGATGAAAAGGTGTCGGTCAATGCTTCGATATGAGCTTCATCAATGTTACCAATCACTGCAAGTACGTGTAGTTCATGGCAATGTGCAGAGGATCTTTATTAATTTCTTTATTTTCGATTTTGTAAAGCTACGTTCACACATGAGACCTGAGACTCAGGCAATCATCCAATCAAACGGCAAGATTATTGTTTCCGTCGTCGATTTCAAACTTCAATCAAAATTATGCTGCGACTAACTCCATTTAGTCTGAACAGTCCTGGGGAACTGGGCGACCAGGGGAGGGTCACCACGTTCGCTGAGAGATAGTGTGAACGGTCCTGAGACAAGCTACTCTCAAGGTCCTGAGAGAAGCCTGTGAGACAAACTCCACGATCCTTTCCTCAAGAATGAACAACCCTGAGACCTTCAACTGAGACAATGACCATGTCTCAGCAAAAGTTGTACGCTCTTTAACTTTTCTGAGACTTCCTTGTTATAAATGCCCAACTGCATTGTGTATTCGACGCTCATTCATTTCATACACATGTACGCGGAATAATATTTTGTGTTCATGTGTTTGTGTTGGTTGCACAAGTCAATTCAGTCTGAATTAGTGATTCATCTGATGATATACGATATTTATGATACTCATAAATATTTTCATAATTTACTTCTTTCAGAAATCTGAATTTACGATGAATCAGACAGAAACATGATGAGGCATGTACGGGCTACGTTAACTTGATTGATGGAATTAGTTTTGAGCTATATCATGGTGGGCATGTTTTTTACTGCCAAAAGCGGGACACTCAATGCGTTGAATCACGACGCGCATAAAATTACTATGGTAACAAGCAGGAATCTTTTCATTAGGATTTCGTCGGTTAGTTCATTCCCACGTGCATGCCGAATGAAACCAGTGATGTCAATTGAGTTTTTCAAGATCGACTCTGCTGAGATTTGTAAGCGATTATCTCTCAAGTCTCAATGGAAGTCGATGTCGGTGGTCACTTGATTACTTCAGGCACTTCAAACCAGACCCAAGTCCAATTTGCGAGAGGTATAGCCATCAATCAACGTAAAACATGACAGGAGAAATACCCTGCATAAGAAATCACTACAACAATTGAGAAATCTGCACACAGTTACTGACACTTTCAAGGTTCTTTCATTATTTCCACACTTGCCTCTTCCTCACAGGCATGAAAAAATGAGTTAATGATCACAACATCAGCAACCTGCAGATCCTATAGACATTCCCAATCCCAGATTATCCCATAATTACAAATTGAATGAAGAAAACTGAAATACAAGTAGGGTATCCGATGGGGGGATGCATCCCGACGTCCCCCTTTGGATCTGCCACTGATGGCACTATAAAAATCCAACACTATAATAATTTATCAATGATTAGAATGGACGTTGGCATTGAAAGCAATAGCATGTCGTGGATGTGTGTTGTCATGACAACGACAATGAAACGATGGCGGCATCCAACGAATCCCAATTACATTAATAATACATAGAAATGAAATGATTTTGATCAGTTTTAAATATCTGGCCAACACTGGAGATTATGCTCTTTTATATGAGAAAATTCAAATTTTTTCAAAAATATTCAAATTTCAATTTCTACTGCAAAGAAATTAGTACTAAAAGCATGAGCGAAAATATATTGGCTTATCTAAGCTTTTCTTCTTGCTGAATAAATAAATTGGATTCTAACAACCGACATGAAGGAATTTGGTCGCACTTAAGAGAATATTCGTAAGTTTGTATTGTTCGTTAATGTACCTGGAAAACCTATTCTCTTTTGGTAAATTCTCTTATGAACCGGCTCATAAATCCAGACAATATGAAGTGCCATCATTTGACAAATAAAGTCTCAAAATTTAAAACGACCATCAAGATTGTCAGTTTTGTGTAGCTATCTTTTACCGTATTGTCTATCAAGTGCTTATGTCGACGAATGGGAACAAGGCATGCTTATGATTTCTGACATTCAATGAAGTGTCTATTCACCTGCTCACAATTTTTAAATCATACAACTCAGATTTGAATTTGAGTGTTGTTCATTATCCTGGAATTTCAAAAAGCTTGCCTAGTACTTACGAAATGTCTTTTATGAGCATTTTCGTTACAGCATAATCCAATATTTCTTTATATGAGATACATACAGATAAGACGTCGACGTATGAAATTTTGCATATGTACATTGCAATAATGCATGAATTGCAATTAACCTATGTTAAATCAACATGAAATTCACAATTTCATTACAGTACAAATAATATCATTCACAGAAAGCTGTGGTTGTAGGCCTACTGCAGAATTTCATAAGGCTCGTCAGAAAAACCTTAATTAATATAGCAAGTTTTGCGATCGATTTCGTGGCCTGAATAATAACAGTCTTTTTGTGGTTCATGACTATCACATCACGTCTGAATGCAATTGATCAAATATTGAAATATTGAAAGAATTGCAGCATATTCTTCAGTGATGATCATAGAAATAAATATTCTTCATTGAGAATATTAAATTAAAAAATGCTAGATGTACATGAACTTTATGATTCCTAAAAACTAGTCAGCATCATACAATCAGTCATAAAAATGCAACAATTACCGAATGAGCGTTGTATTCATTAATCACAATCACTTTCATGCTAGAACATCGGAATAGGCCAATGATTTTCAAAATTTCTAGTGTTTTTCTAGTGTTCTCCTGAATCTTCTAATCAGTAAAAAAATGTTTTTCTACTTTTAATCTGAGACAAAATCTGAAAAGATACTAATTTATTTGGGATGTACTTTACATAAAAGTGTCAATTTTACACAATATGGTACTGGAAATGGTATCCATCGTACTAATGTAAAAGGTCAACAATGCTGTAGTTAGCGATTTTTATTGATAACGATGACATCGGAAAAAACCCCGGGTTGGGAGTAATCTTATACAACTTATCAAATGCTTTAGGCTACCGGGTATGTAGATCTGAATTATTGCAATTGACAAACATTCGCTTCATGTTTGAATCGACTACAGACTTTGGTTTTTGCAAATTTACGGCTAAAGATAATTTATTGAGATATCTATCAGTTTCTTATTAAATCAGGTGTAATATATAGTTAATGTATTGTACATGCAAGCGAATATCTTTTCTGAGATGAGATCAGCAAAAAGCCGTCTCATAGCATAGACCAGCTTATACTTGCACATTAATCCCTTTATTTTTCACTCAAAAACTTAATGCTAAGCAGATGTGGTTTGTTGATTGTCGAGGCAGATGGACATCGAGATAAATATAAAATGCAATATGCATCTGAACGAAATCAATGTGTTCATCACAATTTCCCATGGGATTGTAATTGATACACTATTTTTGGCAGATTGAACTTTCATTTTGCACATTTCTCAAAATCTTGCAAATTATAAATACATATTACATTAATTCATCTTCTGACTTCCATATGACTATGTACATATAGAACATGTCGCTACATGCAGTATATCAGCAATTTCTATGTATGTGAACAATGAAGAATTTCTGAGTTGCGTAAAGTCTCACTTGAGTTAAAATCAAACATAGAATTTCATTCACGACTGAAGACGAGTTTCAACTACGTCATGAAGTTTAGGTGGGCTCATTACACTTCAGTGAGTCTCTCCATATAGATGTTCTATTCCCTTGCTTCTTCATATGCATTGTTTGTGTGTTGAGATCCTTTTGAGATGTTCGATGATAGCATTTTTATCGATTAATTCCAAGTAAGAAACTGGTCCTTTCAATTATGCTCTCTTATGCTGAATTCCTCAATACAACGGAATATTTTTCGATCGGAATAGAGAATACAATTAAAGAAATTTTTTACTGCACTTTGAATTGAATTATTGTAGAGAAACTTCAAAAGATCACACAGTCTCATTTGAACTCTGAAGTGTGGCCGGAAATATAATGCACAATATCATCCTAAAACTTTACAAAATAGCGAGAGGTTGAAATCCCGCAAGCGCTTTTTAATTGTGCATAAAATTTTGCTAGAAACTATGAAGTCTGGTAAACTGCTCCATACATGGATCACTCTGTGTGATCCACAATAGAATGTGGGCATTATTGTGTGGGCGATCATGGCGCACCAATTTGATAGTGTGGCCGCGTGTGATTGAATTTCGGACGAAGATCTCATCATAAGGAATGTCAACCAGTTAACCGATTCGTGCCCAAGCATCAAGTTGAAGATAATTTTTCGCTGCTCCAGGGAATTTCAGCCGAAGTAACTTAAACGAACACGGATGACTATTTCATGTGGCTTATTTCCATGACATACTAGCTTTGCAAAAAGTGTTTCTGCACTTTCTCTACGGTAATGATATCTTTCAGCCTTTAGAGCATAATGACTCCACCCTGGAGAGCACGATTCTAGACTTTAGCTAACGAACGTGCAGTGGGAATTCATTAATGACTCAGCATCTTTAATGATAAAGTATTTAAACAAAAGTGAATCAAGTGAAAATGCTTTGGATGATACATCTTTTACAATTAACTGAAAATTTCAGAATTGAGGCAAATGCTATCCGATATCCACTGGCGGCGCCAGGATTTTTGCACAGTCCATGCGCATCCAAGATGGCTGCCAAAATGACAATGTTATAACACATGTATATACATGTGTATAATCGATATTACTACTTTTTATATAACTATTCAATTATGTAATCACAAAAACATTTGATGTATAGTTTATATACATTATATTTAAATATGAATTTACATATTTAAACAACAATAACTAGACAAATATAATGACTATAAACAGTGAGTTCATGAAACAGTTTCAATATAACTTGGATGTTATACGACAATCTCACAACAATTTATATAATTTAGCATACAAGTATACAGTATTATCATAATTTAGCACTACTTAGGTATACATAGTTGTAATGAGACAATTATTATAGTTAACACGTATACGCATGATATTAACACTTGATTACTGATTAGGTCTAAACGATGCTCAGATAACAAAGTCACATATACGTTTCTTCAAAGCAAAAGTATCAATCACCCTGTCAATATCTATGGCGATATCCTTGTGAATGTATAGACGAGTCAGTCCGTTGAGTCGATCTTCGGAAGTTGTGGAACGTAGGTAATTCCTGAGGTACTTCAAGGTAGAGAAAGTTCTCTCGGCAGACGCAGTTGTTGTGGGGAGGCAGCAGTTTATCTTGAGGTAGTTGTGGATCAGAGGATAGAAGTCTGGGTCGCAATCACTTAGAGCATCGACTGGACAGGCTGGTAGGTTCTCGGCGTTCTTCCACTTCATGTACCATCGGTCGTACCCGCCGCTGACGTCAGCTCTGGTATATCTGACGTCATGAGTAAACACGACTGGAAGAACTCGACTATGTCTTCGACGTCGCTGAAAGTGTGTTTCTGAAGATGTGCAGGTAGGAGAGCGGATATTTGGAATGCGGTAGTGTTGTGCGGTTGGAAGCGATTGACGAGGTCGTTGACGATTCCGTCGAGGTACGGTATCACTATGGAGCGCTTGAAATATTCCTTGGGAGTGGCGGCTTCTACGTTGGCACGATTGCGTTGACGACCAGTTGTTCTTGGTTTTTCGAGCGGTTCAAGTAGTAGCTTTTCCGCTTCGTCCTTCATATCCGCAATCAATCGGTCTACGTTCTCTCGCTTCTCTTTCAGGACGTCGATGCAGTTGTTGATTTCGTTGACACAGCTAACAAGATCCTTCCCGACGGTTTGTAGTCGTTTGGCGACTGGTTTGGTAACAGCGAGGATGTTCTGCATTGATAGAAGGGAGACGACGAACTCATGCTTGAGAATGGCGATCTGTAGAGCTCGGGCCGTGGATGACGCGGTCGTATCGTTCCAGCCGCTGATCTCCTCCAGTACCTATCAAAAGAAAAAAAGAACGCATGTTTAATGTCCGTATGCCATTAATCTATAAGTTTCTCCGAGGTGGTAGTTCAGGGAGCTCTGTGATCCAATGGTCCTGGGCTCAATTCCCACCTGCAGTCTTTATTGTCAGACAATAAGTCGGTACTAAATGGATATAGGGGACTGTTGATTAACTATCAGCTATCCAAACCTGTCATTGTAAGTCTGTGTGCCTATACTTGTTATACAGCATAACATACCTGATTGATCTCCTCGAAGAACTCATGGAATCTGGCTACGGATTCATGACGCTCGACCCATCTAGTCTCGCATAGCCTGAAAGAGAGGACAACAATCATTAGTTTTATGTCGACAGGAAGTTCAAACATCTTCAGTATACGTATGCAATTAGGCAATCATAAATAGCAGCCATAGGCTATTAGGGGAGACACGCAAAATTTCATCAATCGGAGTAGTACATGAATCAGAGCGGTGGAATTCGGAGTTGATTATTCCTTGGTCTCGCTCAATAATTATCAATATACAGTATATGAATCTCACATCATAATGAAAATTAGGGAAGTCTCTGTATTTTAGTGTTTAGAGCAATGGATTGGACATCCCGGGGTATGTGGTTCGATTATCAGCCATCCATTTGATTCTGTATTATTGAGTACTATAGTATGCAAAAAGGAGAAAAACATGCACATGCCTTTTCAAACGTCGTTTGCAACCAAAGTTGTTGTTATCACGTGCTTTTTCGATGAAGGACTTCAGTCGCTTCGCCGAGGAGTTGATGAACGTTGTTACCTCCGACATAGTTTCCACTGAATTCCGCACGGCCTGTACGCTGGACGCTTTCGAGAGGCTGAGGTTGAGGCAGTGGGAGGAGCAGTGAACGTATGCAGCAGTAGGACACACCTTCCGAACTTCCGTCTGTACGCCTTTAAATTGACCCGACATCGCGCTTGCTCCATCATAGCCTTGTCCGACCATCTTGCTCAAGTCCAAGTCGTAGGATCGCAAAGTGTCGAGAATTGATTGTGAGAGTCCTTTGCCCGTCAAATCTTCAACCGGGAGAAACGTAGGATAGTCCTCGCATATTTTCTCTTCGAATACGTATCGGATACAAATGTTCATCTATTCAATACGACTAACGTCCGTCGTCTCATCGGCCAAAACAGCGAAATAGTCACTTTGTTTAATTCGTCGAAGTAGTTCATGAAGGATCTGATCGCCGCACATTTTGATAATTTCGTTCTGGACATCGTGATGAAGATACCGGTCGTTTTTGGGGGCGTTTACAAGTTTATCGCGAATCACCGGCGTCGGCGCGAAAACGTAGAAGTGCTCGTAAGTTACCGTCGTTCGTTTTCGGTTGATCTAACGTAAAGTCACCGTCGTCTCGATGACCTCGCAACACGATGCCAGTTCTACCGCAGAACACAACAGATTTGATCACGGGAACGAGTTTTTTGCGATTCTCTTTGACTTGTTCGGCGCCATTTGAGTCTATGATGTTGATGATCGATAGAGAAGGGTCCTTCGTGCGTTTGACAAATTCTTCGGCTTGAGCCACTGCGTTCTTGTGATAGGTGGTGTTAACGTGAAGTTCGACACATCCCTTGGGTCCGATAAGCCGCGTGTAATTCGAGAACGGAGTTTTCACGAGTAAACCAGTTTTGTGGGTACTTCCATGACCGACGGTACTCGGAGCAAATAGCGCACAATATCCACAAAAAAGTCCATTTTTACTTTTCGAAAAGGTCAGTGACTTGTAGCGAGCGAAATGTTCTTTCTTAAGATAACGGTTCTCGGGTTTGCCTCTGTTCATACGAGTTGAATACGGAAAGTCGAAGTCGCTGTCTGGTACGAACACGTTCTGCATCAGGTGTACTCTCTCTTTGTCGGATAGTTGTGATGTGCGATGAAGAACGGTACCGATGTCGTTCGTCAACGTTTCAGGCTGATTCGCGAATCTCGGTCGGTGTAACGGGTTCGAATGACGTTGAAGATTCTGACGTCGATGTTGTGGACTCTGTGTGAGGTCGCTTTGCCGGCTGGCATGAGAAGTAGTCGGTCAGTTTTCCATCCTGAAACACATAACACCTGTCTCATGGCGCGCTGAGATAAAAGTGAAACTGGATGACTCGACAGTGAGTAATACAGACAGCACGAACAATGGTCGCGCGCTCCACTCTCTCTGATCGTGGCCTTGAACTCCACAATAACATTATGAGGACAGCTCGACAGCGCACACGAGCCAGAAACAAGGCCAAATAGAAGACAAACAGTTTTTAAATAATAACTAATAGATTGCACAACAGTAGGATATTTGAGCAGGGGAAGTGGGGGCAGGGGAATTAAACCAGAAGCTGCATGCGCATATATGTACATGTATAATACCCTAATACATGCATATAGTTTTCGTTTGAGCTACGGTCCATGCGGCCGCATTAACCGCATGGTAGCTGGCGCCGCGCGTGCCGATATCACATGCATGCATCTTACAGGATTAATAAAGACAATTATCATTCAAGTAATGTAACTGTTCAAATATTGTAAGCCCAAAAGAAATCAATTTACATTTATCGACGGTAGGCTTTATTACCATGTTTCACACCATGCTACCGTGCTTAAGAATTTGCTGGGCATTGAAAATCACCACTACTACTACTCATGTAATTTTGACGTCAGCATGAAGTCGAATTTTGTACCCATCCTTGATTTGGGATTCAATGTCATTCATATATAAAATGAATAAACATGCCCCAGTGCTGATTCGTGAGGCGCGCCACTGGTAGCCAGAAGTTCCGATGAGATTAACCCGCTGACCATTACATGTTGCGGACAAACTTTTAGTTTTAATAATGATTTTTGATGACGTTCATCTAAGAAAAACAATGAAATGAGCTGAAGAGGACTTACAACTTATTGGAATCCTGACAAAAACGTATGGTTGTGCTGATATTACTTAATTATTTTGTTACGAGTACTTGGAATCACTACTCGAGTAATGCTATGTGAGTGAGTACTTGAGCAATCGTGCTGTACATTATATAAGAAACTCCTTTTTAATCAAACGACTGACATTTCCCAAAACTCATTCTATGTGTATTTACGCAACTTATATAACTTTTGTACATGCAAGTTATTTTGCATGTAGTTTCATTATTAAATGATTTATTTTATTTTAGTTTTATTTACTAAACTCTATTAAGAAGATAGAAATTCATGATCCTTAATGATAATTGCAAAAAAACTTCAATCTGAATTTGTGAAATTTCGACTTTATTCGGAAGTTGTCATCTGGAAATTTTGTCAAGGTTTGAAGTAAAGTCAGAATTCACGAAAAATTCTTCCAAAGTATGCGTTTTTCATTTAATTCTTCAAAATCAATGAATTAAGCATAATGTCATATCAGAGATATTTGTAAAACTTTATTTTCAGAATCTCAAACGCGATATCAATAATGAATGGAACGCGAAGATACGATGGAAACAACATACCAGAACATAAGGATTGGTTGAACCGCGGGGAGGACTCAGTCGGGGCTATTATATACGTGATGTTCGCACTGCTTGTCTATCTTACTATCATAGCAATAATTGTAATAGTTCGAATGCGAGAATCTTCAATCGAGCGTCAACGAAGGTTTCAGGAGGTTCGAAGTTTTCTATTGCAAATTCGTCGAATTAGTGGAATTTTAAGATATGAAGAGGAATTTGCTATGGTTGAAGACGTCATGATATGAAATCAAACTTCAAGCAATGAAACTCATCCTGGATACAGTGCAAAAATAAAGATTACTTAGATAATGAACATGTTTTGTGTCTGTTAATATTTTTCATAAAACCTAAATGACATCATGAAAATTACGTAGGCAAATTCAGCGTTTGCTTAAAAAATTGATTAGAATCAGGCACGAGCTTAAGCTTCCAGCTTCCAGACCTTCCAGACTTGAGCTTTGGACCCTGTTTCAACCGACCCGGAAATACTTCAGATCCAAACCTACCCGTCTTTTTCCCACAGACATTACATTGATGCCTATATACCATTACACCCAGTAGTTAAATGTCACTTTTTATTCCAATGACTAAGCAGTGGTATCCAAAGAATTTTGGCATCTGGATCAAAATTCATGTATTTCATTAATATAGGTCATGATGGGCCAAGAGGTGCAGCGAGACGGCGACCAGTGATGAAGGGAATATCATGTAAGATATTACCTTTCAGTAAATGAAGCCAAATTCAATAACAACAAATCTCGAAAAATGCCCCAGATTTACGCAAGTCGCAGCACTTGAGGCCTGCAAGGTCGATGGACCCAGTCATTCCGACCATGGGTCGACGGTCGCAAGGCCAGTGTGGCCTTCTGATGACCGTCGAATTTCTCTTAGGGTATCGCAGATTCACACAGAACCTAAAACCGTAAGAGCACTAAGACTTTTATTTTGATGATGCAAGTGGTTAATAGGTTTTAAAGAGACGTGATTTTTCAATGCCTTTGACTAGTCACATTAAAAATCAAATGTTTCAAATATACACTGTATGGTGCTTCCATCGAATTATACCCCAAACATACATGTAGTTGTTACATAATTATTTCTCTTATTATTTCTTTCAGTGTATATTTCTATTTCTCTTCTACGCTTCTCTTCGAGTAAGCATCGGAGAAGGTATAAATGCGCAAGTGCTTTGGTATTTGCTTGAAACGATGCATATTCCTCCGAGGTAAATGCTATCCACATGAATTGCGAATGACTTAGTTAACACAATGATTGCACAGCGTAATACGTCAGACCTACGTGTGCAAGTTCATACCCGAACCGAACCAACCTGTACCAGAATAAAACCCTATTCGATTCAGCATCGGACCCGAGTCAATCTCTAGGTTCTTCATCATGTTGAACACTGAATTCCATGCATTTTATTAAATGTTTTTAATGTTGTGCATAACGCATAGTTCTGGAGACCAAAGAATGTAACCCTGTTATTGCGACTGGATGCTTTTCCACTCCGTCTTTTAAATATTGCATGTAATCTTGCATAATCATGCCTGTAATAAAAATGCTTTTGCATCATTTCGAAAGAGATGTTTCAGCCGGTTATGATTAATGTTCTTTGTTTGTCATTTTGTTGGCAAAACTCAAAGGCTTAACTAGATTGAATTTTCTCTGGGATTCTTCTTTCACGGCTAACATTAATGTTTTACTTCTTCTAAACTCCTTGCAAGAAGTATATCAAATATTTTACAAATGTCTAAAAATGAGTTATAGGATGCGTTTACACGTGCAACTTTATTGCTGACATTTTTCGATCTATGATAAGGCATTAAAGAGTGGACAGACAGTGGAAGCAAAGGCATGCCTCAATAATCGTGCTTTCTGCGTTAATTAATGGTGATACAGATCTCTATGCATCTCAGTAGCTCATTATCCTCTGAGTGTCAATAAATAAAGTCAGCTGAAGTCGCGCCTTGTTCAACCTGTTCAACAGTCCTTGAAGGGACTATTACAAAGTACTGTTCACATGGAGAAGATACAGGTTATCTGTCTGTACTTCGAGTAATAAAATTCATTCTTATTTTCTCGGTGATGTAAAAGATTTTCAGTGGGTTTTCTGTTAAATCCTTCAATTGTATATCCTTTAGCACTCCTTGAATGACGATTTTCATAAAAATTGTCACGGCATGCTTGAAAGCGTATGGTAGGCCTGCGTTCACCGATTCGCCCGTAGAAAATATGTTCATGATCATTGATGTCAAGTGCTCCGTCAATGTGATCCATCATCAATTTCCTCAGTAATTTCTACGGAAGTGGTTTTGTAATAATTATCTCATCATCGTAAAATCAAGGCTGTTAATACCCCTATGCCTTTAGTAAATTGCTATTTCAAATCGAGGAGCAATTTCTTCAATGTGTTTAGGAAAATAAATTCCTGGTGAGACATATTAGATACCAAATTCTCCTGAACCACGACAACTGATTTCTGGTTTTTTTCTATATTCAGTCATCTACATAAGTTGGTTGATCTCTTAATGGTTGGCAAACTTACCAACTTTTCAAAGTAGATGTATGTTCTCTTCTTCAGCATTGTTCGGTTGCCACACCGGTTTTTTAAGGCTAATCTGTACTCAGAGTCGGCTTTGAGCAAATAGATTGATTTTCGAGGGACGGGCCCTAAAAGCATTTTGACTACGTCTTTGAAACCCTGATTGTGACAGTGGAATGCCAATTGGAAATGAACTATGGGTAATCAGTAGGATTTCCGTTTCCTTTGAACTCCATTGGTTTAATTAACTGCAGTTTCACTGTGGTTTTATTTCTAGATAGATTTTCCTTGTTTTTATTTCTCAACTCTTCATTCAATTCTACATTTTCAATTGGATTTGTAAAAGCTCTGCGTGACTCGCCATTAATTCTATCTGCACATTCTTCTTGATGGCGTACGAAATTTTCTGCTCTCAAGGTAACCTTCTCTTTAGCGATTTCTGACTTTACAGACGTTATTGACTTTTTTGATTATATCGCTGTTTTCGTCAGAAATTACTTCATATTGAATAATAACTTGGAAATCTCTGATTCACAAACCTGTATTCCTTGTACATAGTCTGTCACGCTCACTACTTTGTCTGACTGCTCTATCAACTTATCATACTGGATGCCCAAATCGGCTATCAAGCGCTGAAGCATTAAAACCTCATGTGCAGTCTACTGGAATACAACATCGCTGTAATCGAGTTTACCTAGTGTTTTTAGGCGATTTCTAGCTTGGCATAGAACTGAGCTGGTAATTTTTTTATGCAATAATACGGACCTAGGCATAATTGGATTACTTGTTGCATAAATGCTACATGGTATTCATTTAATAAAATATGAAATCTTACATATGTGAATAGTGAGATAATGGCATGTAAAAAACCTGGATAGCGGACGCTCTGCTACACTTGTAGCGAAGATGCGCGGTGAAAGAAAATACATCAACTTTCGTTGCTAATAGAAATCTGCATTATACACAAACTTCTTGAATTTATAACAAATGTATCGTCATCTGCATTACATGTAGAATATATAAACAATGCGCTACCGCACACAAAAGTCCATGAGCACCCGCCCTACTCACTATCCGATTACTACGTGTACTTACTTTGACAAATGAAAGCGCTTTGCTTAGTGAAAATTACGAGAATGCAGGTAATATCACGAATGATATTCACGAATGGTTTAAATGGCTGAGATCGACTATTCTATTCAAAAGCCTTCGAACTGCTGCCGATTCGATGAGAGAAATGCGTCAATATTCGTGGTGACGATTTTCAATATTTAGGTGACAATGACAAGTGATGCTCCATTTTCATGGACGTAATTGTGTGTTTTGCTTGTTTTATCAATCGGTCAAATCTTTTCCAGCAATCGTGTATTCAATTTTTAATCATGAAACTACGCCTGAGTACGAAAAAAATGAAGTAGACTACAAAGTTACTTCACGAATATGCATCATTGCAGGTGCATTCAAAACCCATTTCATATATTGCTTCATCACTCATGTACTTTATTACGATGTTTTGTCTATCTTTCATATTTAGAAGTTGATAATTTGTTTTCCGCTCGGCTGCAGTAAACTACTGCATTTTGTCTATTGCATGTCCTACTTCCAACTCAAGTGAACGTGGGAAGATAGTTGAGCAGGATATACATGATTAGCGCCTACATATGAAAGAGGACTAGATGTACTGAAGACTCGATACGGCATGTACTCCTCTCAGATGCAGTGGGAACATTATGAAATAGCTTGTCTTTAGAAATTATATGTTGCTTTTCGTCTAAAATTTCTTCTGATATATTTTCATTGTTGATGTAACGACAAAGTATCTGGGAAATCAAGCGATCTGTGCAATGTACTGTCACATTCGTCTTTTGCAAATTGTGTGGGAGTAATTATGTCACGGAATCTTGCAAATTTCATAGAAAACTTGCGGATGTACATGTACTTGTGAAGCTCCATTGGTATGTCGTCAGAAATCTTTCAATTTGCGCTACAATCGTATATATTTGCTGACTGCTATTTTTTGTGATTATTCAAGATGTAGCTATACGTCACATCTGCGCTCATTTGCTGGATGCCAAGAATTGCATTGTACCTTTACTTCAATGAGAGTGTTAGATTAGTGGCTTCATCTGATAAAGTCTAGCTTTTTTATCTCACATAACTTAGATTGTGAATATTTAACAACACCCATCATTATTTTCAGACTTTTGCAAATTATATGTTACGTCAATCAGTGCTGCTGCACATGAATATGTTTAAGATAGTAGGCGACACGGTGGCACAACCTTTAACAACTACACTTCAATGTATTTCAGTTTCAGAGAGCGGCTGCTTGCAGGCACGCTAGAGATTGAGGACATCATCGGAATCAGATTTGGATCAGATTGGAATTACAAATTTGAATTCAAAATGATCTCGAGCTGGTTCGAAGAACACTCGAAATTTTCATCTGCTACCTCAGTCGCAGCAGCAAATCCGGATGAGAAATTCTTTAACAAGTAGTACAACTAATCCAACTAGGAGAGCATTTTTCAATTTTATTTATCAATTCGATTCAAACTTAAAATTTCTATACCATAAAAATGAGATCTTTTGAAAATCACGGCTATACATCACAAACTAATCGATGAACTTCTTGATGTTGAAAGGAAATAAGAAAGAATTGACGAAAATTAGATAATTCAAGTTCATGGTAAATCAGTTTAGGTCCAAAAATCTCAGTTCTCTCGACCTTAGAATTTCGGAATCTTATAGTAAATACTGCATACCGAGATATTGCTCTTCTTTCCAATGGCCAGCGATCCGTCCGAATGATTTTCTGCATAATCCTCCCACATTTTTCGGCAACATAATCCCATCACAGAGAGAACACTTGCAGTCGAGTAATATCAAGATGTTGACATTCTTAATCAGTAATTTGTAAATAACATTGCTTCGGATCTTTCTACATCTTGAGATGTGTTCAGGTATTAAAACATTAAAAATATACTCATCCTTTGTTGTACAATTTATTAAAAGAATCAATTAAAACCCCGGCGCTTCGTCCGACAATGATTTAGTAATTTACAGCCGTATGCACCAACGATGTTTAACTTTAGTCATCGATTAAACTCAATCTTAATCAATGACTAAAAAAATTACTATGCACCAAAATAATCATCGAATAAGCATGTGACTAATAAATGCGCTATGCACCAACAAATCTCATTGTTTAAACTAACGTTAATCACTATTTAATTTAAACAACCCTCTGTCCTTCATTAACTAGTACTAGACTCTCCTACTTTACGTGCATCTTCTCACGACTTCATGATGCAGCGATGCAATGACTACTATTTAATGGAACGTTGTGGTATGCAACAAACTCAACGGAAACTGACTGGTTTTCTTGCAGTAGTGACAAGTTACCGGTCTGGTGGAGCCGTTCAAAGGGTTTCGAACTGGTCTGTTATCAGACTGTTTCATTTTGGAGGCGCCTTGATCCGCGTGATTAAATGTGCTTTTCCTCTCTTTATTAGAGCGCTTACGAGAAATTGCATATTCCTCGGATAACATAATCCAAGCTTTGTAATCGTCAGGATCTTTGTCCTCGATAAATGTCTTCATGTCTTCAGGGAGACACTGTTTGAATTCCTCGATGAGGATTAATTCTCTTAATTGCTCAAAATTATCTACCATCATGGATCTGCACCAACGGTCAAATGCGACTTCTTTAGAATGGGCAAGATCAGAGTAGGTCATAGACTCGGATTTCTTTAGGCTGCGAAATCGATAGCGATATGCTTCAGGGACCTTTTCAAATGCTCTCAAAATGCGACTTTTGACAATTTCATAATCCGAACTCTCTTCTAGCGACAGGGTCACGTAAGCCTCTTGAGCTTTTCCTACCAAAACGCTCTGGAGCAACATTGGCCATATGTTTTTCGGCCATTTCATGATTTGAGCAACCCTCTCAAAATGGAGGAAATAACTGTCCACATCTGATTCTTTAAACGGAGGCACAAGCCTCACTACTTTGTTAACGTCAAAACTGTCAGTAGAAGGAGAAACCGGCTTTGATTCCTGTAGATAACGTCATCTCTCTCGTCTAGAAATCTCCTGCTCAATTTTCAATTTTAATTTCAAAGCTTTAATTTCAGAAGTGTCCTCATCCTCAGATTCAATATCGCCGTTAACAGAACCATGATCAGAAGGAACGCGTCCAAGGGCCGCGAAAATGTTAGAGCGGATATCCGCTTTTGTTAAATTATGACTGCACGAAATGCTGATGTGTCTAGCTAACTCAAGTAGTTCAGTCTTTTTGAAATTCAAAATTTCTTCGTAAGAAGGAATAGACGTCAAAACCTCACTGTCTGCCATTTTGAACAGAATAGATTAATAAATCTATGCTAGACGCGAGTATAAATGTCTATGTAACTATTGAAGACTGATAATTTAAGCGGTAGTTAACTGACGAAAACGCTAACGTAAGTAGCTTAAGGGAAAAGTATGCCAACGTAAGTAGCATAAGACAACTTTGATGAAATTTGGAACAATCCCGGCTGAGCCCCCAATTTTCTGTTACGACCTCCCCAAGGTACGAACAGAAAAAAGGCCAAATCCCTGTGAGTGAATGTGTTTATTAAGTGCAAGGCAGGTGGTGGCCCTTAAGAGAGCCGATTTGGCGTTCGCAGAGAATGTGAGTGTACGTGCAGTTGTCAACTTGGCAATGACAGCGGTCGTGAGCCGAAGGGTCGCAGCAGCGTCGTTGATTCCCAACAAGAGATCGTGCGTACTGTAGGCGGGAGAGAGATGAGAGAGAGAGTTTGGTCCGTCAGCAGGGAGTTTTGATGTCTCTCCAAATGTGTAGGATCGATCATCCACCTGGAGCGTATGATTGGCGCCCAGCCACTCGCCGGCTCCCTGTCACCGGGCATCGCTTCGCCCTCCCGTTAGAGAAGGGAAGAAGAGTCTGCGCCGATCAATGGCTCATGCAAGCGACTCCATTGGTCGTCGCTGCCTTGAAAGTTAATGTACGTTAAGTATCACTTCTGCCGAGTAGTCTTGATGAGGAAAGAGAGAGAAGTCTGCATTTTCGTCACACTGTGTGTAACGTCATTTATAAAATCCAGTTGTAGGATACTATTGACATTATCTAGAACAATTACCAATTACCAAGTATTATCTAGGTTGTAATTACCAATTAAATTCCAGTTTTCTTTTGCGAAATTAGAAACTATCCGTATTCAGAAAATAGAAACTATCCATTCATTGATAAATCCTACGAAGAGATAGATGGAGTGAACTAGATTTCTGACGCCTGCCAACTTCTACACACAAAGAATCTGACGGACCAACTTGTGCGCGATGATCTGCATTCTTCGAATCTGAAGGAATCGTGATAATCGAAGTATTTCGGAAGAATTCACAACAATCCGCAAGCGACGCACGACTTTTTCTCCTATCTCTGTAAGGTACAGTCCGTTTCATAAAAAGTGGATCATCCTAAAATTTGACTAAATAAAACATAAGTATGATACAGAAAGCATTTTGCATGTTATTTCATGTACCTAATATATTTAAATGCCCTTATATAATCTGATAAGCTATGATACAGTAACGGTTCTTAAGAAGCTAATATTTTGTGGCCCTACCCTTATTGTCAATGACATTACCAATTCGTCTAGGCATTGATTCGATGATATCGTTGATTTTTGACTGATCTAACTTTCTCCACTCTCTTTTTAACAGTGACGTAAGTTGTGATACGCCATCTGTAGGTAGCAGTGAACGACGAACGTTACGATTTAGAATACTCCATACATTTTCTATGGGATTCAGATCAGGAGAACGAGCTGGCCAAGATAATGTCCTAAACCCTAGACTTGCATAAGTTGACTCTACTACTCCTGACCATTACCATTCCTTCAGACGCACTGATGTTTCTACGTTTGGATGTTTAGCGTGGACGGCCAGAGCCCTCTTTACGACAGAGCCGAAAATCATCATTATGCCATCGATGCACATTTGTGTAATGGACATTTAGTCGCTTGCTTGTAGCTCGCAAAGAAAACCCTAGTACTAGCAAGGTTGACACTTTGCCTTTTGTGAATGCGATCTCGTTGCTGTTTATTTGTGCTTTGTATTGTTTTCAACCGGTAAGAGATAGATTTCTAGCTGAAAGCAATCAGGAGTGCTGCCAACACCACCGCAACGAAGTCAGGAAGCTATGGAACATGAAGTCCAGTTAATCACATGTAGCAGTTACATTATTGTTGAGGAATAATGGTGCTACACTGGCTCTGATTGACCGATTTTCTTTATTTTTGTTTTGCTTGATAGCTTTTGACTTGTAGAACAACATATTGCATAACAAAGGAAACAAATGTAATTTTGTAAGAGTGAGGTATGATTTTGTGTAACATTGCTAAATGAAAATCAAATTATCTACTACTTTTTTATCTATAACAGGAAAACAACTCACTATTCATGCTTGAAATTTCCAACAATGATATTAGTAAGCACAACTGACATATCTTCCAAATTTCAGAGAAATTCGTTCAAGTTTGGCGGAGTTAGACAAAGTTGAAGTTAAGGCGATGTTTAAGGGTGATCCATTTTTTATGAAACAATCTGTATGAAGAATTCCTATTTGCCCACTTAATAAGTTCTAGCATGTACCATCGTTTCGAATTAATTAGTCTTCATTTCTAGTAAACTGAAAGAGTCAAACAATCTAATTCTGTGGTCATTTCGAAATATGACATTATTATTATTTGCTATTATTTACAATTACTATTATCAACATATATGTCATATATAGACTCATATATGTCAGCTCGCAGTCATCAATATAAACTCAAAAGATATGAATTTATATTTTTTATATGAATTTTTAATTGAACTGTAGTGGAGAGAGAGTTCTCAATTGACGTCGCAAATCACTGGAATTCCCTAGCAGTTATGAAGTAAATCTTGCTTCAGTGAATTACTTTTAATCAAGTTTGCGCGTTGCAACCAATAACATTTCGTAGCATCAGCACTCAGTCAGTGACCAAATTATTCATCTCAGAACTTTCATCGTTGGAAAAACTTTTATTGTATTGGAACTTAGAAATGTTGACCACTTAAAGCTTTCTTGTGGAGGTGGGATATAGATATACGCATATATTATTACTTTGTTGATGTTATTATTATATCAATACCCTTTTGTATCATCATTTTGATTGTCTGTTTTCAATTTGATTATATTTGATTGACTTTGAAAAGTTAATTGATAACATTATTATAAATTTTAAAGAAGACGTGAAACTCATAGGATTAGCAAATAAGTCATTACGCGTACTACTTCTTATCGAACAAAACACGTCACCAAAGTGCGAATAATTATATTGTGTGATATTGCATTGTAATAGGTAACTCTCGCTTATCCGCAGTGCCGAATGACCTACCACTCATGCATTTCATGCATGCTATGTGGAAATTGAATGATGTCTAATGGTATCAGTTGACCACATAATGTCTGCCGATCCCATGATCCGCCAGCCACCGTAACATCATCGACCAGCCAGTTTTTAATAAGCCGGTTTCCGGCCCCGGCCGATTTCTCTGAACGCCGGCTACCGGCACGGCCCCGGCCGGTTCCAACCCTGGTGTGGAGTAATTCAAATTGTAGTCACGAACATGATGCTGTTCGCAAGTCACCATACAATATACCGGAGCCGATCTGATTCCAACCATTAGAAACTACAAAAAACTTGAGGGCTAGGGTTATTAGGGCATTAGGAGTAAAAGGGTTTAGTCAGCTTTGTGCTGATTAGAGTGAAAATGGAAATGGAGTCCCTCCAAGGTCACCCACACGATCCGATGGCTCAAAAATGGCTCTAAGTATTAGTCTAGTCAAAAGTTTGACGCGCCTTGAACGTTTAATGTCTGCCGGTGGGAACGCACCACCTGTCCTCTTAAGGACAAACCTTAAGTCTTATTAACTATAAGTTTATTAAAATTATGAAACATGTAGACATCGTTATGGGAATGTCCCAGCTTCAATTGTATAAAGGAATATCTTTATTCACGAGTATAATAAAATAGTTTCTTGTAATGATAAGTATTGGGCTGTGCGTATACTTAAAGTAGTAATGAAGATTATATCAATTATGTAGCGCCGACTCAGACATGAACAGAAATCTTAGAAGAAAGCCATGGTCATGCACGTTAAATAATTTAAGTTACTCATTTTTAATCAACAATAGTGCACAAAGCTTGTTACGTCATTATGCAATCGATGCCGCTACTGCAATGTTACGCTGCACATGTACCGGTACAGCCGTTTGCCATGCCTAGACTGCCAACCGTACGAGTGTAAAGTGCCTTCAAAGGAAGGAAGGTGCGTGGATTCTCCTTGAACATCTTACTGAAAGAAGTCTTACCGATGTGATCGCAATATTTTAGGATTAAGATATATTTTTGTTTTATTTTGTTCATCTATGCAATTTTTTCAAATACAAGCACCTCGCTAGTGACACAGTTGCATACCTTAATTAATTTATTCTAAGTAAGTGGGACGAAGCGTCTAATCAATTAAAAACTGGATTTTCAAAGAGATAAAAAGAAGGCAGTTGAGTAATTTTAAGTGATTTTTAAATCTTTTTGTATTGAAACTGCTTTTAGCACATTCAAACACAGTTTATTTAAAAGTGCTTTAAGCATTGTTTCAAAACATGATTTTTAAAGATGGCCTTTGTCATCATGCTTTAAAAATGAGTTTGTACATGCATACCGTACTTATCTAAAGACAGCTCTGAAACCTTGTGTTAGCGTTTTTTCTGACACTTTCTTCCTTAAGTCGGGCACAAGCTTTTTATTTATTTCAATTTGTCGGCCTAATGTAGATTGTCACTCAACATCAGTAAAACGACCATTTTTACTCCAAGTTCCAGTCGTCTTGAAAGTTAGGAAGCGTCAAATATCACAAAATGTCATCTGTTTATGGATATACAAATGATCCCGAGTTCGGTGCACTCACTCATGTAATGATGTATAGGCCCAATTTGCTGAATTTTCTTGCTAAATTTGCATGTTTTATTTCGTAGTGGCAATGCTTGCTGGCGACAAGTGTAAGTAAATGGTTTCCATACCACTTGCGTGAGGCTGCATTTCGGTCATTCTTAGCTTTAGTTTTTAGCATGCTACTTGATCTCGTCACAACAGCGCTGATTATGAGCTTGAATTTTTAATGTGTAATAGTGGAAATTTTGCATTCAAGCACAAGGCTGCATGCCGGTTCACTGCATAGTAAAATTCTTTGGGCACACTATAAAGACATTTTAAAATCTCGAATAGGCTATATGCGAAACGCCAAGTAGTCAATTACACATAATTGCATTCTCGAGTTTCTGTTTTCGAAGTAGAAGTTCAAGATGTAAACAAGAAAAATTTTTCAATAACGATTGGAGATACATAACACTAATGTACATTGTCACTTTCCGCTGGATAATTTGGAATGCAAGAGCCATGGTGTTGTTTATGAAAAGTGGACGAAATTCAATCCATTCTATTGCTTTCCAATATAGAGTAGGAAGTGACTTCTGTTACTTGAGCAAGACATGCTGGGAGTAGATCGAATTAGTTCACGACTGATTTTAAGCAAATCAAAACGTCTACCTTCAATATTGATTCATGTAAATTTATTAAAATTTTCATTTAAAGTTTACCTTAGATTTTGATGTAAGACACATAATAAAATATGAAAACTTAAAATATTTTGGCTTCTCTTAATCACTTATAAAATAGCGCATATAAAAGTTTTTACATTGTGAATCAAAATTTGAAAAATAGCGTGTTTATGCTAAAAGTCTACGATGCTATCTGCAAATCATGTCCACACATCTATCTGTCAATGAGCTTCATTGCTTTCTCTTAGTAAAGCTTTGATATTATGTGTTCCGCTATCAATGAGAGGCAGGATTTGAAAAGGAGGCCTTTATTATGAATTCTTGTATCCCAGAATTAACAAATCAGAATTACCACTCGGCGAGATCTCGTGATCAAGACAATGGCAAAAAATCGACAAAGCGTCGACAATGCACAAAGCGTCACAAGACCGTTTCTGTATATATGTAATATGGATTGCGGAGGTTTTGAGAGAAAGCATGCGTGCTGAAACATTCAGTGAATTAAATTACCGGCAAAATCAGCATAATTAATATTTGGAAAATGCGGGAAAAGTGATCTTCTTAGTTGAAAAACTAGTCATGAAATCAACTTTGCTGTCTGTGAAATACGTCAGTTGTGAAGGTATTCGTGTGGGAATATACAGGGAATAACCGATTTCTTTTTCGAACCATATATCAGGATGGCGATCTATTTAGAGGTCTTCTAAAGGGTTTAAAATTGGTGCATGCGCCTGTCATCCGACACTGAAATTTTCTGCTGTGGCTTGTGCATATGAATTCTGGCAGATTTTGGTTACAATGAATGCATGACATAAAATCAAGAAATACTATGCATCATTTGTGTTTATTTTTAGTTTATTTGCTCAAATTATGCAAACTACATGCTCAATTTGATATCATCACTATTGTATTTGCAACGTAGGCATGATTTGTTAAGCTGCTTACTGAAAGTTAACAACTTAATGAAATATTATATCGCTTAGGTGAAGTGCTGTATTTTTCTCTTAGGTTTACAAATAAATGTCTTTGAATAACATTGTCCGATCTCCGAAGTATAAATGATATCAAAATAAATTTTCATGCATGTAATACTTAATATCCTTAAGCAAGTAGACTTTGTAAATAGCAGCAATGAATGACAAATGATAAACGATTTTTATTCTTCTCCTGCGTTCCACTTTTCCTGTCAGCTTTGATTATACACCGAAGACTTTTCAGTATCACTCCATCTCAAGGGACGCATTTTTTCAAAATCCGCATTGCTTTTTAACATCAAATAATTGTTCAACGTTAAACAGAGAAACAGCTATATTGTTTTCAAAGCCATCGCAGTTATTCAGCCAACATCAGCCGCTATTGATTGAAGTTCACATTGCGGTTTTGAAAGAAGTATCAATGTAAAGAGATGGGATGACATTGATGAAATGAATGTTGTTCATTATTAATCAAGTCAGACATTTTAATTGTTTCGCATTACAAGTAGACTGCAGACATGCAAATTGCAAGTTAAGTTAGTTAGTTTGTCAAACATTCGAAACTAACATGAGTGGTGCAAATAACCTACAAAATATGTGTTGAACCTGAATACTACTAAGTAACTTCGACTAAGAAAAGAGTGCGAAAATATCAGTAATCATTTCAGAGATCTTTGGGTTCGAAAGCACAGTACTGAATTCGTTCTCATTTTAGAACTCTCTTGATTCGAAAGAACAATACTTAATTCGTACTCACTTTGGTACTCATTTAGTAAGATGCATGGGACAAGCATCTCCACTAATCGAAAAAAGGCCATCCGGCATATATAATATACCGCTATAATAGGCATATCCCATATGCACACAAATCTAAGAACTTTATTGACAATAAAACACAAGCGCATGTGGAACAAAAAGTATTCACAGGACTAAAGGCGCAGTCGGTAAACGTTAGCAGGATTCAAAGCACAGTCGCAGATGATGGCAAGTGTTGGCAGGACTCAAAGCACAGTCGGACAAGCAAGACAGTCGTCGACGCTGAAAGCAAAAGGAAGTATGTCGTAGACCATCATCCAGCAAGATAACGCGGCACTGTGAATTTAAGTGTGAAGTGATGTAACGGCAGTGCAGTGACGCAGCTCGATGCATCCTATTGTCTCTGCTACAGCTGAGTCAGAATTTCACGATTGTTTGTCCTTCCCTTTTTATTTCATCATATTAGTACTCAATTCGAATAAACATTTTCGTACTTCTGTCAATTTAAGTTCGGTAATTTTAGTACTCTTTCATTTAAAGCTCAGATTGGAACTTAAATAGAATCTTATCATTTGCAGTGTAAACATGTTTTGGCATGTTTCAGCTAGAAACGACCAGACGCTAATTTCCTTCTTAGTGAGTAAGATCTCCATGCACACCATAGTCTGTAAAACGTTATGTTTGGCACTATTTTGTGAATATTTCATGTGTTCATTTCATGTTTATGCAAACTTTTTTGCAAACAATCCTTTGATGTTCTGATTTTCTAAGCATCGTTGGTGATAAAAATCTATGTCAAATCCGTGCATACATCTAGAGTCCAATCAATAAATATGCCTGTAAGCTAATTGTAAGGGAGCAGCTCACTACATGTATGTGACATGAACGAATTATGAATCAGAGGCACAGATCTACAGATATGGTTGCACAAAGAATATATATAATCCATCTATCTTAGTCACAGCAAATTTGAGATTTTGAGACATTTTGAGAAAAATATTTTAAGCCTACAGCACAATTATTACAATTAAGAGAGCATGATTCGATTCCTTTTTTCAACTCAATTAAAGCCCTAAATTTCTCTATCATGACAGTGAAGCATTTTGAAAATCACAGCTATATCACAAGATAGCTTATGTATTTCCTGATGTTGAGAAAAATGTGAAAAAGTGACGAAAATAAGATAATTAAAATTCATGATTAACTTTTTATGGCACAAAGTCTCAATTCCTGCGACGTCATAGTTTCGGAATTTCATAGTGAATGCTAGGTACCCTGCTGTTCCACCACTTGCTGAGATATTGGCCATCTTAGTATTCCAGCGGTCATCGATTCGTCTGAAAGATGTTTTCGGCTTCCGGTTATATTATCACTTCACAGACAGACTTCTTGAAGCCGAGTAATGTCAAGATGCTGGTCCGCTTGCCCTCTTGCATAGTTATTTGTAGATAGCGATGACATTGTTTTGGATCTTTCTAGATTTCCTGATGAGCTTAGGTATTTTGAAACATTAATCAAAAATAAGTTCGTTCTTTGTTACACCCAATATATGTATTTAAAAGAGTCAATTAAAAAACCCCCGATGTTTCGTCCGCTAATGACGACTGATTCAGTCTTAGCAACCTTTATATATGGCAATATGCTATCTAAGAAGCGGCACCATTGATTTGTCAAGCCCGAAATGTAATGTGGCCCTTTTCTGAACTGGTTCCATTGTTTCCATTGTTTCCAGGAGAGCTGAATTGGGGGAGGATTAAAATGAATTCAGAACGCAAGTGCACAAGGAAACTAATTACAATGTAGCACATGAATATGTTTCAATGCACTTTTCCATTCACAAGTGCACCACTATTTCAGTTCAATAAGGATTTACATTTTTGAGTCTTGTCAAGGTGGGGAGGGAGGGGGAAGCGCTGATATCAGACATGTCTTATATTTGCATTGTCGTCCATCGGAAAGTGACGTCCAACCGGAGTTGTCACACTTCTGCATGATCAAGATTCAATCATGATTGAACTCTTTTGATATCTAAGGAAGTGTCTAAGTAATTACAGATTGTTTCATAAAAAATGGATCACCCTTAAACATCTCCTAAACTTCAACTTTGTCTAACTCTGCCAAACTTGAACGAATTTCTCTGAAATTTGGAAGATACGTCAATTGTGCTTACTAATATCATTGTTGGAAATTTCAAGCATGAATAGTGAGTTGTTTTCCTGTTATAGATAAAAAAAGTAGTAGATAATTTGATCTTCATTTAGCAATGTTACACAAAATCATACCTCACTCTTATAAAATTACATTTGTTTCCTTTGTTATGTAATATGTTGTTCTACAAGCCAAAAGCTATCAAGCAAAACAAAAATAAAGAAAATCGGTCAATCAGAGCCAGTATAGCACCATTATTCATCAACAATAATGTAACTGCTACATGTGATTAACTGGACTTCATGTTCCATAGCTTCCTGACTTCGTTGCGGTGGTGTTGGCAGCACTCCTGATTGCTTTCAGCTAGAAATCTATCTCTTACCGGTTGAAAACAAAACAAAGCACAAATGAACAATAACGAGATCGCATTCACAAAAGGCAAAGTGTCAGCCTTGCTAGAACTAGGGTTTTCTTTGCGAGCTACAAGCAAGCGACTAAATGTCCTTTACACAAATGTGCATCGATGGCATAATGATAATTTTCGACTCTGTCGTAATGTTAAAACAATTTTTCAACATTTTCAAGCTATTTTCTTTTTCCTTAACTAAGAGCATTATCACAGGAGTTCATATACATGGATATTCAACAGGACTGAAAAAGCAGCACAAAGGAACATTTTCAAGAAAAAAACCTGGTTCACAAATCAATTATCTTATCTATGCATGTTTGCTTCCATGACGACACGAGCATTCACTTCAGATAATTAGACTATTAGCTGATTCACAATGAATGGAATCTAAAAGTACAAATGGAGAGTGAGAGAAAGGGAGATGTCTCATCTCAAATATAGGTACATCGATAATCACCTCTAAAGTACAGTGATTTTCAATCTCAGTTCGTAGCTGCCGGGAAAATTAATGACCAATTAGGCAAAAAATGTGAAATGTTGCGCAATTAAAATGGATGTGGAAGTGATTAAATTCTTATCACATCCACTTACAACGACTCCTCGTCTAGTGATGATTAATGATTTAGTGAACTCCGTGACTCATACATGAATATAAGCATATATAAAGTGTAGAATACAGATATTCAACTGAAATACATAGGCTTTTAACTTTGCCCTATCTGTGCCGGGCCCTTTATCGCACCAAGTTACCGAAGCGGGATGGGAATTCGGCCCACACCTTGACTTCTTCATCATTGCTTCGAAACTCATGAATTCCTCAAAATTTCTAAAATTTCTAACTTCTAGTCTCTTCAATTTTCTAATGAAGCTATATCTTAGCAATTCAGAGATCTGAGGGAGGACCCCGGAGGAATAGTTTTCTATTTCTAATACTATATGCTGACGACATATCAACCGCTTTATGCTCATGTAAAATCATCATTTCTGACAATGATCCTGCATGTGATATTTCATCTCAATTGAATCAGTAGAAACATAGTTGATAGGCCAAGGATCCACTATAATATATATATAATAATGCGCTTTATTAGTAAAGATGAAAAATACAAACGATACAAAAAGCGTCAGATCTTTCGCCCTATCGCTAGCTGGCGCACATACTTGTGAGCAGACAGTTGGTCTGGCGCAGTACAATAATCATATAGATGCTGAGGAAAAGTCTTTCTATGACCTTGTCCCCGCCCTTGTGGTTGCGTCGGCTGCCACAGAAGAAGCTGCTGGGCCAGTTGAGGACACGACTCCTCCGCGCGAATGAGATTTCCTGCGAGTGCTAGGCGCTCCTTGTGTAGCCTCTTACTTGGTGGTAGTAATCTGGCTCGTCGGTATAAGTCTGCGTTTGACACTCGTTGTGGACAGTGCACGTTAAAAGAAGCCCTCAGTAGATGTGAGTGTGTACCATCCAATTCTGTCTCGAGTGTGTTAGTCATTGTCCAAGTGATGGCGTTGTACAGTGAGGCAGTCTCGATGGTTGCACTGAAAAGTCATGCGTGCAGTTCGTCGGATAGGCCCTCCGAAGAGAAAACTGTTCGAAGCCTTCCAAATGCTGTCCATGACAGCCGTTTCCGGTGCATTAAGTCTTCTTCGCAGCTCGGCACTCGGCCGCCCAAGTATGTGAAACCCTGACAAGTGTTGAGAGGATTGTCATCGAAGTAAATGTCAGCATGCGGCCCTGGAACAAAAAGTACCTCAGTCTTGGTCGAGTTCACTTGCAGGCCGACTCGACTGGCTGTCATCATTAAGCTGTTGAGCATCTCCTGCGCACCCACAGCAGTGGACGAGATGATTGCCAGGTCGTCAGCGAATCCAAGTACTGAGATTCTCTGTTCCGGCACTCGACTACCAATCCGTCGCGCAAGTAGGAAGCCCTTGCTGTCGTCTGGGGATCCACTGCACCCCATCAGGTCTCAGAGGGTTTAGAAATTCCTATAAAAAATTTTACTTTCAGGTGATAAATTATTTTGTGCATATCCATGATGCTTTATAATGAGTGAAATTCGCTTATTCATTATTTGCATCATGTTCGGGTGGGTGTGTTGTGTTTTGAATTAAGAACCGGGAGTTATCTAAAGTAATTCAATTGTAATTGACGAAAATGGAGAAATTTGTAATTGTAATCAACTACATTTAATGTGTAATTGACACAAATCTGTGTGTACAAGACCTACTTTATGCTCTTTTATGATTCTGCGCCATAGCGATTTTAAGTAGGCTAAAAGTTGTCAATTAATTAATCACAGAAATGAAATCTGTTGTGCATGGAACTTCCTCTGACCACTTGTCATATTGCGCTGATAATTAGAAATGCCTTATATTATCTATCAAAAAATAGTTGCAAAAATAGTCTATCAACGCATAATTGTAGCTGATAGAAGTTCTCTGATTATGTTATTAGCAAGTTTGATAAATTGCAGTTGGAAAGCACATGCATTTCAATGTGTCTTTATGCAGGGTTGTCTTTTGCGATCTGCATCCAAAAGACACATTTGGATATGGATTAACTCATCCAGTTTTCAGTCAATGTGATGGGTTGGCATAAATTGGCTCCAAAATGAAACAAACTAATGAATTGCTCAGTGATTGTTCAAAACAACCAGTGATGCACTAGTTAGTTGTTCAAAGTCTTACTTTAAGACGATTTTTCTCATTCTACAAGATATTTGATTACATTTTAATTATAGCCTTAATACTTTTGAAAAGACTCTGTCTCTTTCTCTCTATCTATGATTTGAATATTTTTCGCTGTTGAGCTGTTTCTTAGAAGCTTAGTGTCAGGTAGAGGTTGTTCAAGAATTACGTAATCGCATAGGGGGAGTGAGGGCTGCTGAAGTGATTGCAGGCGATTACGAGGGTAAAGGGTATTTGAGGAAGCAATTGCGTAATCGCTAGGAGAAAGAAATTGTTATTTGTTCGTTGCTAAATTTCTATGAACAACAGTTTAACATATTATTGGTAGTATTAGTAGGAGTTAGCGGTTGTCGTTGTACTGAATCGTACAATTAAAATTAGAGGCTTATGTACAGCTAGCTACTTTTCCATTCAAGGCCAGCGTGAACATGCGGTCACAGCTGGCTGCTATCTTATAAATTATGGTTTTTTGTCAATAATGCAAGAATTCCATGCATCTATGTGATTGATGAGGTGGAATTGACGTGTAATCCCCAGGATTCGATAGTCAAACTCCTTGTGTAATGATTTCAACAAAATAGCAGTCAGAGTAACTGATGAATATAAAACTACTACCACAAATTCACGCGCAACAGACACTGCTCTTCAATAGAACCGCCAATGTTGATTTTTCAATGACCATCTGATGACCCTTTTTAACTAATGGTCGTGAAATGAATTCAATCTTGTAATTTGCAAATATAGCCAATTTAAGGACAAGTTAATGATTAATAACTCAATTCCGGGATTGAGATTTTCACGAAGAGTTATTCATGATGCAGACATGGTTATTTACATCATGCGCATATGATTCTTCAATTCCGTGATCTTGAGATTGAAATTCTTCGGCATTTTGGAATGTGGAAAGCTATGATTTTACTTAAAATGCTTTGCCAACTTCGATCTCGGAATTTTGAACTTGCAATCCCGAATCCCGATATCCAGGAAATTCCGTATTTTGCAAGCTCTAATTCCGAGTCTTCACTCCACCAGCCCCCAAATCCTGTGATCATCAATGGCTGGTGATTTGCAGCTGCTCCCTGTTACTCTCCCTGTTGTACTTGAATACAATTTGAATATACATTTAAGTGAACCGACCTTTGCCAATCCCCTGTCTCTACTAATCTCACATTTCGGGATCTCCAATAGACGCACATTTCATTTATTTTTCTCAAATTATTAACACACATTTTGCAAGATCAGATGCCTTACAATTAGCATGTATTACACTCAATCCCGGGAATGCCAGTCTCCGGGATTTTCGACTAAGATATTGCAGAATGCCTGCATGCTAGAACAGAATACACAAGTGCTCAAACTATTTAAGAATTAAATTCCAAGCATTTTTAACTAATAAGCAAGCAGCAGTTGGAAATGCACAATATCATACATTCTGCGTTACTTCATTGAGAATAGCTTCAATCTAATTAGGAAATTCAAAGGGTACGGTGGATTCACTAGCAGTCTCAAGTCACGTAAGAGCACTTTTTAAAAGTTAAGTAAACATCTGTCTCAGTCAAGTTCTTTGAATGACAAACTCAATAAATATCACATTAACTTCACATCAATTCAACAGATCTGAAATAACATTCGTTTCTACAACATATATGCGCTCATCATGTCAAAATGTTAAGACTATGAACAGGGAGTTCAGAATTCACAAGTCAAGAAGAAATGGCTACTAAATCCAAGGTAAGCAAGGCAATCTTTTATAATACATTTACCATGCATAGTTCTTACATTAAAATCAAGAATAATGCATATTAGCTGGCATAAAAAGAACCACTGTAACTATTTTCAAATTTGATTCGCACGGAATCGGATTTATTTCATGCTAAGTCAAAACTGATCATGCTAATCTCTTTGCTCCCAAGTCAAACAGATCAACTTTTCTGATTATTACAAAGTGCAAGTAATTGGCTAGAATGGATTTCACTGATACAGTCATCGATTCATTTAAAATGACATTTACAAATATACGACCAACTTATAGGCGTGAGCATCATAGCTAGATGTTTAAGTTGCAGTATCCTCAATAAGGCATAATAGTTGGAGTTATCTCAAAAGTCAAGATCATAGAAAATTGCATGCTTTCTATAATAGACTTAGATTAAATTTTGTTTCACCCAATCAACTTTTTACAATGTAGAGTCATGAAACTTAAAGTATCTATTAAAGAATCATAGGGAAATTGAAGATCTACTTGATAGCCTAACAACTGAATAAAAAGGAGGTGTGAACACTCCTTCCTCTTGACGTCAGTGCGACTCTGAAAGCAAGGGCGTTGCGTCTACGTCTGCCAAGGAAATTCTCTGCTTGAATAGTTCATGTCCATTCTATATTTTCTGAATTCATTATGACTATTAGTACGTCACTTTGACTATCACTGTCATTATTCCTCTAAACCGTTCTAATGCATGCATTTTCACAGTATATGTGTCTATTATGCAGTTAAGCTACTTTGAATTACATGGAGCTATTTAGCACCTTGTAAGTGGAAATATGTGTAAGACAGGGACGCACAACATGCGGCCCGCTGGCCATATCCGACGCGTGAAGGATCTTTTTTTATGGCGCGCAAGGTTATTTTAGAAGCGGATCTAGAATATTTACATTTGAAGTAGATAAGTAGGTCTGCAGTTCAGGAAATAGAAAATCCATGGTACAGGTTCCTAAAATTTATCAGATAGCTTGGGCAATGGCTGTTGAAGTCTCAAACAACTACTCCACCGAGTCATGATTGCCTATGCATGTCTCTATACACTGTTTCACGTTTACTAGACATAAGAGAAAACACACGCGGACTTTTCTTCGCAAAATATCGACAACCAGAGGCTGATGCTGTGGCATCATGCATCAATTAAACGCTTATACTGCTAGTCTTCGTTTACAAACTCGATGGAAAAATGCTTAGCACAGATGTCAATCACTGGCCGCAGTTTCACGCTGACTCATAGTCACAATCTCAGCATGCATCTCGTAGGCCTATTCATGCAATGTAGTAGGCCTATTTCATCAATCAGTGATGTTTTTTTCTTTGAATGTGTATGTACATGTACAGATCTTAATACTGTAGCACGAATTTCTATAATATTTGTCGCCTGCTAATTTTGAAAACTTGCATTGTACAGGAAATTATTTTTGAAAACAATATGGATAATAGAAAAATAGAAATCCATAATTACGAGTATATAAAGATTGTGTACAACAGATTATGCAAACTTGCATTCTGTTAACTCTTCTCTAGAGACCATATAGTCCTGAACTTAGATAATTTGTGAATGAATTTGAAATTAAGATAAGCGACAATTGCATTGTAAAGTATAAATGATGCCTGAGAAAAGTACAAGTCTAAAATTGAAAATGAAAGTGGCCCGCAAAAATTTTACTCAAAAAATTGGCTCTCGACGGAAACATGCGCACCCCTATTGTAAGCCCTAGAATTGTATAACTGTGGTTATAATTAGATTGTAGACTATCTTGTTCATAGGACTTTTATACATTATAAATTCTGGATATTTAAGTTTACATGTATGCCATAACACCCTAATTGCTATAATCAAAGGCTTTATAGTCTTTGTAATAGACAAAATACACGCATTTTTAAATGTACTTTCAATAAACTTTTACTTGCAGTGATACGTAAATTGACAAGTACGTGCGCGCACTTGAAATACACTGTTTGCTTTATGCATAATTTTACTGCGAGCATTTGTAAACATTGCTTTGTGCACAATACAATAATACTTTGTCTGCGTGCAATCAAGTGCGATAATTCAGCAAATGTTGATTATCATTGGCATTTGAAGCTGAATTTTCAAATAGAATTTGAAGGACATGTATAACCTACTTCGTTAAAAAGTCACCTCTCGGGTCTTGCATATAATGTCGGTAACATTCTCAATTGAAATCTTGGTCTTGTGTTCACTCAAGACAAAGGTGTTTTAATCAACTTTGCTCAAATCAAAGCATTTTATATTTCTAAAAATATTATACATAATTATTATTATACAAGTAGTATAGTTGATTCCTCAGACAATCACGTTAATGGACTATGATGTCAAGCATAAACTTTACTCTATATAAATGAAGGAGCAGGTACAGTCACCGGTAATCTTCCGGTTCCTTTATTTCAAAAATGCCTTTGAATGACTGAATGCTTCGACATCAACGCCTATATCATGAAAGAAATTAAAATACACGAGTTTTCAAACTTTTAAGTCCATCGTCGAGTAAATTAGTGGCGGAGTGGCCACAAGCAGCTCCACAAGGTGCATGATGCAGGTAAAGATCCAATCCCTGCTCTTTTACTTTTCAAAAAGCTGTAAACATTGAAATTACAGGTTATTCTACACACAATTTTTCGTTCCTACACCAATCGTTTTTAGTATTCATCTACAAATTCATATTTCATAAATGAAACCTTCACATTTTGTACTTTGTAGGCTACGTCAGAAGTTTTCTTCGAGCTTCTTGTTGAAACAAGTAGCATTGAACCAGTGAATGCGATAGCTCCGAAATTGTTCATCAGATTACTCGGATCCCGTGGAAAATCGCCGGAATATGACATTGGAAAATCAAAATCAAACAAGATTCCCTTCAAAAATAATCAAGTAAGCTATGTCGCATGAGTATGATATGATTAATTTCATTCAGCATGCCAAGGCCTATTGCGCAAAAGCTTATGAGTGCATGAGGCATGAGACGGATAGTGCATGAGAGATGAGTTGATAGTGCATGAGAGATGAGCATCTCGGTTACAAGAAGCCATTTTGGCACTCATTAGCATTAGTGAAAGTTTATGAGTGATTGACCCACCTGAGGGCCTATTGCATGATGATTTAAGAGTGTGTAACTACTCGATTCTCTCATAAGAGTTTGGTTGTATGACCGTTTGAGAGATGATTGATGGTAGCTTTTGATCGATCACTCAAAGATATGAGCGGGGTGAAAAAACACATTTTTTCATTCTAATCATGTCTTTTATGTTTTTATGGCTTTCAGCTGCGAACGGCATTTCAATTTTTGTTGTTTGAAATGTTTGCAATAGACCCTCTCCAGTCCATTGATTGAAATTTCATCTTCCAGACAGTATTAAATATCACACATTTGTGCTCTTGAATGGCTTAGATGCTCAATAAATCCACAATAATTATTCATTTAGATATTATCTAATGAACATAATAATACCTGGCATGCAAGAACTTCTTTTTCAAATTTTGAAATCATAGAAATTGTAGGCTAGGATCAGTTTCTACATTTGCCAAATACAAATCACATAGTTATGAAGGCATTAAGGTATCCTTAACTCAGCTACCAGAAAGAAGTAAGCTTGCATTTATCAAGATTTGTTGCAGATGCGTAGGTAACTGGTAAACTCGTCATAGCCTAGGTCCTAATCAACCTATACCTATTTACACTATCAATAACACAGTAAATAAAACCGGATTATATTAGAACTTGAATCCAGATTTGACTAAAATGTAATGATTTGCATAAATGAAACAAATGACGCTGTAAAACTGATCAAAACAATCTTGCTATATTTTGCTCACAACAAAAAACTCTTATTTCACAGGTAGGTCAACTATGATATCAGTATTAGTGCTATGATATCACATGAGTTGATATAATCAAAAGATCTTGATGAAAACAATCAAGTTGATGTTTGCAGGTTAATATGCATCTCGCAAAAACTTCGTTTTCAGTGAAGTTCTATATCATCGATGTCGATGGACCCTACATTTTATCAATGATTTCATGAAAGTCGCATACAATCGACTTTAGGCTAATATGAAAAGGGCACCCTAGCGATATTCTAGGAAGGTTATGCAAAGAAAGCGTCAATGCAACCCATGAACATTAATGATCATTTCTGTCCTAGCACTTACAATCAGCAGACATCTATGTTATATATATAATAATATAGATATTCTATAATAGATATTCTATAATAGATATTCTATAATAGTTTAAAATCAAGGAGCTTGGCATGTACAGTACATATACCAGTAAATATGTACGATGCGAATATATGGAAGTGCATTCCGTTAGTTCTGACGACATGCGGTGTGTGGAAAGATGAGGCAGCAATGGCACTTGAACGTATAGTAGACCGAAAAGTCTTTCAATTCCGCAGTTCCGTTCCAAGAGACATGTACCAACAGCTTAACATCTCCCTTGTCTGTCTTATAGTGAAAGTGCTTTTTTAGCCATAACTATCCTCAACAATTACTTCCTTTATTGTACATAATTTGTTTAGGATGTCTCTCAGAACATTTAGTCTTCCTTAACTCTCACTTTAGGTGTCTAAAGGTGATAAGTATTGCCTAATTGTTATTATATTTGTGTTTTATTTTATAAATTTTGGGGTGTGCCTATAAGATGTGTAAAGTAACAGATTATTTACCTATCCATCACATGCATGGTAGGATTTTCTACGTATGCTCAACTGTCGACTTTATTTCCTGGTTGTTTGAGGAACTGGAGGACTATAGATCCATTATTACCGATCGTGATGCAATGAGTTTCTGTATATATTGCGATTTCCAACTCATCATCAATAAACGCCTCTACTACTGCTATAAGGAAATATATTTAAAGGAAATTTCATTCTTGAAACTTTCTCCATACATCCAAACAACAGCATTTCCGCTTACTCTGGTAAGTACCCAAACTTGATCCAAATTTTTCAACATCACATTTTGCATATAACCATGCGTGTAAAAATCACAATACAGTTAGCACAGTTCAATTCATGGTAGTGACTATGAGAAGCGCCAGGTGATTCTCAAGTGAGAGAGCCAATCCCCGTCACATGCCCATCCTATTTTTGAATCCGAACTGGTTCACATAGTATTTCTATTTATTACTATCATGTTTATTACTGTATATGCATATACGAGTATGTCATTTAGTGACATTTTGACCCAAAGCACAATAACTCCATAGTGGCAAATTAAGATTCTGATGGCGCCACTCCAACATCGTACGACGACAAAAATTGCATTTGAATTTTTCAAATGTACTTTAATTTTGAAAGCATTTCATGCATGCATTAAAGGGTTAAGTATCAGTATAAAACTCTTCTGACAAGCATTACCGTTGAAAAGTATACTTTAATTCTATGTTCATAAAGGAGAAACGAATTTAAGCTCTATTACACCATAGATATAGATTGTTAATCTGAAGTTGACTGGAGTGGAAAATGACTCAAGGTCGTGGTACATCCGGGTGAACTAAGCTGGATCATGAAGAACCAACGAAGAGCTTAAAATTGCACATGGGACTGATTCTAACCCAATGATTCAGCCGTCGACAAGTGAATCTAAGTGAAAATGCTTGCAATTTTTGTGCCACTATTGTGTATTTCACGCAGCTTTTCTTCCACTGTGGGGATTCTATTGTTATCAATTTCTATGTATCACACAGATTAAAACTGCATTGCGGAGGCGCGCATGTTTGAAAGAAAAAGATCACAACTTTTTAAACGTGCAGTGTCTCTTTCGTGCTTTCAGCATGCCTTCTTCCTGCTTCAACATGTTTTATCATTTGCTTAAAACAATACCAAATCTGCATGAGTGCCAAAATGGCTATATGCAATCAAGATATCTTATCTCTTATCTCTCATCCTCTCCACTATCCACTCATCTCTCATGCGGTACAATCATAAACTTTTATGCAATGTCCCCCTGAAGCTACAACCACATACTCATTGACTTTTTAACACTTAGGGATTCAAGTCTGAGTGATAACTTGTGCAACCGCCGCCGTATAAATGGGATTTAATTTGAACTCTGATTGGAACACTGATTGGAAGAGTTAGATGCAATGCGTGCCAGGAATTTCACACCGATAGTTTCTGTGATACTTACATGCAACCACAGCGCTGCATGCATTCTTTCTAACAACCTACGGAAAATCTGCACTTTCACGATATGAAATGGACACTGAGACAGATGTGTAGATTGTCACTTTGGAAATAAGTCAGTTGATTACTATTTAAACTAATCTGATACCATATTATGACGCATAAGTATCAACATTTGATTTCAATTAGTTTTCAGGCAAATATACAACTTAGCTGTAGATCGAGATTCTTATAATACAAAGGAATAATTTTTCGGTATATTTTACAGTGACCTAATTAAAAAACAGTTCAAAATTATAAAATTAACTTTACTTCGTTTGATCAGTTATAAACTTAATTCGGTGCACTTTTTGACAATTCACCTCTCTCTCTCTCTCTCTCTCTCTTGATGACCAGTTTCAATTCGCATATCGACCATGCATTGGAACAATTGACTGCCTTTTGTCTCTGCAACATTATGTACTTGAACAACTTGACCAGAAAGATACAAACTGTGTCCACGTAGTTGCTGTCGATTTTTCAAAAGCATTCGATCGCTTGAATCAGAATATTGCTTCTTTCAGGTTCCCGACTTTCATCGATTCTCCATATGTCTGCAAATGGTTGTATGACTTTTGTACAAACAGATCGCAATACCTAATGTTGAACAACAATGCATGCAAAACATTGAACATTGATCTTGGATGTTCACAAGGAACTGTAGGAGGACCAAACATATTTTATATGTACACTGATGATTGTAGGGCAAAAAACAAAACTACAAGACTGTTCAAATATTCAGATGATAGCACCATCGCCATTCCGTGTAACTACCCTTCGAACAACTATTGTAAGGAACAAATAATAGATGAGTTCAATAACCTGAAACAATGGAGCCTCGACAACCATATGCAGATCAACGTGTCGAAAAGTCGTCAGATCCAGTTCTCCATCAACCACACACGATGCAACAGCAATGATGCTTTGGACATCAAATACGTGAATACGATAACAATTTTAGGAATCCTATTTCAAGAAAATTGCAAATTCTCAATGCATAGTAAAAGACTTGTTTCAAATCTTAGACGTCTCATTTACATCATCAAGGACCTGAAGCTTAATCATTTCCCGAGAGCCGACGTGGACAAAGTCTTTGAAGCTTTGATTTTAAATAGAATTAGATATGGTATCTCAGTTTATGGATCGGACCAACACGCTGTTGCACGCATTGACAAATTCCTGAAAAGCTGTCACCGCCACGGATATACTTCCAGGATGCATGATGCAAAAGAAATTTTGTACAATGAAGACAGACGGATCCTACACAACATTTTGCGGAATGAGCGTCATCCTCTGAATTCATACTTTAGCAGAAAAAGCCCGCAGAATATATCAACACGAAGTAATCACTCACAACATAAGCCAATCACTCGAACACTAAATTTTCTTAATTCATTCTGTAATCGTGTTTTACCAATCTGACTTTTGCCTTAATACTTACTGAACACATCTGAAAATGTATGATGATTTAGTCCAATAGATGTATGTAGTTCCTGTATATGGAATTATAATAACGATTCAATAGTTAGTTCATAATGGTTCTCTCTCTCTCTCTCTCTCTCTCTCTCTCTGTTTCATTTCAAACTCCACCAACCTTGACAGCAGCTTTAACCTGGACCAAGTACAGAACCTCCAAGCCTTTGAACGCCTTTGTCCTCACCATGTCGCCCTCCTCCAGCACCCAATGTTCCCACGGCAACCCACTTCAATCTCGTGAATGGTCGCTGGAGCACTGAGACTCAAGAAGATGCCTACTCCTCAATCAGGTATTTTTTGTTCTAAAGCCGGGAACGCTTCAAGCCTCGGCCAAAGCTAACTTTATCTTCATGGACTCTAATCTCCTCCCAGATGACAATACGTTCGTTATTCTCAACCTTTCCGCCTCTTTCATACCAACGCCGAACCATATTTCTTATCAACTGATTCTCGATGCGCCACCGATTCTCGATTTCGTGAGAAAATTGCAATGGAACGCAGCTCTCCCCCTATCCAACCCGCCAAATCAACGCCTTGGCCCGCTCCCTTCAACACGTTGGCCACCTCCCGGTATAGTGCCACCGAACACTCTGGCGCTCTGGCACAGGATTCTTGCGCCACAAACAGCTACCTATCGTCCCAAGAATCCTGCTTCGCCTCTGGAAACCTCACTGAAGAGAGAACTATTGAGCTCCGACGACTACGCTCTGCCCCCGACACCACCATCAAACCAAGCGACAAAGGAGGCCGTTGGGCTGTCATAACTGCCGCCCACTAACGCTCTGAGGCCCTCAAACAGCTCTCTAATACCGAATTCTACGAGCCTGCCGATAGAGAGCGCTTACGTCAACTGGTTCGCCACCTTCACAACAGCCGCCAGAAGTCATGTGTTGCGATGGGCAATGCCCTCGGAAGAGCTTTCGCCAACATTTTCATGGACTCCTGGGAACGCTCCGCCCTCGCCTCCCACACCCTGCAGTCGCTACTATGGAAACGCTACCAGGATGACATGTTCGGCTTGTGGACTCATGGCGTGGACAGCCTGAAAGATTTTCACTTCTTCCTAAATTCTCATCACCCCAACGTTTCTACTACCCTCAACTACGGCTCCTCGGTGAAGTTTTTGGACTTAACCATCGAAATCAATGGCAGCAGTCTGTCCTACCGCCTCCATTCTAAGGACACACCTGATCCTACCTCCCTCCTTCTGTCATCCATCTCATACCTTCAAACGGCTCTATAGCGAGATTCTACGTTTAGCTTCTCACAGCTCTAGCGCCGAATCAAGGCTACTCGAGGTCAATTATCTGATCTTCTAAATCAAAGGTCCTTTCACACCTCAACCTCTCATTCGAATGGAACTCCGGCATGGTGCCATGTTTCAAACCGTCATGCCCTATCTGCAGCTTCGCCGATTTTTCCAACAACTTCGGTGACAACTTCTACAGCATCCGATACCCGATCCTGAGCGCATCTCCTGCAGCTCTCAAGGCGTCATCTACTTAATATCCTGCTTGATATGCGATGTCATATGTTGGCCAGACGAACAGAGCCCTGCGAGACCGCATGTTCGAACATATCAATAACATCAGATATCGAACTCAAAGCACCTCCTTTTCTGAACACTTTGCCTCAACCTTCAGCCTCGAAGGTCGCTCGTTTTCAAAGGAATTGATTCCAGTCCCAACCCAATGAAATGAAAAACAAAGGAAGACAAATGGATAAAGACCCTCAAAACAATGTCACCCTCCGACCTCAATATCTCCATGCCAGACAATTCAAAAATCACGAACCTTATCCTTCCTTATTCAGACTGCAGTACTGGCTTGTTTAGTGTGATCAGACACCTGTTAGGAGAGATAGCATTTCGCCGTCCTACACCAGCCATGTAATTTGCGCGACTTATTTTCCAAGTGATTTAAGCTATTTCCTTTTTCCCCTGCAATCTCTCCAATTATCCCTGCTATCCTTCCACTTCTCTCCTGGACTCGTCCTCGCCTCCCTCTCTCTCTCAATCTCCATTCTCCGTCTTTTTACTTCATCTTCCATTTCTTTTGTTTTTCTTCCCAAAGGTTCTGCACATGTTTATTAATTTTATTATTTACATTTTACATTATATTACATTTACATTTTATTATTTAATTTCATTATTTTTCAAATTTATTAATTTTCTCCTATTCGCTTCACGGTCCTCAATCTTCTCCAATTCTTTTCTAAACCATTGTCCTACCGGCCCTACCAACTAACTTGCCCCTTCCTCTCTCTCTTTTATCTGACCAAGCAATCTTCAGTTTGTTTGCTCAACTAGATCATTTTGGCAATAGTCAAGCGTTCCCTTTCATCTCACACCACTTAAGAAGTACTTAAGAAAGATAGAAGAAGACACCATCATTCGAAAAGCCTCCACCAGAATTCGAGATAACTCGAACAGTCTCCCCAGTTTTCACCTGCTAAGTCAAGGAGACGAGATACAGCCGGTGAGTTCCTCCCGTGTTGAAAGTGCATCCACGCCGGACATGCCGATGTGGTCAAAAAGCAAGATGCTTCACTTTCGTTGCTAAGGTGAAAAATATATACAATTGAAGTAAAGATAAAATGGCATATATATCTATAGCCACTACTGACTAAAATTGAAAAAAACGAGAGAGCTCTTGTACAAGAAAGAGTATTTGTTAATGTAGGCATCCATTCGACATTTTCTGAGAAAAGTATGTTACGAGCTCGCATAAGTTTATATTTGTGCAAATATGTATTTCACTTAAGCAAGTATAATGCTTCTTGAGGGTATCTCATGAATGTGTTGTTAGCAGCGTCAACCTGACGCTAGATTTCCTTCATCTCTGATGTAGTGATTAAATCCATCCATGTCACAGTCACAGAGGCAGATATCTATGCTGCTAGTAATCTTACATTAGATAATGATTTACATAATTGTTCATGATTTACCATGATCAAATCATGCACATCAGATGGTCTTTGAATGTAGAAAAAGTTTTCTACGGTTTCTAGGAAGCTATAAAATCTATAAATTTGAAGCCGTATCGCTGAGGCAGACTTTAGAGACAGTAGAGTTCCTTATCTTCTATGTAAATCTCCATGTAGCTATGCCTCTTTGACTTCACTGTAGCTTATAATTTTGGAATCTTTCTTGTGATTTTTCAGACGTAAAGAAAAAATTTTCGCCCAAATAATATATTTACAATATTATATATGACAAATATGACAAATAAAAAATTCATATGCCATTCTATGAATTTTCCTATTATCCTTCATTGTCCTAAGTAGCACTATTCAATTGAACATATAGATAAAATTGTTTTTCCCTTCATAAAGAGGCTCCTATTGATGAAACAATGAACCGCTGTCTCTCAATTTTTCTTTGACAATAGCAATTCATTTTTGTCTCTCTATCTACTTCATATCTGTTATAGCCTGATTTCTGAGGAATGTAAATGTATCTGCCTCTTCAATTGTTCATTTCGGATCCTAAGGCGGAGTCAGGTTTCACCGTCGACTTGCTAATTAATATGACTGTGAATTCGACGAAGCGATATATTCCTTTGAAATATGTAAAGGTTATTTATCAAATACACTGATAGAAAATAAGAGATTAAGATTCGATTAATTCCGTTAAACAGACAAGCAAATTTTTAAGAGAACGTAGACACAATGAGTTAAAAGACAATTTTTCGAATGACATGAGTGGAGAAATTATTCTAGCCACAAGGTTTGCCTCTATGTATTCATAATTATTTCAAAGAGCTCTTTCGTGAGACTTATCTTCATATTTGACTGTGTCTTTCTACCTGCGGCATCAGATGAAGCGACAGCTTTAAAAATCCAAACATTTTATACCAACTTTCTATATCGTACGCTGATTAACGTTGACCGCTAATAGTGCGCCATGGCTGTCAATTTTTCATCTCTCCCACTCTGTGGTAGTCTTTTTCAATCTCCTGATCAAAAAGTTACAATATTGTATCAAAGATCCAAAGATAGTTACATTCTACCTTTAAACGTTATTGCTTCGTAAATTGCCTGACTAACTATCGATAGACCTATACCATAAAATCACTCATTGCTGAAAGTCTATAAACCTAGCATGATGTAAATAAATATTATACTTATATCGGTATTTAATAATTGCGTTATATCACTCCAACTAATGCTTACTTAGTTTTATCTTATGACATTTAATGAAGGCACAAAGCGTCAAAAGATGACAAAATAGATCTATGCATTAGTTCTTAAAAAATTGTTTTTCTGCAGGTCAATACATGCATTAGAAAAAGTACGAGTGCGGATGCAACAATAACCAGAATCCACCAAATAGCACGTCACCTATTTTTTTATACATGAAGTCAGTCTGTGCAGTTGGCATATGCAGCACTTGTATGTTGGCCTTTCCGGTGCTGATCTGGCTACCTTGTATATAACCTACTACATGGACGACATGAGCAGCTCAATGATCGATTGGCATCAATTAGATGCTTGCTTCAGCGCGATATGTAATCGTCTATTGCAGAATTTACTGACATGAAAGATTATATCAATTTGCTAGAGTCTGTGATAACAACATATTTTGTTCCCTACTTTATACTCACCAAACCCAACAATTGGCACCCCGTGCATGAAATCACTGATTTAATATGCCGACAATAGTCAATCCAAGATGCCATCTAAAGAACTTAATTCAAACCAGGATTGCACATGGAATCTCATATAATAATAATTCTTGAATTTGCTTATCACTTTGCATTACATTTGGGAAGCCAACAACGACAATATGCCTGAAATCATGCGTTTCGGATATGATTATTGAAAGAGATTGGATGTGCTATTTAGTGTGAGTGAATCTGTTGAAAATTCTGCTTATTTTAGCGTTTGATTTGAATTATTTCATGTACTGTAGCGCTAGATGTTTGGCAATGCAAATGTCGTGACTAGTGAGTACTATCTATAGAAATTCGACACTATAATTTCACCTAAAGGAGTAGAACGGACATGCACATCGAAAACAATATTGCGTTGCTGATATGCGTCGTCATGACAATGATGCATGAACGATTGCGGCATTCAGTGGTTGGCAGTGATTAAGCACAGGTAATTTGCAAAGATTCACGGCTATAATCATGCTTCTTTAAGGAGATGAACATTTTGATCAAATGACTTTTAATATACTCTTCAATGGGTTTCATGATCAGTCAGATGCTAACTTTAATCGGAGGAGGAATAAGACGTCGACTGAACAAATAGATATGTGCTAATACATGTCCATTTTTTCAGTCGAAACCTTATTCCCTCTTTGATCAAGACTGATATTCAGCTTTGCAGTACGATTCTTCAACTACTGTACATAGCCTTCACTTTTTGATTCTTCTGAAGATATAGCAACATTGACGTAGATCGGTGCCTAAACGAATAGCTGAAATGATCATCAATAGGCAACTTGCACAAAAAAGAGAAAAGCAGAATTTTTATGTTATTATCATTCCAATAAATTGATCATAGCTTTTGATGCGAGTAGATTCTGCAGCTGTCAAAAAAGCAAAACACAATGGTAAAAATGGAACTACATACGTGTATGGAACTACTACACGTATATGCAGTAGTTAGCAGCACATAGTGGTGAAGCTAGCAATTTTTTAAAATTTCTTTTTTCACCTATTTGAAAAATTCATTTAAAGGATGTTTATTCACTTGGTAGAAGCTACTTCACATTGTACATCAGATTTGTAGGTATGACCGAATTGATTGAATTTTTAGCCGCTTGCAAGGATCATTTTATAATACCCTGCGGCAATTTCAGCTTTAGTGATGGATACATATAAACTTTGAAAGCATTTGTAAGTATTTATGCATGTATTTCGTACGCATTCTGGAAATATAATAACTAAAAATGCGAATAATACAACATGGTTGAATCAATCTTTGCGGCTATTAATCTTACGAGGGCTTAAACAATCGCTTCGAATTTGTTTAGAGACCTAGAGATCAGACCTCTTTTTTAGTTTTCAGTGTATTGAACCATGGACCTAGGAGTTCATGATTGAACGTTGCTGCCAATGAATAGATATAGAAGAGGCATTCATCAGTGTGTTGCGGTATATTTTTCAAACCATATGTCAGAGTGGTGATCTATTTGTAGTGATACTCTATTAGAAGTGGCTATCCATCAAGCTTTTTCGAAAATTGTGTCAAAAAGCTTGATATCCAATTTATGGTTCTATAGTGACATTGACTGGATCATTTTTTTAATGGAAGATTTTCATTCTCCTATTCATTATATAGAAAAAGTGTCGTATTCAAAACCTTTGTTATGCCTATTTGTCGTACGATTGCAAAATTATATCGTTGTGATCTCCATGCCACATTGAGTTGCTTGTGCTTAACATTCTTCAAATCTCAGTAGGCTTCGTCACGTTACCCTTTCCTCCTTTGTGACCGAATCATGCCACAATATATTAGTTATTATGACAAGAAAACAGGACATCAAGCGTAACGAACGAAATGTATGAGACGCACAAAAATGCACATTTCTGTTCTATATATTATATGTGTTTGATACTTGCAGTCAGGAAACCTCTTTGATAAACGAAGCATCTATGCATCGCCAAACCCGCGGTTTGATGGTAATGTCTCATAATACTCAGTTTCGCATAATTCAGTTTACAGAGTATAGAAGAGGATCCCAAATTCCGGACTGGACCTCATTTTCACGGACAGCAATGATTTCGTGATGAATTAGAATCACGGCGTACTGATTAGAGTGCACTAGAATTGTGTAGTGATTTCTTAGCTTTTAAGACCATTATGCTGTTTCATGCAATTTACATGCTCATTAGTTTAAAATTAGACGGACCCCAGTGTTCATCGAAGATTTTAATCCGGACCTCTACAAAAAGTTTTGGAACCCCTGGTGTATGCTGTATGTATTATATGTATTATGTATTATTATGCTGGTGTATGCAGTTGAAGTGAGAAGTCATTTTTTCTAATATTACTTAGTTGACTCCGGTATTTTAAAATAAATGTAGATGATTCTGTAATAGTGAACTGCTATTAATTTGTATGATTTGATTACGTTATAACACACACACACTTATTATTTATTACCTTTCTTATCATCATTTGTTATTATATTTTTGAATGAATTTGTAATATTTCTTTATCAATCTGGACTGTGAACTTATACAAGCGGTGTGTATAAGAAATCTATGTCAGTATTAAACACAATTTTTAATAATTCTTAAATTATCGCTTATTCTAGAATTCATTGCATTTGCGCTGTCCTGTACGATTCAATTATTGTATTTCTCATGAGGGTTGCTATGTCACGCAAGCTATCTAAATTTAATCTATTTTTATTTTTGTTCTAAGGCCGTTTAATTTGAAATGTGCGAAAAATATGTAAAACGTTTTCGTCATCTCAATAATCATGCAATTGTTTGACAAGGAAAACGGAAATGCAACGTTCCGATTGCTACTGACAGAAGTAAATTATTGAGTGCAGAAACTAGGCATGTAATTGTTTTACCAGTAATTATTTTTGAGATCAAAATATTATCCATGCAGAACAACAAGATGATTTGAATACGTTTTCCGTGACAATGTTTCAGTGACTTTATGTTTCCATTTTTTTGGCAGCAAAAAATAATTCACAACTGATACAAAAAGGTTTGCAGTTGATAATTTTTAATGTGTGACATATTTATGACTCACTTTATTTTTGAAGCGCTTTTCTAACAAGGTTTGTGATAATCAACCTGCAAGGACAAGTGTTCCATGTGAACGGCAAGTAGTGATTGCTAATGATTAACGATGATTAGCGAGTTTGAATTGAAATCATTGAGAAAATGCATTACATGCGAGCAGTTGAATTTAATTATAACGAATTTCTATTGCAGGTCGATGAATTCACTTTCAAAGCGCAATCAGTAGGCCCTCTAAATGGAATAAAAATTCGACTGTCCGATGATACAAGTGAGTGAAATCGAAGCATTTAATGAACGCTTGTAAATTCAAAAGGAATAACTAAAGAAAAGAATTACTAGCTAGTGAAATAAAGTTCATTTTTTCCTTTTTAAATTATAATTCAAAGCTTTGGAAGACACCTCAGTTACACAACGGGTATAGTAAATTAGCAAATATGGTGAATGAGATTATGATAAAAATTCAAGTTCAGGACCGTAAACAATCAGGTTTTGTTACAGCTGATGCTCGATAGGTTGACAAGTGTATCTCTACTAATTTTGAGAAGTTATCCCCCAAAACATTTGACTATAAAGATCTATAACAACAAAAAACATGCCATTTAAAGTGCCAAAGAAATTAAACATGGCATTGTGGGAATCCTTAATTGGTAATTGCAGCAATCAAAATCCTCAGATGTGCAATTTCCTACGATTGTGGAACTGTAAATTCATGGTTACTCATTGATTAAGAGGTGCATTAAAGTGAACAAGCCGTTTTACCATCCAAACGAGGTAGATAAGACTATATCTGAATGCCGATCTGGGTCACATTCCGCAGAATCTTTTGGTCAATCTTTCAAAAGCATTCGATAGGATTGATAACCAAATATTAATTCGTAAACTCATTAATATGAATTCTCCCGATTGGCCTTTCAAATTGCCTGCAGGCTACTTAGACCATCGGTTGTAAAATGACTAATAAATTTAGGAATGCTTTAACAAAATTAAGACTAGTGTTGATAGTTTGCTATCCAAACCTAAGCTTCCAAATGATTAGATTGTAGAATGTCCCAATCATCTATGGTTTCAATAGCGATAATTCCTTAACCCATTTTTGAACACAGTTCCAGAAGTGGAACAAAATTTTAAAATTAAGTTGGAGAGGCAATGAAAACTGTTTGTATAAAAATTTGTATACTAGACATAATAATTGAAGCAGCCGATGATATAAAATCTAAAACATGACATTCTTCATAACCACAATGCTTCTGAAATGCATGAATACATGAGTTATTCCAAAAATTTCATAAGATAAAATACGTCTTTTTCTTTTTGTTCCTAATCTGATATAAAAAATATGTTTAACAACGAAATAGCACTTTAAATGTATTGTTCGCATCGAGGTTGTCATGATTTAATGCAATCTCAGTCTTGAAACAGATCCTACGCTGTTAAATTTGAAATTCAAAATTTGTTCCACTTGTGGAACTGTGGGCATGACAGGTATCAGTACTTTCGAAACATGATATTATCAACAGCTACTTCTGCTGACTCAGCGATCGTTGAAAGATTGAATAAAATCAGTTATCACACGTGCAATATCTACGCCACAGATGGAATAAGCCTTTCGAAACTCTCATAGGTGCATGGATATCTTCCCTTCATATGACGTTGGAATCTGACGTCTGCCACCACAGCGCTTGTTGAAAGAAATTACCTGTCACTCGATAGCCAATAGGTGCCATTGCCGTGCATAAACGCTATCTATCTTCATTTTTTAACTAAGATGTCGAAAAGATAAACGCTCGATGAAGTTGTCAGCATTATTGAAAACGACGATGATATTGCTAGCGCCCAGATTATAATGGAACCGCCAGGTGACGGCCAAGAGTCTGATGAGGACAGTGGGAGTGAGGATGAGTGTTTTAGTGTGAACAATTTATCAAGACGACAACTGACTGCTCCGGTTGAAGGACATTTCTGTACACGATCACATGAAATCAACGAATTACCTTCGGTTCATAAGAATGCTGATGTGCCTACATGTGTGTCAGAGTCGGTGATCTCCTGGGTCAAGCGTGACCTAAATCCAAAAGAGCGGGGACTTTTTCCAACTGAAAATTCTTTGCAGCTTCCAAATAATCCTGTTGAATGTTTTGAATCGGTGATGACTGATGAAATGATTGAGTGGATAGTGGACATGTTCAAAATCGATGCTGCGCAGCGCTACCATGATTTTACGTTTCAGACTGACAAGGTCGAAATTCGTGCTTTTCTCGGAATTCTTTTTATCTCCGGTTACATCAGTGTTCCACGATGGAGGATGATGTGGGAAGATGATACTGAAACAACAAATTCCTTCGTTTGTAATGCGATGTCCAGAGCTCGTTTCGAACTGCTGAAAAAGTATTCACATTTCAGTGACAATGATCAATTGGATAAAAACGACAAGTATGCCAAAGTTCGCCCTTTATTCGACAAGCTGAGAACCATTTATTCAAATTTAATCAAGGATCACATTCCAGAAAACCTGTGTGTTGATGAAGCAATGGCAAAATATTACGGCAAACACAGTGGTAAGCAGTACATTCGTAATAAGCCTCAGAAATATGGGTATAAGATTTGGTGTTTATGTGACTCGAAAGGTTACTTAATTGATTTTGATCCTTATCAAGGTAAATCGCAGATTGATCCTGAGCTTGGATTGGGAGCAAGTGTAGTTTTGCGTTTTTTAAAAGGTGTACCAGATCTTCCCTGCAATATTTATTGTGATCGTTTCTTTTCTTCGCTGAAGTTATGTAATCGACTTCTCCGGCAAAATATTAGTTTGACAGGTACCATCATGTCGAACAGAACAATGAAATGCCCATTGAAAGATCAAAAGGAACTTAAAAAGAACCAAGGGGCTCTTTTGACTATCGTGTTAACACTAGTACTGAGACCATCGTAGTTGTTTTTAACGATAATAAAGTTTTTCACGTCGTCAGCACGGCACACGGCATCGAACCTATGTCTGCAGCTTCCCGATGGTCAGCGGCGTCGAAGAAAAAGGTAGCAATAAAACAACCACGATTGATCCATGAGTATAACAAATACATGGGGGGGGTGTAGACAGGATGGACCAATGTCATATTACGCCACTTCCATTCGTTCAAAGAAGTGGTGGTGGCCGTTGTTTTTATTTGCGATAGAGTCGGCGATGCAAAATGCATGGCAATTACATCGAAAATCTGGACATGATCTGGATCAACTTGCGTTTCGAAGAAATATCGTTCAGAATTATCTGTCTCTGGCGCGAACAAAACGACCATATCGAGGAAAACCTCCACAAGCAAAGCACATGAGCCTCGAAAAACGAGTGCCTTTGACTTTGAGGAAATCCAATGTGGGTGATCATAACATTGGACCAGCATTTAAACAGAACAGGTGTGCTCTGTGTCGAGCAAACACTGAGAAGATGTGTTTGAAATGCTCAGTGAATTTGCATGAAAGATGTTTTGCTGATTTTCATTCTGTTGGAAACTAATTTTGAAGTGAACTTTTAAAACCTGAGTGTTAGTTTGTGTTTATTCTTGATTCTGTTGTTTCATTGAAAAAATTAAGTTTGATAATGGTCTATTGATATTTGAAAACTGAATTGCGTTTCATTGATTATAATGTGTTGCTTATCACCGTCTGTGTTGCCTCTAAGCAATCAATAAATTTTGAAAATTTAACGTCAATGAGAATATCTTTGAATTGACTGTTCCTTCAGAGCTCATAGTTCCACTTGTGGAGGACAAAGTGAATGTTACCTTTCATGCTCACATTTCCACTTGTGGAACAAAGTGAATGTTACCTTTCATGCTCACAGTTCCACTTATGGAACAAAATTTGAATTTCAAATATTGAGCGCAATAATGAAATTCCGAAAGAAATAATAGTGAATTCGATATGTACCAAGGTAAAATATATCAAAATTACTGCTAATATAAAAATCAAAAATTCGGTCAAAAATGGGTTAAGCGAATTAATTTTTTTAGCATATTCTGTTAAACATACATTGTCTCATAAAATGCAATTTTGATGGATATACTAAAGTGAATAATGTGCAATTAGATGCAATTAATTAGTTATAAGGTTTATATTGCAGCATTATATCATAATACTCAGCATATACATGTACTATAGCTGAATGCTAGAATATGCTGTCATAAATGACAACTTAATGGAAGTCCGTCAGGGCTTGCCTGTCCCGGTTCCAACTCTGGCTCAAAACATTACCTTCTCAAATAAAAGAAAGAGTTCCAAAGAGACCTCTGGAACGACCAAAAAAATTCAGGAAAAGCTCTAATATCATTTTTTGTAATACAGAAGGACATTCTTTTTCCCCATCCAGTATGTCACACTGTTTCTTAATCCAATAGCCATGACTTATGTGCAACTGACGAATATGCGCGTCCTCTTTTTGTTATCTAAATATAATATTTGTAAAAGCATGCACCGTGCAAAATATACGTTTCCAAATTTCTCGATGAATCAGGCGTTGACTTACAAGATATAAACAAACTGACGCGAAAAGATATTTCTTTGTCTATACATGCAGATGTGAATCTTTTAACAAAAATTGATTAAAAAATCCGTCAAGGGAGGATTATCTGTGTTTTACTCAAGGTCTATGGTCATCTATATGAATTACAGGCTTTCACTGTTTGAATGAACAAGCTATTCCATTGCATGCTGCAATAACTGGTTATTTTGTCTGAATAGTCTAATAATTTATCAATGCGATGAAATATACACGTATTTTATGACTTTTCAATATGACCATAAAATATAAAATGTAATGCAAAGGCATATTTGAACATGATTTTTAGTATTATTGGCATTGAAATTCGTCCTTGCTATAAACAGGCCGATAAATTTTCCAATCCATGATGCCGAAACATGAAAAGAAAAATAAGAAATCAAATTTTTAGCAACAATTAATATGATGATTGAAGAAATGTTTGAAAAATCTGAAAATCATCTACCGTTGGATCTGCGTTGACCAATCTTGCAATGTTTATTAACAAGCATGTTGGACTAAACTTAAATTATTCACCATTGTAATTAGTGTGTCAAAAAACGTCAACTGTGTAACTATTGCATTTGATTTCAAATCTCATGCCTATTCAAACTTCAATTTCATAAATTCAAATTTCAAATTTCACTGAGCTAATTTTACATCAAGTACAAAAATTTTGTCTTTATTTTTAAGTGATGCCTATGTATCACCGATTGCCGACTAATTTCAGTAAATCATGCAAACACCTGATGAAAGACAATCGAAATCTTATTTTATTACACATAGCTGAATCATAGGCAAGTAAAACTGTTCACAACACATTTGAAAAAAATTGAGATACTTTTTGCGCTACTCCGTTGCCATAACTAGGAAGCACTACATTCAAATTCACATCATTTAAATGATCTTTTCATTATAGTTGTTTGATAATTGCAATCTCTAAGTAATTGCCATTATAAGAAAATCTGATTAAGTAGCTGCTTTAACGACTCTAAAATGTGCACCTAATTCACTTACTAAACTTTCTGTCTTTGAGCTAGTGAGATTCAATAGTTTGTGAGAAGGAAGAATATGCGACTTTCATCTCCATCGGTTCGGTACTACTCTTTCAATCATTGAACTCATCACAAGCAAGTACAATCCGACAAACTGATCCCTTGATGTTCAATTCATCAAAGTAGTTGACATCAATTATCCGATTGAGCTCAGATTCGGTCTAAGTCTGATATGTGATCAGCTGTGTTGGAAGATTGCCCATGTGTTGCATTCTGAAACGCAGAATTATTCGATTCATTACATGTAGGTCAATACCTTAAAACAATTCATAACAAAGTTTGGGTTCTCAGTAAGTTTCCTGACTCGTGCTACTTCAATTCATATACATTACATGTTGATATATGATAGTCATCATTTGAATGGACAATTTATAGAATTTAAGAAATGGATTAATTGAATGACGAAATTTCTTCACATTGAAAATAATTTAGTCCTCATTCAAAATGTAAGCATCTTGATATCATATTTTGATCACATTTTGAAAAAATATATGAATTATGAATAGTCTGCTAGAATGTCAGCTATGTTTCAAGTTTGTCCAAAAGCGTAGCAAAAGTTATGAATTATCTCGATAAATTTAATGGCCAGAGAAACGGTAAGTTATGCTACAATCTGTCAGAGCATTCGGCGTCCAGCGCCTTCTCATGGTCGATGTTAAGTGTCTTATCACTTAAGTCTGGACGCCGAAGGCCTTGTCCGATTTTAGCATAACTTGCCGTTTCTTTGACCATTATAGCTATCGAGAGAATTTATAACTTTTGTTCCGCTTTTGGACAAGCTTGAAGCATGTCTAATCTCTCTCTCCGCTTGCTCAACTACGTCTCAGCTATATATTGGCAGAAATATGCAGTACCTACACGTCTACATAGAGAATTGGATCAAAAATATTGTGAGGTGTGATAATTTGTCTATTTCATACTTGGGATCCATGTTTTGTAGCATAGAGCTGACAGTATGGATTATAAACCTATTGTGAATAGTGTTTAAAGGTTATTGCAATTCAATCATAATAATAATGGGTGAATGCAGAAAATGTTGATCACAGCTTCATAATGCACTTTGTCAATGGTTTATAAATAATTGAATATGGTGTTTGATATTGAAAAAGTACCCGATCTTAAAAAACTGGCCCATTTGTAATTAATGGTCAAAGTTATGATGTTCCCATGGGCCAAATTTGACAATTGTTGTAGTAGTTGTTCGAAAAATTATGGAACCGAAAGTCAAATCACTCACATGGAAGTGTTCGACGCTTTTGCGTCTGTGGCAAAATGACTCGTTTAATTTGTAGTGTTCTTTGCATGTGTGGCCGCTTCACCGTGCTCTTTCAATATTATGCACAAATTTTTCTTTATAGTTTCCGTTCTTGTTTTGAAGACATGTGGCGTTTCAAATCAGTGTAATTTGTATCTGTGAAAGTACCCACGCACATTAAATAAGATTTTAAATATTTATGTAAATGTTTGCTTTTTCATGTGATTTTTTATGTAAAATTGTATAAATATATCTTCTTGGAATGCTTACTCGACATATTAGGTCTTTGTATTCGTAATTTTAATTCCATCTTTCATTAGTGGCTTATCTGCAGATCTCAATCAGAAATTTTCAGCAATTTGAATGTCATTCATTACCCAGATGAGATGAAACGTGAAGTCATTACGCAATTGACAACGTGTCGCCTATTACGTGCATTCGTACGTACTTTACAACCATGGTTATCGACTTCCAGGAAAAGCACCTGCCAGAAAACCTATTTGACTTGGCGGATTGTTTATAATTTTTTGAGGATTCAATTAGGGAATGTTTTTCAGACTTTAAGTAATACTTTGTAAACCCTTGTTTCTGTAATATTCATCTTTTACCACCGGTTTATCATGCACTTGTTAATGATGAATGTCAGTATACATAGTAATTAGATATTGAGGGGTTTCATTCCTTATGTGAATTTTTTTTTCATGTTTCTGCTTTTGCAAACTATTTTACTGCAAGCAACTTATAAAGCAAGTTCATATTTAGAAAAATGCATTTTATCACCATTTGAGCGTCGTGATGCTTGTGCATGTAGTTCGGATGCCCTTATTGCTAACATCCAATGAGTGATTGTGTCGGACTTCACTTGCCGAGTAATGAGTAAAGATTAATCGAATAATCAAACAATCGAGATGTTATCGGCTCAGAGTGTCTGAACATACTGAAAAGTCAAGTTTGGGTACAAAAGTATATAAATAAGGCTTACATGCACATGGATTTCAACTAAAAATATGAAATGTGGAAGATTCTCTTTCAAAAAGTATCCGCTCAAGTATCTGTGAAATGAAAGTATGCAAATCAATGCATAAGTACACATTCAAATATAAAGAAACCAAGTCCTTGGTATAATAGGTGTTCATGATATGATTAATACATTTATCTTTGTTCATGTGACAGTGTCCTAAGATTTGACAATCGCTGCGTTAAATTGAAGACTATCATCACACAAAGTCATTGCTAAAGTGGCGGAATTCAGAGGTTATAAAAACATGTACTTTTTAAAATAGGTATTAATTTGACATTGTGGATCAAATCCTACAAATCTTAGAAAAAAGTTGGAAAATGCACTAAAGATAAAAGTCGCAAATGTCTATATAAGGCACTTTAGGAAAACAGCACATAATATGTAGGGTGGAGAATATATATGCCATCACACTGGTTGTAACTTCAAGCACGAATGGTTGCATTCCTGCAAGTGGGCGGGCTGAGATCTTTTCATCACACAGAAAAGCTAAAAGAGGTGAATATTCTATCTGTGTTCCTACACGTATGATGTAGGAGGCATGTGACATACTCGCATGTGATGATCAACTGTAAATGAACCAAGTTTTCTAACGCAACAAAACAACTTTTTCAGTTATTCAATTTTCCTCGAGGAACTAATTTTTCAATTTTAGATTGAAGAGCCAAATAAATAGTTTTATCAATTAAATACTACATGCAAATTCAGTTAAATTTTTTTCATAGTTTTAATTAGTGTATATTGGAATAACGGCACTCACATGCTGACATAACAAAGAATTCAGATTATTCAAATGCTGGGAATTGGAGATTAGCAAAATGAAAAGGACATTTTCACATAATACTTCAAATTTCCTTCTGATGTGATTTGAACATGCTCGTAGCTTTAAAGCTTAAACAAAGAAGTAAGATATTAAGCAAATAGGAAATCTGAACGATGACAGATTTAGAAACTATTGAATTATTTGATGGCTTTATTGTTAAAAATAGTACGTGTGCCCCAATCATGGGTTATCAAATGGTGGAGAGAAAGGAAGCTTTTCTCGATTCACAGGACTCTTGGAATTGCTATTGATAAAAATGGGTAAATTTTGAGATATCATGCAAACCTGTATTGATTTTTGCCCCTAGCTTGGTGGTTATGTGGACTGAACGCTTAGTGCTAAGCAATTTCTGGCCCCACATTGAGATTATATATTCTTTTAATCAGATCCATCAGGCCTATTTTAAATATATCAAAAGCTTTCAAAAAGGCAATGTCACTACGTTTCTGAATGAAATAAGTAAGGTGCTAGAGTTTTGCTGGTATATTTGTTGTTAGATGCACCAACAATCTTCTGTGAATTAATCTGCAATATAATTGCACCAGATTACTGATAACTTCTTAGCAATAATTGAATTTTGTTATTTTAGATCCACATCTACGACTTTCACTTGCAAATATCTGCTTGACAAATACTCGTGCTGGAAAGAGATATATTTTTACCGTCGATGAATCATTATCCCACAAAGAAAGATATGGACAGCCAGAAATAAAGTTAGCACCATCAGTTGCATGTGATACAAAATCAACTTCGAGGAAATCATCTACTCAGAAACCCCTTAAGAATCATGGAAGAGCAAAACAAAGAATGAGGAAATTTTCCGAAGATGATAGCGATTTTGGTACTCCTCCTGGGTCATTGGAATCTTCCCAAGAGTTACAACATAATTTCAGAAAAGTAAAGCCAGGAGATAATGGCTCTGCTAATACTGGGGCTACTGCAAGTGAAGGCAAGAAATCAAAAGGAATTTCTTCTGTAGTTCGGCTGGTTAAGCCTGAGCTTCAAGAGATCATTGAAGGTGATGAAGCAGATTCGCATAAACTGAAGTCAATCTTCCGTGCAGCCAATAGTGAACATGATTCCGCTTTGAATGTTGATACGTCAGACTCAAAATGGTCAATCTTTAAAAAGTACACTTTCCAGGAGATGGTAAGATGATTTATTTCAATCTATCAATCATTGGCTGGCAGTTCTTCTTTTGAAAGCGTCTTTTTAGACATACTAGATTTAAATATCCAGTTGAGAACCATACCTCTCTTTTACTTCACTGAGTTGCGGTCTTGCCTCGCCTAGGTACCATGCGTGATGCACGCTTGGGAGATCATGCTTCTCCCCCTTAACGGTTCCAAGCACAGCTGAAGGTGTCCTTTTTTGTGGTTTTTTTTGTACGGTCTAAGTATCTCGTTCGTTGTCGCCTCTCGAACGTCTTCCTGCGATGCGACCCTGCAACGTAACACATTCTGAATCGCCTCCTCGAATAATGTGACCGAGGAAATGTAACTGCCCTTCGTGACTGTCGACAGAAGTGAAAAGGCCCTGATTAGTCATTTTGTTTGATATGATGTTGGAAAGAATCAGGAATATATTTTTTTTATTTTTAAAAAAAACATTCCTGATTCTTTCCAACATCTTATCAAGAAACTCTCTTCTCCCACCAACTCTTCTCATAACTTCAGCGTTGGACACTCTATCCAGAAATGTAATCCTCAGAAACCACATTTCGGGTGCTTCGATGTTCGCTTCCAGTTCACTGGTCAAAGTACATGTTTCACAGCCATATGTCAGGATCCACCATACGTAGCACTTCAACAATCTGATCTTTAACATCATTGACAGGTTTCTGCTGCCAAATATGGAGCGCATGTCCTGGAATTTTGACTTGGCAATGACAATTCGTTTTTTGATTTCTACTTTACATCTAGTGTCGGTCGTAATTACACTACCGAGATAGGTGAAACAGTCTACCTCCTAGATGCATTCATTTCTGATTCTCAGCTGACATGGTGGTTTTCAGCAGATTTGCTTGTCACCATTGTCTTAGTTTTCTTGAGATTAATGGTAAGTTCCATTTCTGCGCTTGTTTCAGCTACTTTATTCAAGAGGTCTTGCAAATGATCTGGTGATGCTGCTATTAATACCGTGTCATCAGCATACCGAATATTATTGATGTTAATGCCACCGATTTTCAATCCAATCATTTCAATTATCTCACTGAAGATGGTTTCACTATACAGATCAGTCGGGTGACTGCACAAAGCCTTGTTTTAGGCCTCTCAAGATACGAACGAATCACGGTTTGCATATTATCAGCTCGAACTGCTTCCTGCTGATTCCAGTATAGATTTCTAATCAATTGTATGTCTTTTCTATCTGCTCCAATATCTCGAAGAAGATTGATGACCTTCTCATGACGAACTTTATCAAAACTTTGGGATAATCGATGAAGCAAAGGAAAACATTCTGCTTGTGTTGTATAGCTCATTCGCATAGCATTCTTAGTGTATAAAATTGCGTTGGCATTTCTTCTATTTGGTACAAATCCGAATTAATCGTCGGACATCAATAGACATAATTTGCTTCGAACTTGTTGTAGGATGATGGAAAGGAGAAACTTCATTGTGTGGCTCATTATACTTGTGGTTGTGATTTTCACACTTTACTGCACTTTTCTTGCACATCAGGTCCAATCCTTCATCACCTAGAGCGTCAATCATTTCTATCGAAATATCGTCGGGACCAACTGCTTCAGCCTTCTTCAACATTCTAATGCCATTTCGGATCTCGTGTTTTGTTATCTCAGGTACGTCAGTGAACACCCCAACATTGGGCGGTTCAACTCTGTTGTCGTCAAATAGTACTGCAACAACATAGCGTTCCCATCGGTTACATGTCTTGCGGTTCCATAGCAAGGAGCCGTCTTCCGATCGAATACAACCGCTTCGCAAGCTACTCTTCCATCCTGATGGCTTCCTGACTTTATCGCAGATTTGATTAGGCCTTGTGCACATTTTGCTTTCCATTTCTCTGCATTCTCTGTTCAACCAGTTTTCCTTTGATTCGCTACATCTCCGCCATAGATCTCGATTCAAGCGTCTAAATTTTACATGGTCTTGATTCTTCACCAATCTCCGGTCCTTCATGAAATGCATTATTTCTTCAGTCATCCATCCTTTTCCTGGTCTTTGTTTCTCTCTCGCTGGAATGTTGTTTGTTGCTGCCAGTTGCAGAGCCTCTTTAGTTTGGTTCCATAGATCGTTGATAGGGGTGATTTTGTCTTTCTTTATCAACGTTTCCTCCTTAAAGGTAGTCCGAATGTTGTCATTCTGTAACATTTTGTAACGCAGTCTCATTTTCCGCGCACTCTTCTTATTTTACGTAAACGCAATTGTAGCGTAGCAACTACAGGACAGTGCTCACTGGCACAGTCCGCTCCGGGGTACGCTTTGGAGTTTTTCACCGTGTTTCTGAAGCGTTCGTCGATGGTGACATAGTCGATTTGATTCTTAACACGACCATCAGGACTATCCCATGTATACAAAAGCTGCGGATACTGCTTGAACCAGGTGCTGGTGATAATTTGACTGCTCCTTATACACCACTCCACGAACTTATTGTCTCTCTCATTCCGTTCTCCCAGACCGAAGGAACCGACAATATTCGCAGCTCTCCCTCTGCCCACCTTTGCATTCAAATCTTTCATCACGATTTTTATCTCTTCTGATCTGCACTGGGTATAAGCCTGGTCCAATGTCTATTTCCTACTTCATCGGCATCTCATGTAGGGGCGTATGCGTGGATTACATTCACGTTAAAAGGGATGCTTTTAATTTTTAGTAGAATGACCGGATCGGAAATGCACCAATACCCCAGCAAACAACTTGAGATTTCCTTATCCAAAAGCACACCAACGCCTTTAATATGTTTATCGCCACCAGAGTATATCATCGAATGACCATGTTTCTGTATTATGCCGGTTCCAGTCCAACGTACATCGCTCAAGCACATGATGTTAGTCTCCATTCTTCGCATCTCTTTCAGTACGTTGTCCAACTTTCCAGGTTGATATAAAGTTCTCACATTCCAAGTCGAGATTCGAGTGAGTTTTCGGTTGCCTCTAGTATCCTGATGACGGTCGGTCGTGACTTGAAGCATGTCACGAATCCTACCGGGCGAGGAGCTGCCCATTACAAACGGAGTAGTTCCATTAACACTGTTGAAATCGTTTTCATTTTCTTGGTTTCGTAGTATGATGATCTTGGCAGAAGATTTCCCGCAGTAGGTTGCCATTACTTTCTGCGGTTGGAGTTTCGGTACATGATGCAATTTGGCAGATTACGTTCTATGTTGAACGATTTTTATCAAGGAATCCTTTGAAACAACGGAATATTTACTTTTTTCAATGATTAGTAATTGTAACCTGGTGGAGTTCGAAAATATGCTAGATTCGATAGAAATATTATCTTTAATTTTCGCATGTGAAAATTCATTCATTGGACAATAAAAGATACCGTAAACAACATTTTTACAAGGGTACATTATCAGAAAAATAAAGAGTGTTCATCAGTATTGGAGAAAAATTCATATTTGATTTGGATAAACAAAAGAATAATATCACCGATTGGCTGGTCAATAAATAATCAAAGAAAAAGAAATAATATATCATTGAGAGGGAAAAGGTTCTTTCCGAAATTTCACTGAGTCAGAAAAGAATTTTCCTGACAATGTGAAATCTCGGAAAAAATGTTTTTCCTCTCAATGATTATGAATCCTCCTACGCATCATGATAATTTTCCTACATTCTTCCTTTCAATCTATCCTAGTATCTCTGATATGGATTTACCGGTCACATGTAAGTTTGACAAACCATGTTCTTTAAACAACAAAATAGAAGATGGGATGTGGTAAGACATTCAGAAAAGGCTTTAAGGCTGAATTCTTAACCGAGAAGATTGAAATTGTATAAAAAAAGTGTGGCAAGTTATCTGTTGCCATAAAAGCAGATGCTTTGTCGTAAGATAGAAACTGACATAACTAAATAAATTGTGAAAAATATCTCATTATGTACATACACATGCATACTCCTAACTATTTATATTGCTGGTGACATGAAATACACATTTTTCCCGCTCATTGCATCAATATACAGTATTACCCTGATATATACAGGGTATATCAGTATTATCCTTAATGTGGGTCTCATCAAATGTTACTTAATGCTCATGCATGCGAACCTAACCTAAGCATAAATTTCATAGTCACAATATTCTTGTAACACCATATGGAATTAAATGAATTCTATCTTCACAGAACACTTCGTTGTCATGTTATGTACACCGTTTTAGTTGGCCGCGAGCATGCATCATATTCCTAAGATTCAATGTTCGGCACTAAAAAGGAGCAATGATAGGCGCTTTATTCCATTTTTCATGAAAATCGGAAGTTACCTTCTTAAGTATTTAAGAAGCAAAAATACAGGGATAACATCCTTTCAGTTGTCGTAGCACTCACTTCACATTAAATACTCGTGCTCATCTCACATGCTCACCCGTATATATCAATGAGGAAAATCAGAATTATAAATCTTTCAAGCGCAGATGAGCAATATGCTAGATACTACACACAGATACTTGCGGAAAATATCTCTCTGATAACCGTTGTCGCTTGATTCAGAGTTTCGAAGTATAGTGCATTTTACAATGTTCATGGTAAATGAATCGGTGAAGGAGCGCTGTGCCACAGCTCTGCACAAGTTGGAGCGTGGTGCATTCTGAAGCCGAAACACCGAGAAACAAGGAACAAAAGTAATCAAAAATTGACCAAACAGATTACTTTGTACACTTGCTACAAATCTTCATATATACTTCAAAACAAGGCGGACAAAACAATTTTAGAAAGTACAATCACATTTGCCATTGTTAGTAACGCCAAGTGAACCAATTATTAAGCCATAACCGGAAACATACCATTATAAGCAGACCATTAAAAGTTGGTTTTAATGGTTCATAAATTTAAGATGTATAACACATGTGGTTCGACCATTAAGTTAAATATGAGTTCTTGAAATTTCATATCAAATTCTATATTTGTCATACACAACTTTATCAGAAAAACTTGAGTTTGCAAAATAGTCGTTGAAACCTCACAAACTACGGTACTCATTATTGAATTACTGAACTGTTTGGAATAGTTTCATATATATTCAGCTATTCGAGTGAAAGACAAATATCAAATACCATGTTTGTTTTTACTTTGTTGAAATGTCAACTTATAGTAAAAAGTTCACGAATTCATACCTATTCAAATATTCGTGGAAATGGTATTATGCTTATCAAAGATGTCAACTGAATATTGATCTCATACAATTGTAGTTACTTAATCTAAGTTATGTCTAAGTTATGTCTAAGATCTTAAGTTTCGTGTTGAAATATTACACAATTAAAGAAAACTCGGGTTTTTTACCTTTTCCTTGCCGTAAAAATAATTCACAGGAATAATTAATAGAAGTAAACGATATATATATCAGTATTTCAGACTATCTGGCTCATACCACTCATTTTATTGTTGCACCAAAAGCTGCATTTTCTGCTGCAGAAATCTAAACTAGCAGGCAAACAAAGCTCATGAAACTTGTTATTTAAGACTTGCAAATGATGAGGATGCCAAATGCATTTCAGGGAGATGGGGTTTTCCTGAAATAAGTCTGTTCTAGCTCATTTTGTGATATTTCGTGAATGTCTTTTTTAAGTAAATAATATACTTTGTAAATAACAACACTTCTTTTTTATGCTCGTAGCTCCGAGATTTCTTTCGAAAGTCGATTTCTGATCTCCTATGTCTGACAAACTTGATGTTTACAGAAAATTCTTGTCGGTAAAACTCTCCATGAAGCAATAAGAAGTCGTGATTTAGAAAGAGTTCAAGAATTAATTGACTACAACCCTCAAAGTGTCAAGTAAGTTCATGTTACTGCTTGTATATTGTTTGAGATTGATGACATTTGAGAAAAATTCAGATCCGGAAAGCGAGTTGTGCATTCTTGTTAAGCTAAATCAAGGTCATGAAGCTACAAGTAATATAAAAATGTAGAAGAAGAAAAGTGTCCAGAGACCATAGAGCAGACCAGAGACCTTTCGCCAGTTCACGTCGGTGAACAAGGCCAGTTGATGAAATGAAGCAATCATTTTGTATAGCAAGTGATGCTGCAGGAAATGCTGATGTTCTCTTTGAAATAATGACTCAGCCGATACAAATGAGATACTGGTAGATGCCACAGCAGTAATGATAATGCCAGTTCTCCAATTACAGAAGCCCTCTTTCATGCTCTGCGCCCAACTTTAAATAATTTACGAAGCCGCTATTGATGAGAAGCTTAGAGTGCAATCTATTGGTGATAATAGGTACATGTAACAGCCGCAAAACGAAAGGTTCTCTTCAATTATGCAAAGGTCAAAGAGCTGGTAGCAAAGCAGCAACCTGTTCATGCAACAACAAACATTTTAAGGAAGACGAACTCAGCATATGCAGTACTACTTGCAAGTGCTTTAAATGCCTTTAATTTTATTATCCGAAAGGTTCTTATTCATAAAATTCAATCTCCAACCTATTACGCTCATTGCTATTCGATTTTGGGTTTTTTTAGAACTACGACTCCGAAAGTGTCCTATAATAACTGGAAATATGGAGAATATACATGTAATACAGTATATATATATATATATATATATATATATATATATATATATATATATATTATATATATATATATATATATATATATATATATATATATATATATATATATATATATATATATATATATATATATATATATATATATATATATATATGAATTTGGTCTATACTGCTTGCACGTGACACATGTCGGGCGTCAGTTTTCATCAATACCAAATCAAGTAGGTCAAGTCATGTTGTCATGTTAGCATTATCAATGAACAGTCATTATGACTGTGCAAGTGTTCAAAGTGTGTGTGTGTGGGTATCATGGTATACTAGCGATTTCGTACACCAACAAATCATTCCACGGGTGGTGCTGCAGAAAGCCTGAAATTACACTGATTTGAGTTTCGCCTTTGATATAGCAAGTTTTGAACAATCTCTAAATGTCCATTGACATTGGACGCGGCGCTGCGCGTCCAATCAAAATGCCCGTTCACACCGAGCCACGTGGCGAGGGGAGGGAGAGAGGAATATATCACACAGAAAGAAAGATGCAATTACAGATACCATATCATTATGAACACTCCTTGTTGCCGAATAATTGACATATTCCCATTCCTTGTGCTACATGCATTCGAATGACGTCAAACAAAACACCATAATATGACATTTTCCTAGTAACTGGGAGGGAATATGTCAAAAATTTGAAGAATTGTGCACATTGTGACAACTTTTTTAAACTTTGCATGTTGCAAGATAAGGATACAGCGTTTTCCAAATCCACCGCAGACAACTTGGGGGGAGACCCGTGGGAACCGGTGCGCGAAAATCCAAGATGGCCGCCACTTGAAACTAAAAATACAATATCTTGACTCATAAAAAGAGTAGAATACGCTGTTTCAATATAGAATCACTTTTTGGGGTTTTCTAGGTCAAGAAACACGTTTCTGATGTCACTTTTTAGGTTTCCGTTACAGTTTCATGTCTTAATGCGATGTCTATGACCATTTATAGACCTAAATGTCAATGTAGGCCCGTAGGCCTAAGGCCTATTGACCACATGTCAAATGAAAACGAGTTTGTGTACTTGTGTCATTCACATCTTAATCCAGCTTCATTGAATTTGTTATCTTACACCTTTACAGGATAGTACAGACGCGTGATGTTCTCAAAAGTCATGATTTATTTGTAATAACAATATATAGACTACTACCCTATCAACCAGAGCGGTCGCCGCGACCGCCATGGTCAGTCTCCTTCGGAGTCGCCTAAAGGTCGCCCTCAGCGTCGCCGGGGATTCCTATTTGTCCACCGCCCTGACTGCCTGGGGCGGTCGCCTTAAGAGCCGGGGCGCAGTCGCCCGGAGGTCTAACAGCGGTCGCCTAGCAGATGAGGTGCGGTCGCCTGTAGGTAGCTGCGGTCGCCGATTCTTCCGATTTGCCCCTACCCTTCAGTTGAAATTTCCCATTGCGCTATTAATTAGTAAAACACTAGCTATCTCCCTAAGATGCAGGTGCTTCAGTATTGCTCCACTGAAAACCAATAAGCTTCCTAGCTATGAGGAGTAGTAGAAATAAAACGAAATTACACAGAATACGATATTTTGCAATACACCTGCACTGATTCAATGAAAATGTAATGTGCACACATGAAAATTGTATTTATAAGCACTGAAGATACAAAAGTACAACTCAACGATCGAAAAATACAATTGTTCTATGGAGGTTACAAAATGTTCTATGAAAGGCATCGAAAGACATATGTAGTAGAATCTAAATAACAGGAACTTTCTTAATAACATTGAAATTTGATGACTCCAAATTGTCAGAAAAAAGCATCGATTTTCCAGTTAAAATTTCAACAGAAACATGCGGGTTTGATGTTGTTAATAAAGTTCCTGCTATTTAGATTATATGCACAATAACAGCTACACAGATAACCAGGATATAACACCAAATACAAGAGATGAAAAATTGAGTCACCTATTGAGAAAAGGGGCATCAGGCACAATTACTCAGCTGCAGGGGAGCGTTGGTGGCTCCTTCCATCAGATCTATCTTTTGCGTGCTTTAGTACGCTCTGCAAAGAGGCCTCTATTTCCTTCTCAGTCACATGAGATCTAGAAAGTTTGATACCGCACGATAAATTCGGGAATTCTTGAATGGAAATTTGTTGTTCCTGCCGTGAAATGAATACTTCTTCGAAATATCTGCAGCCAAAATCCTTCAAAATATTCGACGGCATAAATTGTTTAGTCCGCTGCCGCCGATCAGTGAGAACTGCTTTGCCTGAAAAATAAAGCTGCTTTTAAAATGGTGAAGCTTCTCCACGTACGTCAGTACATTTCCACTTCATTGTGGTGTACCTAAATCAAACAGAGCAAATAATTTCAAAACGATGTGAGTGGCTTTGTGATTCCAGTAAATCATTTGTGTCTGCAAAAGTCATTTAAATGATTCAGTTAATAATCAGGTCGTGGGTAGCACCGCTCTTTTAATGCCGACAATCATTGAGTGATGCAAATGACAGTGACAGCTTCTGCCTTCATTTTGAATTGAAAATCTCACGTGTGCCTAATATTGAAAGTAGTCAACTAGTCATCCAGGTCAATATAAACCTTAATTATGCATTAAAGCAAGTCTACATAAAGTTCGACGTAGAAACACTGTTTAGACCCCAGGTCAATATAAACCTTAATTATGCATAAAAGCAAGTCTGCATCAAGTTCGATGTAGAAACACTGTTTAGACCGGCTCTATCTGCTGAGCCACAGGAATTACGACCAATTTCAATAACCAGACAGAAAGCAGTCACTGCCAAATTCTGAACGTTATAGCGAGCTAGTGAGTGAGCGAAATGCCATTTCGGTGCTCTGGCTCAGACTTGCGCGACTCATCTTTCTCTCTATTCATGCAACGAAACCCTTGAATGACAGTCGTAAGTCAAGGAATAAGTGGACCGGTCTCTTAAAAGAATTAGTCAATATCATGCGCTCCTGCAGGATAGGAATAAAAAACATCACTATAGGCTGTGAAGTTTATCAGTTTATCAGATAGAATTGGAGGTCTGAAACAACTCATTCAATATTTTCGAAAATCACCCGGTAATTTCTTCAATTTCCTGGTGATAGAATATGTTATGAAGATTGATACGCAACCGGAAATACATTCATTCTCTGGACTGTGATCAATTGCAGCGCTCGCATCTTGAAACAACTATCAGATTATTTGTTAGAAAATGTTAACATGCAAAAAGTTTAATACAGCTCTTCTATTTCTTCTGAGATCTATCTAATAGAATTGATGACATGGCCACAGAAGAAATTGTGACTAGACATGGCCAAAGGCGAGCGAACGGTTTACGGCTAGACGAGGCTTCAGATAGAAAATATCAGCTCAGCTAAAATTCTGGCCGTTGTAGCCGATAAGATATGTGAAACAAGAATTTTGAAGATTTCTGCCACGATTGAAAAATCCAATTAACTGTGCATAGCTCTCATTATTTATATCTGTTTAAATTTGCATTCTGAAGGCTACACATTCGCACATAAAACTTGAACAGATTCAAAACGATTAAACCTAATAGTGTGGCACTCTGTGTTAGTATATGGCCCTTTTATATTCGCAGTTCAAGGAATGGGATATTCACGAGCCTGGATGAAGTACTTCCGAAGATTAGACACTTTTTATAAACCGGCATAGACGCTTTAATTCCAATCGACTTAAGACAGGCTTTCTCGATCTGACGAAATCATTTGCTTCAAGCAACAATATCAATTAATCTATATTGACAAGCTATCGACTCATCAATTACACAGATATCCCTGAAAATTGCAAAATATTTTTTGTAAAACATTAAAATCTTCTTTCAAAGAGAAAGAAGTTCGAATGAGACTCATTAAGCTTACTAAAAATAATTAAGACTAATTTGCCGATGAAGTTGAGCACGTAAAGCACGCGAATTTAAGAAAATTCAGCTATAGCTTCGTTTATGTTCAGCTATACAGAGGTACGCCTATCGCGATGATGCATAAATGTAGTGGTAACATGTAAAAATGAGATAACTTAGTGAAATCTCTGTGGGAATGAGGTTGGTTAAATGAAATATTTTAAACGTTGCAGCTTACTCGAAAATGTTTACCCCTCATGTCTAATGTCCGTCTAATTCACGCCCGTCTAATGTCACGTTACCAGAATTGACTTTATCTCATTGCAGCGAACCATCAATTAGAGCCAACGCTGTGCAAAGCATCTTGCAGTCAAAGCTCGATAATTAAGAGTATAAATACCAGGTTTACTATCTCTTAATTATTGAAAGTCTGAATTCAAAAGCAACTTATATAAGCCGCCAAATATACAAAAAATGCCGCGGCCGTATGATCTTAATTGACCGAAGTCTTAATTGTCCGTGTCCGAATTAACGAGCTTCAACTGGATTTACTGTGTTCATGCGAAGCGATTCGTTAACGATGTCATTCTGTCCGCACGATTCTATTTGAATGGTCGTGAAAAATTGGCTTGCTTTACCTATAGTCAAATATTTATAACCAGAGGAACACTTTTTACATCACATCTAATTCAAAAGTTATCTGTTGAAATATTTCAGTCAATTCAGTGCTTGGTATAATGTGTAGTGCGCAGGTAAACCGCTATTAATTACTTAATTTATCTATCATCACTTCATTCGACTTACCTGATACGAATTTCGTTTGATAAGTAATCCGTTCTATCAATATTTTCGGCTCAAGATATTCCTCGCATTTTCTATATTGTAATTTGGTTGATAATCCATTAATATGATCAATCAATTTACATACGATGTCCACAGGTGTCAGTCAGGCAACTCCAAAAGTATACTTGTACATTGTAATGCAGCACAGTATGGTTACACATGGTTCACTCAACTTTTTAAGTAGCCACTGCTTTGAATTGTCTTAAATTGAAAAACGTAATTTACTTAAATTACAGGTGCTCTATATACAAGGTTGCAAGAGGTATCCAAGGAGACATGATAAAAGCTAAGGGTTAATAGGTTAATTAATTTAATAGGTCTGATTTACTTCACACTTCAATTACCAATACAATTGTCATAAAACGAGGAAGTATACTTACCCGATCAGCATCACGGCTTATGGAATAATCTTTGAATCTGGGGCAATAACTGGTCGATAGACTTTCCACGTCGCTCTCTTTATCAGTGTCCGTTTCCATTGATTCAGTTTCAGGAAGATCTGTGGTTGATGACATGCTGGATAACAGAAATAGGACACCGTTTATCATTGTATACTGTAAACAATAAATAGGCGGCTTACCACTTATTAACGTTGACTTGCACTGCGTTATGGAACTCATCTATACTTGCTTTCCGTTTCCTTCCAAATTTTTGTCGCATAAATAACAATTTCTCATTTGGGGCCAAAGACGCCCCAAATTCTTTCAGGCGCCGTATGAGTCAGATTCTCCAAAACTTCTGTAATTCATAATTTGCATTCATGAGTGATCGATGCACGTATGAGAATTATCCATTTTTCCCAATGTGGGATCAGGACAATTTTTTAATTTTTCGTCAAGATAATCTAAGTTAAGAATCCACCATACAAATTTAAGTCTGCAAGTATGACATAAGCACAGATTCATAATCCCCGTATTGACGTATCTAATTTTAGCATTGCACTTGAAACGTAGATCACTTGGTTATTAAAACTCAAAATGTAGGCGTGGACAGCAACTGATTGATCTGCATTTAGACATGAAGTCAGATATTTCTTTATTTCAAGGGCCATTAATTCGAAAATTAAGTATACTTAAATGACTACGGATCAATCTTGTAAGCTTATTGTAATGCTTGTAAGCATCAGGCGGAAAATTCTCATAGATGGATGGATGTCTGAAATGAAGCTTGCCTTTGCATCTTCATTATTATTGTCTGTTAAGACGGGATGTTCATCAGAGATTGCTTCGCAAATGAAGGATAACTGCGTTGAATCCAAATACCTATCGGGAATAAAAAGAAAAATTCGTTTATTTATATGAACTTTATATGAACCACTATCACAATTTAACTCATCTTGAATATTCTGACTAAGCACAGCTTCCTTTTACGCAAATGCTGACAATTACTTTATTAACCTTATTCAAACTTTTTGCACATATGGCTTTTATCAAGTTAATTTCCGAAATACACAGTACACAGATTTTTTCCGATCGCGAGGTTTCGGCTAACAGCTTGATCATATAGAATGAAAGCAATGAAAAACACACGGGTCAGACAGGAGTCGTAATTTCAACGCGAAATTAACTTACTTCTTTCTAATTACTTTATTATATAACCGGATATGAGGAGACCTGCTGTCCTTAAAATAGCTAGGTCAATTTTTGGGGTACCCACACATTAATTAACATAAGGAAAATGGTAAGATGTTGAACGTGAGCTATTTGACTCACTTTTTGTTCGATGGATGAAGTCCGAAATGATTAAATAAATTAGTTTCCTTTACGGTTCTATATCTGCAACCGTTTATGCCACATTCGAAGACCATTCAATTCAACAAATAAATTGGGAAATTATTTCAGGGAATTCAGGGGATTTCAGGGGGGGACTACACTCGAAATGTACTAGTAAATAGTTTGATCATAACCATCATCGATTATCAAAAAAAATCTGTGGATGACATTGATACTGTACTAACGGATAGCCTATCGCAAATTTCAAAATTTTCATATATTATGCCTACTGCACACGCACACATTTTCTCTCATTTATTCTTCTTTGCCTACAGCAGGAGCGATAATTTTCAATGCTACTGACATCGTATTTACTCAATTATAACGTCAACAGGCTCTCGTCTAAGCATTTGCAAGCATATTTGCGTCATGCATTCAATGTCTGTAAAGTCTGGACATCTCATCACGTCTTTTACACATTTACAAACATGTGTTAGCATATAATTATTGGTCAACATGTCACATTCTTATGATAATCTGGTCTTCGACATCGTGGACAACGTGCAGAGTAACTCATTTGACATCCGAATCATGTTAAGCAAGTCTGGGGAGGTCCTCCAAGAAAGTGCTTTTGCTTGAATCAGTGACCAGAACGGAATTTGCCATAAAAACGTGTCTCTTTCACTTAGCGAAATTGTGAAATGATAGAAATAGTGCACAATTCTTGTGATAATCTGGTCTTCGACATCGTGGACAACGTGCAGAGTAACTCATTTGTATCCTCCTATTTTTGTATCATGTCATTTAAGTTCTAACTCTTATTTCATAATACCGGGTAGCCCAAGTAGCTACAAGGGATCGAATTGTAAGATAGCCTAATAGCCCTACTATAAGCACAGTAGAAAAATGTGTGGGAGACACGATAATTGCGAATGGTTTAGGGTTATTTGGGTAGTTTACATAATTCAAGTTAACCTGTATGCGGGATGTAATGGACTAAGCTGAAAGCCTTAGGTATCTTATAATTTTTTCCTCTTGTCGTAGGCTTTTACATGTGATAGGCACAAATGCAGCATTTCAGTAGGCCTACATATTCAAAGTACGTTTGAATAACCTAAACAAGCTAGTAAATAATTTCTGTATAAATAGTAGCTCCAAGAACAAACCCGCTTTTTGACGAAGCATCTACGCTTACATGTAGAGCGTATCAAGTTAGGTATACCTTCTAGAGAAAATACAGGTACCTAACTTCTCGTAGACTCGTTTACTGATTCGTCCAACTGATGTTGAGTGAGACATAAAGGTAGACATAATTACATATGTGATAGGCCCTGGGAAAGTTACATCCCTCGAGCATGGGTGGTACGCCGGTACGTAGTTGATTCGCTGAGATTGTCTATTCTTCCCTATGTGTAATAGGAAATGAATGCTAAGGAATACAGTTTTTAACTTCTTTTCGCCGTGCGTGAGTCGAATAAACCTTCAAGATAACTTTCTAATAACTCTCGTCTACCGAACTCGAGTTTTGATTTTGATGGACATGGCGAGCGACATGTCGAGGCCACGAGGTCTTCACTTTTCTCCTCCCTAAACATATTCTTACCTATCCAATGCAATTTGATAATGATCCCAATTTGATAATTGACCAATCCAATGCAATATGAATAATACAGGTTATCAAAATGCGACTCTTACTGTTTCGAGTCTCAATTCAAAAATAATTATTAACCATAATTCTACATTCTAAAGGTACAACATAACATTCTCATAATTCAAGGGTATTCCGGGGTATTCAAAGAAATATGTTACATAAATAATTATCAATGGTTTAAATTTATGCGAACGTTGAATATTATTTATGTCTTATTCACATACTATTTCACTCAATGGCTAATCACATAAAAAACGATGCGACAGACGTGTAGTTCATTTGAAAGAACAGGAGCGTAAGTTTTGCAGTTCTCACTCGTCGAAGACAGCAAATTCTAATTTCATTATCCATTGAAAGCAGTCGGCGTATTCTCATTGGTCTATCATCAAATTTAAGCCAATTAAAAAGGAGCGCTGACTCTTTCGTATGATTAAGTTTGTCACTTGTGTTGAATGTTTCATTCCATTTCTGATCTGAAGATCATTTCAAATGTCCCTTAATCCACAAATGATATCTAGATCCTTGATTTACGCTTCAAGCATAACTTTTCATTGCTCTAGAACTCAAAACCAAATATATATATATATATATTCATTTTCTTCTCAGTGAAATCAATCACATGTACAGAAATGTTAAAGTTTTACAAGTTAAAATCAACGAATGATGATTGAGATGGAGCACGTGATTCTCAAATCAACGCTCTGCTTTTCCATATGCTAATGTTAATGAATGTGAATGAGAAATGAAGACATTGATGGGGTGGGTGATAGGAGAATAATTGATGAATCTTAATTGCTGAAGAAGTGGATGGATGGAACCCCCTCTGAATGTCACTCATTGTCAACTTGCTTACGTCATTAAGCTGACATTGAGATGTTACAACTGCATTGCAATGAATTCCAAAAGACGTTGAGTGATACAGTCATTTTAAGTCAGTAAGAGCCTCTCGAAATGTTATGCGTCTTATAATACGGGCGTAAAATAATAAGTCACCGCACCTACAGACAATCTGATTCATACATTCTAACCATATTCTAAGTCATTGATCTCTTTGAGCGCCCTCTACAATACTTTTCATAATTTGCATTTCATATGATTTTATTGCAATATATATAACTTTCAGAAACTGCAATTTTTCAGTTTATATATAAATCGTAATAGTTTTATATCATCAAATTATAAATTGCACTATTTCTGTATTATCGGATATATATTGCAATTTTTCCGCAATTTTGTCAACCAGTGTGGCCTACGGACCCTATGAAATATTGCAGACCATATTTCGGACCTTCACATATATTGTGAATACGGACCCTCTAAAGATTTCATGCAATATTGGATAAAATCAACTTTGCTTTTTTCTTTAAACTTTATTGTTAGCAATTTTTCAGGTATGCAATCATTAATCAGTAATAAATAACACGTACGTGACAGAATTTTTCTCAAAATAATTTCGGACCATCGTAATACGGACCCTTTCCTACCTGTAATACGGACCATTTTGCCTAACAGTGTAGAGACACGAATGAAACTTCCAGATTATTCTGCGCTATTTCTTTTTGTGAAATGAAGCGATGACCTCTATTTCACCCCTCGAGTTGAAATGTGATCTTCCGATTGCGCTGCGCTATCGAAGGCGCACGAGAAAGTTATCTGCTATCGGGCTGGACTGGACAAAGCGCTCTTCTATTAATAGAATTCTCTCTCTCCATTCTCTCCCTCACTGTATCACAGGCTTGAAGCGACCGAGATATTATGCAACACTCATTGAGGATTCTTCCATTCATTCACAATTTAATGAATGAACAATAATACAACTTGCAACCTTGATTGACCAAAAAATTGACAAGCGGTGAAATTCAGGCATAGTCAGAATCATGGTCAGAATGATATAAAGTTCACGGTCAAGTCAAGAATTTTGAGCAATTTTTTTTCATTGTCATCGATGCGTCATGCAAATATATATGAAGCATTGCAACCAAAGATGTTTGACGCAACATTTCACGATTGAATGCATCATCATCATGTAGCGAAAATCACTGAGAGAAATGAGAGCTAAGGTTATTTATTCCAAGGAAAAACTTGCCTAGATGTGCCAGACAGCCGATCGATGACAGTTTCGGGCCAGTCCACTAACATTGGAGATACGTTTTTCTTAGAAATCACAACAAATTCGCTGCTCAATGTGTGTGACAACTCTGGGGTCGTTCTATTTCAAAATTAGCTCGTGTGAATTTAAGGGCTGACTCACGACCACTCCCTGTCAAAAAAATAAACGTGAAAATTGGGGGGGGGCCAAACCTCGACTTCAAGACATCACATTTCACGTCATTTTTCGATGAGAGCGGTCACAAATTGATATGATCATGCATTTTTACTTCCAAATAAGCCATTTTCGAAAAATTTGTTGGTCCCAATTTTTTCATGTGGCCCAAGACTTTGACGAGGGACCCACGACTCATTTTCTCGCGGGAAATGCATCGATCTAGTTTGATTAAATGCGTTCGAATTTCTGCATCAGAAGCATCTTTTTCCACAAGCATTCTACATTTGAGTCTTAATTAGAAACTCTGAAGCTGATTGCCGAAATTTTTGCAATTTATCAGTTTTGCGAAGCCGGAATATTGCCTTTCTGACATCATGGAGGCTAGTTAAATGCTAAAACCAGACATATGATGAAGGTCGCCGTTGACACTCGAGGCAACTGCTGACAGCGGTCGCCGGGCAACGGTCGCCCACATACAGTCGAGGCGACCGCCACCAGGAGTCGCCGGGCGGCGGCGACTTCGGCGACGCCGAGGGCTGTCGCGGCGACCGCTGGGCGACTTTTGTGGTTGATAGGGTAGGCCTGTTATTAGTAGTTGGGGATAAGCATGTCAACCGTACACGTTATGCGCATCAACAGTCTCGCCTGGCTTAATGAGCTGAGAATGCAGGCATATGACGACTACTATCAAGATAGGTACGGACCTCATGAATCAATCGAAATATGGGAAAAGCGACTCATAGGCAATGCTCCAACAATCTGTTACTGGACCACTGTTCGAGACTATATGCTTGGACTGGTGATTGATCAATAACACTAACACCCAAATCCATTGAAGAAATGTATGCGTGGTTTTTCGCCTTTGGTCAGACAAATTAAAGATATGGTGCGTCTTCCAAAGATCCATCCGACTGTCCAAGAGGCTTTCATGGATGGAAAGTTTGTTGTACAACGAGGTGACAAGAAGCTTTCCATCAGAGTCATGAGCACAGCATTAAGTATCTGAAAGAGGACAGTGGAGCAAAAGACCTTTATGGTAGAGATCATTGAACTTTCTAAACCAGAGGTGCTGAGGGTCATTAATAAATTTGAGGGTGTTTTCTATCCTGAATCAAATACAAAGGATAATCACGAACATCCGGAATCATCAACCGCTGAGCAGAAAGCATTTCTCGGACATCTCAAAACTATGTGTGATCTTACATGCGAAGGTAAAGTTATCAGTCCATTCAAGGAGACCGGTCTGGAGCTTATTGCCGTAGGTACGGGAGAAATAATGGACCATGAGATGGCAACTAGCCTCATAGAAACAGCAAACATAGGCAAATCCAAGTTTTCTGAGCTTGGTGTGAGCAGATTGGAAAAGCCACGAAACCTCTGTCTGATGTCATCCAAAGACACAACCTATTCACTTTTACCAACAGGCAATCTACAGATCTGAATAGTGGTCTCAGTAATCATCACAAAAATGTTCACATTGCAAGCGTGTCCCAGAGCAGATACAGAAAGTTTTCTTCAAGTACGAAAATCAACAAGAGCCTCCAACACTATTGGACCAAGGAAAGCTTCGGTTGGGAACCAAGTCTGATATCTTAGGTTGTCTTCCTGGAATTTCTGGTCTGGAGAGAAGTTCAGCAGCTAGAGAAGCCTCTGTTATAGTTCTCGACATGGCCGAAGTAGTTCACATCGTCAAGTCCCAACGGGCCAGTGTGTTTGGGGAGTACCCAGAAATGCAGTTGCTGCCATACTTAAAGAGCCACATGAAGGACAAAACAACAAGTGTAGATGCCATCTGGGACACACGTACAGAGACTAGTCTCAAATCCCGAGCTCGAGTCAGGCGGGGTGGAACTGCATTACGTAGAACACGGATCTCGGACAATATACACATACATAAAGGAGCTCAATGGCAGTTGTTCCTCAAAGATGCGTTTTCCAATACATAAGTCTGGAATTACAAAAGATCACAGCCCATTCACAATACCTTCTGTTGACAACAAGAGCTGATATGGTACTCACTAACAAACCTGCATATTTACCGACTTCGTCTGCATGTCGACAAGAGGAGGCCAACACACGGATGAAGCTCCACCTGCGTCATGCTGCTGACCAGGGTCATATGAAGGCGTCCTTAGGACTGTAGATAGTGATGTTGTTGTACTGGCCATTCATTTCTTCCGCGATCTAGGACTCTTAGAACTCTGGATTGGATTTGGATCAGGTAAAACATGCAAGGACATTCCAATTCATCATATCTCAGAAATGTTGGTGCTGCCCAGAAACCGTGATGCCTAATCAGTCAATGAAGCAAGGAAGCTGATGTTCACTCATGTTCTCAAATCTCTCGATTGCATCCCACCGACCCAGAATGCGCTCTTCATACAGTCAAGTGTGCTCTTTATGCAGCAGCATTCGCTTTGAAGCAGTCCCTCTCGAGTATCCCTGAAAGAAGTATCCCTCTCGAGTATCCTCGAGTATTCCTGACTGGGGCTGGGAATGGAATGCTAGGACCAACCGGTGGGTGCCATATTGGACTGATTTGCTAGACGTCAGCAAGGGCTGCTCGCTGCTTCTCCAATGTGGGTGCGTGGTTGCCTTTAAGGGTAACTACAAGTGTCAGCGAGCTGGACTTCATTGCAGTCAATTGTGCTAATTCGAAGGGGCTGTACTAACAATGAAGGGAAAATGTGATGTTTGGGCAACTTAGTTTATTATGTTCTTGTGCATGTACACTGTTACTGTACTGACACGTTTTCTTTGCACATATACAACCTTGGGCTTGCTTTACCAGTTAACAATTAACAGGTCAGCAGCCCCCACGGGTCTCCCCCAAATTGTGTGCGGTGGTTTTTGAAAAGGTTGTATCCATATCTAACCATACAAAGTTTAAAAAAGTTGTCACAATTTGTGCATCATACATCTTGTTGTGAATCAGCATAACAGCAACACCTGATAACTAGGCCTACACATTATGAATGAAATAACCTACTCGTATTTTGAAATATTTAGCAGCTGAAATATTCTGTCGTAAACTTCACTTGGCACTTTCCAACAATATATAGTTAAAAGCTAATTCATATTCACAAATTAATGTAAATAGTTAAATAATTAATGCCTTTTTCAGACAAAAAGATGAACGTGGATATTCACCAATTCATGCTGCTTGCGAAACAGGTGATCCTGACATTGCTTATTACATTTGCAAAAATGGTGTGAATTTAGAAGAGAGTACGCCAACAGGATATCAACCAATACAACTAGCCGTTATAAACGGAAGTGTTGATTGTGTTAAATTGCTCTATGACGCCGGAGCCAGCACTGAAGTTCTTACTGTGCAGTTTTCGACTCTTCTCCACTTGGCATCAAGACAGTAAGTACTTTAAAGTCACTTTGATCAATGTCATATTCATTGAAGCTAGAGATTTATTATTACTCTTACTTCATCATTCCTAGTGGTCATTTGGATATCGTCAAATGGTTGGTTAAAATTGGTCAAGATCCCGATCAGAAAGATAACGCGGACAGGACACCATTATCATGGGCTTTGCGGTTCAATCACCGACACATCGTCGATTTCCTAAAAGACATTACTCATGAAAAATTTGAAGTTCAGGTACGTTTTCACACGGCTGGAACTGTCATATTGGAAAAGCCTTTGCGTCAAATAAAGCTTTTTGTTGGGTTACGTGACTAATAATCAGAATGAAAATTTGTACATGCATTTCTTTATTGCATATTGCACTCTCTCGGGCGGGCAGTATAGGTAGGTGCAATTTCTGTACTGAAGGCTTTGTTGTGTTCTTATTAAGATTGATTGAATTGAGCCATCGGTTAAGAAATAGGAAGAGAAATCGGTTTAGAAAAGAAAAACCTTCGTAGCTTTAGCTGAAACAAGGGCGGAACATATCAAATGTTTGAACATATTTTGACCTTTGCATAGCCGTAAAAGGATGCATGAAAATGGACATAGCTGAGATTGAAAAACACAGTCTTAAGAGGCAGGAAAAGTAAGGAAACATAGTTCTTTTGACATAAATTTACTGCAACAATAACCAGGCTTACCATAACTGGCATGAAGATGAACTGCTGAAGATTTTTGAATTTGAGAAACTCTATTCAACGGCGGTTTGTGTTCTGAAGCTTGAAGTATGACGGAGAAACATTCTCGCTCTGGTATTCAGGAAGACCGGAATTCATAACCCTCTTTCCAATGTAGGCCTCCAGTTAGATATCCTAGGGTTCGGATTCAAAACAAGCTCTCGTAGTCTTTTTTTACGTCAGTTGATTTGAAATGCTTCGTCGATTCAATTTTTTAATTCTGTGGAAAAGAGGATGATAAGATTGAATCGTCGTCAATTGTGAAGTTAGATATTAATGATGAAACCCCCCTCGTTGTCCGAGGACTAACTTTTCCGCCCTTATTGTGTTGTTCCAAACCGTCATCATATCTCGAGCTGTATTTGTGCTATTCAAATTCTTGAGACCATGAAAATTCCATTATTCGGCAAATGAATATCTGAATATGACAATTTTTCAACTCTTTTTTGACATATCACGGAATTTTTACCATGTTTGGACTTATCGGTGCTTTTAACTGGCCTAGTTTGCTCTTTCGCTTAGATTACAATATATTGGTTATTTGGAACGCTCTCGGGCAGGAAGGGAGGAGGAAGGCACGATTTTACTGTGATAGCGACTTTGTTGTCCTCTATAATGAAACTCCTTCAGGGACGAACATTAAGGAACATTAAGGGAGGAAGTTGGGAACTTGATTTTAGTGGTGGCGGCTTCAGTGTGACCTTAAGATTAAGCCTAAACAAATCCGTGAAAATGGAATTTGTTGGGTTCCGGTTGTAATTTTTTAAATATCTATTTGGCATATTTAGTTTTGATTTTGAAAAGTATTTTAATAAAGAAGTCGTCGTACTACCAAGAATGCGCTTCGAGTTATGATATGTACAACATCTTCACTTAGTAGAACTATTGTAGATTAGGCAAAAACAGCATCCTAAAACATCAAAAATGGGTTCAATGACGATATCTTTTCGCCTACAAATGTTTTGAAATTGCGAACTGGCATTAGCCCTTCTCATGAAAACAAACTGCTGCCCTCGATATATTTCCTGACTTGTTTCAGCTTTGTCTTCTTCCATGCGATAAGTTGCAGTTATCAAGTTCTCAGAGAAGTCACGTAGTTCTATCAGTGCCGAATATATCCAACAAAACTTTCAAACATTATTCTTTTTGCTGGGAGCAATCGTAGACACTTCTACTTGGATGCCGTTGCAAAAATTGATGTTTGTCTTGTGACTGGAATATTCTTGTCGATCGTGAAACTGCACTGCAAAGTAATTTCAGTCAAACTAGTCTTATTAAGGATAGCAAATCCAAAAGCGATTGTCAAGGGATGGACAACTGCAGTTGCGAAAACAGATGACATCGTAGAAAGAAGGATCCAGGAAAATAATTTGAATTATTCGAATGAATTCGCTTGCCTCAACGACCGAAATCAATGGACAGTTCAGGACTTTTGGTGTTCACGCATTGTTCACGCTAACCGCAAGGAAATTGGACTAGTGAAATAGGATGTACATTTCATAGACCTAATCAAGAGAGTACCACGTGACTCCTCAAGCAGGAAGAAAATACTCCAGCTCGATAAGTTGTAGGCATGCTAACAAATACCACTGGAATTCTTGAGAATAGTCGCATTCAGTGAAGAAAATATTTATGAACATCAAGTAACTTCAAGAAAACATCAAGTAGATGTCTTCAAGATTAGGAAACCTTTCTGTATTGTCCTAGCCGCTGTGACGTGACAAACTGTTAACCGACGAAGTGGTTTGAAGGAATGATAAGCTATCAAGGTCCTAAGAGATTCCACACAATGCACGGCATAATAACCAAGACACATTTTCTCACGGTTATGCAATCAGGCAATATCCCGTAGCTTTGAGATTGGAATGGAAACATTGATAACTGCATTTTTATACATGACATATGCATTTGAACACAATTCAAACCTCATCGATGATCATTTGAGATATGAAGGTATCAATCTTCTGCCTCCTGTCCTGTGAACACACTGACTTTAAGCATTTATTTTATTAGAGAATATCTCGAAACTAGTCAAAATAAGACTCACTGACATTATAATAAGTGATGGCAGCAAGCGGCAGGATCATGATTGACCAGTCGACGGGAGATCATTTTATGTTTCCACAAGTCGAATCTTTGGTCGAGGTTTATAATTTTAAGTCAAAAAGTAAAACACGCTCCAGATGGGCCTTTGGCGTTCTGCGCCTTCTATCGATCGATGGTAACGCTATATACGATTATATGATGATCATAATATGTGATTAATAAAATAGTTATCTTCGAGAAAATATCTCACTCACTTGATTTCCTGCTGATGAAATTCAAGGGAGTGAAATGTTTCTCAAATACATCCATCTAATCACAAGCATTGCCATCAACATAAGCTAGGTACTACTTATTGCAAATCCTTATTCAAGTTTAGTTCCACGATTCAAAATCAAAGAAAAATCGTCGCCCGCTACAGACCGCAGACGAGCTATGGAAGCGATCCGCAGGTGGCTAAACCAAGCATCATTATTATTGCGTATTGAACAGTCTAATCTCTGTCAGTTGTGTCAGGAAAATATTCTGAAGGACAATTAGTTATCACATGCATGACTTCACTTCATTAGAAAGCTACCTTGGATCAGTATAGCATAATTATTATAGGCTATATTTTAAGTTTGAAGACAAATAGCATCGAATTATGGAAAAGATCATTTCTTCAATGCAACAACAACACATTGCACATTGTTAAATGATTGTTTACGAGTGTGAATTTGTAAGAATTCGTCCCATTCTGTATTTGCTTCTGACTGAGAAAGAATGTACAATGTTTCTACTTTGTAGAATGTTGAAGACGTTCCATCAGAACAAGTTATTCCTAATCGATTGTCGCATCAGTTTTCGGAGAAAGTAGCGGTAAGTTTACACATGCCGGAATGATTAACAACTCTTATCGCTGATTGAACATGAAAATGTTAAGTAGCATACCACTGTAAATTATAAAGTCCTATTTAAGCATGAATTTGAGTACTAAACAGAGAAGTACTAGGAAGCCAAATTCAGTGAGTCAGTATGCAGCTGGTAGTGACGGCGCACACCATCTGAATAAGTGTTTTTGTTCCCAGCTGAGAGTGCACTGTCGACGATGTGATGACTAGTGTGGGAAGGACGGCGTTCAGCAGTCAGTCAACACAGTTGCTCATAGTTCCTGCACCAAAGTCGTCACTTGAGTCGCTTCTTTCTCAGGTAGCAAGTGCTCACAACTGGAGATGATGGTTTTCTGTATTCCTTCATATCGAAGTGGGTGCAGTGACAATAAATGATCCTACAAAACAACTTGAGACATTTTATCGATATCCTTTTAATGAACCTAAGACATCAATTCTGATCAAAAGCATCTTAACCGACAGTGCTTTGAGCCCTGCCAACGTCTATCATTTTCTTCGACTGCGATTTGAGTCCTGTCAACGTTTTCCATACTCTGCGACAGTGCTTTTGGTCTTGCCAACGTTTACTCACTTCATCGACTGCGCTATGACTCTTGTGCATATTTTATTGATGCAAATGCACTTGTGTTTAATTGCCAAAGCAGTTCTTCGATGGATGTGCGCATGTGATTTGGAGGGTTAGATATGCTGGATGGCATTTTTCGATATAGTGGAAGTGCAAGTCTTATGCAACTCATTAAATGAGTACTGAAATGAGAACGAATTAAGTACTGTGCTTTCGAACCCATAGAGCACTAGATTCTGGGACTCATTTCTTGGTCGTAGTTAGTGGTCAGGTTCAGCGCTCCTTCTAGTACTCATTTGGGACTTAATGAATAACAGTGAGAGTCGCTTTCGAAAATTGATGTTTATGAACATGCTAAAATGCAAGTGGTTTGATTACTACATGTACATCAGACTTGGTGAGGGAATAGGAGTTTGAGTCATGGAATACCCATAGAAAATGAATGCTAGTACTGGTTTATTATGTCAGGCTCAGATTTGTTTACTTGTCAAGACAGTGAAGTTCACTCTTCAATAGCAATAATTTGCAGAACTCTATTGCTTATTTGCGGTAGAGCCGATCCATGTTGACCAAAGTTGTCATCGAGTAATGAATAACGTGATTCAGGAATTGTAATTATTTATATTTTTTATGCAAGGAAGGGTATCTAGATAAAAGTGGACAACGGCTAGAGTACCTATCGAGGAGTGCTGTAGTGCCTTTTGTACAGCGCTGTCATCTGCCATCTTAAAACGGCATTTTTCAGTGACGCAAATATTGTTTTGAAAATAAGCATAAAAACGCTCAAACCAGAAAAAATGAACATTGTTTATACTCTGAAGCACATTAGGCACGGAGCCTTTCTCCCATGTGGCCGAGAAAGCAAAAAAGCATGTTATGATTCACACAAAATTTGTAACAGAGAATTGAAATGGCCAATCGCTTCTTGTGTTCCGCTTGAATGCGACAGAATGTTAACAATTCATGGCAGCACCGAATAAGGCACTATCACACAGTAGCATCAGCAATAATATTGATTTATCTGACGACAACAATGCCCTCCGCGTGACCAAAAAGACCACGGACATTGCATAAAATTCAGAGTAAAGAAATGTCATATTTCATAAACGAAACTTTTTTAAAACTGACTTCAACCCTAGTTGTGCTAGGTCTTAAGAAATAATTCTGGTTTCAAAAACTTCCTTTCAAATCTTTTATGCTTATTATGTTAAATTTGGGTGGCAAAGCATGGAACTTTACAAAATTATTCACGAAAAATTAAAGTTGTAAAGCTACATCTCGGACATCGTGCACATGCAGAATGCATATCCTTGATAACTTCTATAATCGGATAAGTTGATGATATTTGGTAAGGTATTTTAATTGCCCGCAGCGCATGCAGGTGCCAAAGAATAGTATGCTGAAGATGTTCAAGTCTGAGAACATCATTCTAATTTTACGCCGTTGTGAACTGCGATTATTCGATCTTTATGATCAAAAGCCGCATGGAAAATCCAGGATAACTAAACACACATGAACCTGTTCTGCATTCTTTCAGCTTACTCAGCTATTCCTGATCTTTTAAGCCAGTTTGGGTGATTTCCAGCCGCATTGACTATGCGATACTATAAATGTGAACTGTGTAATGACACGCAGCGCCAAGGAATTTTGTGCTGATGTTGTTCATTTTGAGGACATCATTCTGTTCAACATTCCTATCCTAAAATCCATTCTGAACAAATGAAACTGAAAGAGCAAAGAAACATCTTGCATGCTAGCTTGGCTCGTTATTACCACACAAAAAATCGTGCGTACATGCTCAGTGCGCATTGCTCACTCATCATTTGCGCAAAAAAATTTCATGTTGTCCAGAGTCCAGATCAATCGCCCTTGCAATGAACATTAAGAGAATAATATTGTCTTTTATGTAAACGGCACTAAAATTCATCAGATTAGTGATATATTTCAGTTCAGTTTGACATCAACATAATCGACGAAAGTCAAACGTAATAGACTAAATTAACGTTTGATCAAAACTCATGCACAAAGCCGCAAAGACGTAAAATGAGCTTCCACTTTTCTAGCCCTTCACCGTGAAATGTCTTCCATTGCTTGCCATATTTTACGTATATCTGCTGCTTCATCAGTCACGTAGGCACATACATTGTACTTGTACATTGAAGTGCATGTGGCACGAAACGTTTGCCCTACTATCAGTGTCATTGAAGTTTTTATTCGAATTTATATTTTGACAATTGCAAACTACCTCCTGTTCCTGGCTGTAAACTTCGATGCAATAGCTTTTGATTGCACTCTTAGCAACTTCCTTCCAAGCGCAGCTGATCATGTGTATGCCTCGAAAACATGATTTCATTCAGTGTCATAGATGATATCGATGATCATCTGTTACATCTCGACAACACATGTCTAAAAGAAGCTTTTAATACCTAAGTGGCAGAGCTGCGCCATGAATTTCGGGCTGGTGGGGAAAATGTAGCATGACATTCCAAAAAAACATCAGCTGTAGGAGTAAAGTAGTTGTAGTGAGGGTGGCGTGACATTGACTGGTGAATATGTTGCCTTCCACGACCTAGTATTTGCGCCCACTTATTTCTTCTCATTATCATCGACACCTGACATGCGACATGCAACATCGCTTTCCAAAGAGGAACGAATTAAGCATTGAAAACTTAAGAATGATTAAATAAAATGACATTTTGAATTATTTTGACAAGTTGATGCTGGGAGCTATTCTATCGACGAATGAATGAAGTCACCTTGATTTCATGTGCGCGACTGAAACCAGACCTGAAAGTTTACTTTTATTTAGCGTCAGACATTTTCAGCAATTCTGAGTACAATTTGCCACATTTTTGACCAGCCATGTATGATACAAATTCGAGCAATTCTTTTGGCATTTATTAAATCCGTCAACCTGTTGATAATGAACTTCAAGAATGCATGTAAAATGCATTGATGAATTTGAATGGTTGGAGGTTTCTCAGTGACATTGAAATGTATGCAATGATGGAGATTATGAGAATTAAATAAGTTATGACATATCTGACTGTCGATTACACAAGATTTTGTGGTAATTACAATAAGTCATTCTTCCTTTCAGGATATATCTCGGATAATTTAGACAATTTAATCCACAATTTTATATTAATGATATTCAAATAGGAAATTCAATTTAATAATGAAATCAGCATGGACTTCAATTATTACTATTATTGATTAACATTAGATCGGCAGTTCAAGCTATCACGAGGATTCTCCCCATTCACCGGAAGATTTGCATATCTGTTCTCGTCATCCAACATATCAAACTCAACAATATGGAATTTAACCAGTAGACAATGAATTACCAAGCCATCAGTATCGGAACTTGCTCAGGGAATTATTTTGTTCACTTGAAATGACATGTGATTAGGGACCACTGAAGCCTTGAGATCTGATTCGTTTCGAAATTGTGATTTGAGAAGATTTCAAATCGGATCGCTTCGGCATGGCAGTCCAAAAGTTACTTCATTTGTTTTCTTTTGACATATAGCCTCTTCCCGCTCGCTATTCATTGGACGTAACATTGTAGAATTGTTGAGATGCTGGAATCTCACTGAAAGTGATGTCAGCATCAGTTGCTCAGAGTGTCAATTGAATCAGCTAAAGTACGTGCAGCATGCTAGGGTTGGAACCGGCCGGGGCCGATCGGACCAGTTTTTGCGATCGAGCCGCCAGTCGGTTTTAGTAATGTCGGCCGGTTGACCGGTCCCGGCCGCAAATTTTGAAGACCGGTCAACCGGCCGACCAACTACTCACTACGCCCGCCGGCCATTTAATTTAATTAGACCCATGCCGACCGTTGACGACATTCAGTCGAGAATAAATTGCGTAGTCAATCATTACAATATTAAGAGCATCTCAATGCAACATGATTTGAGAGCATCTGCAAGTATGCTTTGTGACATAAATATTGCTTGCGAACTGTTCTCTCAACAGTTAAAAAATGATTGCCGGCAACGTATACATGCAGTTCAAACCCTACTTTATCTATGATGCAGTTTCCAGAATCCTGTATTCTAGCCTGTATGAAATTTAGAAGCACGGTGTACTCCTCAGCCTATCCACTGTAAAATTATTCCAGATCTTAGTAATGCAATGAACAATGAATTTTAATGCAACCGGCGGGCCTAGGCTACCCGAATATTTGACAGCGGATCGTGGATAATTGTTTGATAAAACGGCACGCGATAAATTTCAATTGATGTTATACATGGACACTCACTGAAATGAAAAAAGTGATGACAAGTTTGGCGAGCTCATTGTTCCAGACTCCTATATGTCAGATCGCGGTCATCAATGTAAACTCAGAATTTCTGAATTTTAACTTTAAACTGATGTGGAGAGAGTTCTCAATTGACGTCGCAAATCACTGGAATTCCCTCACAAGTGAAGAAGTAAAGCTCACTTCAGTGAATCACTTTAAATCAAGTTTGCGCGTTGCAACCAATAACATCTCGTAGCATCAGCACTCAGTTAGTGACCAAATTATTCATCTCAGAACTTTTATTATATTGGAACTTAGAATTGTTGATCGCTCTAGGCTTTCTTGTGGAGGTGGGATATAGATATACGCATATATTATTGCTTTATTGATGTTATTATTGTATCAATACCATTTTGTATCATCATTTTGATTGTCTGTTTTCAATTTGATTGTGTTTTATTGACTTTGAAAAGTTAATTGATAACATTATTATAAATTTTAAAGAAAACCTACAACTCATTAGATTAGTAAATAAGTCATTACGCGCATTACTGCTTATCGAACAAAAGCCATGGCTGCCAAAACCCGGCCGGTTACAACACAGATTTGCAGTTTCTAATCTTTAAATCTTAGAATATAATTATACGCAGTCCTATTTCATTACATACCGACGCACCACTGATAACCACGACTTATAAAACTCTTAATTAAAAAAAACCGTCGTGTTACGACCACGAAAAGTACAATAAAACTTCGCTGTCCAAATGATCCTGTAATTATCAAAAATAGATGGTGAATAAATGCCATTTTCTTGCGTTCTTTAATATGCTCCCATGCTGCACTTCAAGCTTACTTCAGCTCATGACAGGCCAGATCGTCAAAAGTATTCATTTTACAAATTATTAAACTGTTACGCAAACAATGTCAAGTACGGTAGAATAATGATGATCTGCTATATGTCCTGTTTTCCTGACAAGGCTAAAATTCCGCTCTTCATCTACATTGGAATGAAGCATGGAGAGTAAGAGCCTTGCAACAGAAGACAAATGTTTAAAGAAATGCTTAACTGTGGCACGATTGTCCCAAGTATGCCTATTACATTGAAATTCGACATTTGGACAGCATCACTTATATGACCGATATCAGTAGAATTGTGGATATTTAACGATAGAATATAATCGTTTATTCTACTAGTAGATACTATGATAAATTAGTCAATTGAACAAATTTTAATAATTTGTCAACAGTAAGTATCATACTATGATGAGTCATGTAACATTGTCTCTTACTTCTCAAACTTGACATTGAATACAAAGTTTGAGAAAGTTCCACTAAACATGTCTTTCATGTTATCAACATTTGCAGTGTTAAACGCTTGAGTTTTATGAATTTCTATTCCCTTTAAGATATCGGTCATATAAATTAGGATATCACACTGATTTCCGAAGATAAGCGCTGCTTGAAAATCTGCCGAAATCAGTGTGATATCCTATACTTATTGATGCGGGTGAAAGTTATTGAATAACGAATGTACGTGAGAAGCCCCTGATTGCTGTTGTCATCCGCCAAATACGGGATACTTGACAGGTGGCATCATATTTTTGAGGATTTTAGTAGTTTTTATCTTACCTCAGCACTGGAAAATTAATTGATTGATGCCTTTGAGTGAGTTTATTTCAAAAAGTCGACTGTCCATGTAATCTCTTTCTTTGTTAGTCTTATTTCACTTATTTAACCGACTGAGATTTGATTTGATTTGTTTTCACAGTTGATAGAGAAGAGGAGGAATTTTCGTGAACAAAGGCATAAAATGGAGCGTCAAAGCTCCAGCTTTCTTGATTTCATCCGGTCAGAATGTGACTGGTAAGTTTCTCACCACTAGCTGTAAACCTTATGGTGGAACACTGGAATCTGATGTTTTATCTAATTTTTGCTCTTTAAGTTGATCGCTTCATGCTTGTATGATGAAAGTAATGAAGCATTTCGCCAATTTTTGCTGATAAGCTGTATTAAACATTGCAAAATAGATCCATTTACTGCTATTTTCTGCAAAGTGAGACTGTAAAATGTATTGGTCCCAGCGAACTGCCAATATTTGTAATGAAAATCGCTTTCTCGCCAAATGTGCAAGACATACAGTGTGAATTCTACACTTTCATTTGTGTTTTTTGATTTAGACCTCTTTATAGATGCATAGCAAATGTCTGCATGCAGAAATGCACCATGCCTTGCAATATCATAAAGAGCAGGAAAAACATGCAATCGATAATTTCATCTGGCTTCAGAAAGCATTTTTATGGTATATGCATGAATCAGCACTTTTCCATTTCAATTTTTCAATGGAATGAGTTAAGCATTGAATTTGGATTTTAAGCAGTCGATTTGAATTTGAGAGTTACAGCTTCTAATAATCTCCATTTTTGTTTGTCTTGCAGAGTTTTGCTGTTGCTGTAACATGGTCGTATATCCTAGCAAATCCTCAACGGCATATAGACAACAAATTCTTTGCGAAGTGCATATTTCTATATCTCTGAAAAGGACAGCTATCATATAGACTCATACATTATGCAAGTATAAATGATTGAAAGTTTCGCCCATTTGTTCTGTTCTCGATACGTTTCAAAGGGTTATGTCAAACCACAACTGTGTCAAAGCTCCTTAATTTGAAGGAAAAACACATGATCTCAATAGGAAGCAGACCGAAGTTCTGTGCAAAATTGAGATTTTCCTTCTTTTCTTTAATTAAATGAGAAGCGCTAAGTCTAGGGCCACATGTTGAGTTTGTAGAGGATTAAGTCAAATTTCTACCATAGTCATTAAGATGTTGCACGGAACCTCGATAAATAGATACCGGATATAGTAAATTGCAACTAGAACGCTTCAATCGTGAATGTAATGAACAAAATCATTTGTGCAAAAAATGAGACGTTTTAGCAAAAGTTACTTGCTACTAATAAGCATCCGGATAATTCGGATTATCCGGAGAGTTGGAACCGGATCATCTGGATAACAAAATAAGACCGGATAACATCACTAGTTTAAACAACTGTTTTTATCAAGATGAATTATATTTGCAACTAAAACTGCATTTCTTGAATGTAATAAATAAAAATTCAAGATATATTAAGATAATAACAACAAGCCTCAATTAATTTAAAAATCAGATAGTAGAGGAATTTCTCCTTGCTATACCTTCTTCTCCTTTCTGATCTGATCGAATCTTTCCTGTGTGAATATTTCATGAAACATTGCGGATTCTCCAGAGAATGATAATCGGACCACAAAGGGTGTTTTATGCTTTAAGTTCATATTCTATGCATACTAATTTATCAGTTCGTTAAGAATTTATTCAACGTTTTTGCTCATTTAGAATGCATAAATACAAAATATCTATTTTAGGACTGCTTCTTTAAAAATGCATTTGAAGGGAAATTGCATAATGAAAATGTCGACAGCTATTTCAAGGTATCTCTACGATTGTTGTGGTGAATAATTGATTGAAAATAACTTTATATATCATGCCCAAAGCCTTTTTATCATCTCATTATTCACGAACGTTTTATTGCTCAAGAATTTTGAAGAGGGATTTGCTTTTGAATTGCAGGCTCATAGGTTTCATTTTTGTCTTCTGTCAACTCATCCGCTTGATAAATGGCTTTGAAAGTCGAGCAAAACAACGAAGAAGCAACAGATATCTCCCTAAATTAAAAAGCATCTATAGCTTATCATCATTACTATAAGTCGCTAAGTCTCCATGAGTCTTCTGTTAATCGCATGTGATATGGGATCTATAAATTTAATAGCATTTAGAAATGAACATCTATGACTCTGATCAAATAAAGTGAGAGCTGCCTTTTATGATGAATGTTATCAAATTCGGATATTAAGAACGGATTTCAATGAAATATTATTTCTGTGCTACTTTTCATGGCATTAAAAACAAGGATATTTATACAGAACAATGGGACTATTATTTTTCTGCCATGATATTAACGATTATATTGTTAATGCTTGTTCCTAGGAGTCTAATCTGTCAAGATTGTCTTCAAATTTCATCAATTAGTCTTGCCGCCAGCTCGAGTTTCTGCACGGAACGAAGACGAAAATGAGACTTTCACAGAATAATGAGCGCTTATAGCTGCATCACTTTTGAGATAGTATCAAAGAAAATGCATATAGATCCAACTGGAAGCAGAATGAAGTTTTCGATAAAATGACATTTTTCTGTGTTTTCTCTGATTAACTAAACAGTACGAAGCCTTCAGTTATGGTGTTTGGCTTGAATGTACCACTAGGTGACATGCCACGCGTAATTACGGAGCACTCCAAACATCCGTGATTAAATTCTTCTATACATGCCCGCTGCACTAAGAGTCAGAAATCACTTGATCTGATACTGTTCAAACATGGGGAATGTTTGTGAATGCGCGCGGGCGAGCGTTCATAGTTTGTGCGTCGTCTACGGTTGTCTACGTTGCCGCTTGAATCATGGATGAACCGCCAAGCATGTTCTGGCTCCCTGAGCATGAAATTAAGGCCCTATCATATTGTTTATATTTGTTTTATATCGATACATGCAGACACATGAGACGCAAAGTCTATGTAACAGGACTGCCGACAGATGTTGCAGCAATGTCACGCATAGCCACGGATATTTAGGGTCATGTGTAATTACGCGTAGTTTACGCGTGAATTACGCGTAATTGAGCGTGTCATGTCACCTAGTGACATACATACATGTATGTAAGAATGTGTTGAATTGTAAGTACAATTTAATGAAAATGTTGGCGGTATTAGGATGGTTGCTGAATCTGAATGTGCTCACCTTCATAGACAAAGGCACATGAACACATCATAAAAGGGAAATGCCCACGTATCCGAGATATCGGAATATGAGCGTAAAAGATTCTTCCTTCGGATACTTTGTCCTTATATTTTGATTCTGGAAAATCTGTGAGAAAAAGATTTCATCCCCCCTAAGAAGCACATTACTTGTGAAGGAAATTGCGAAACTTGTTTTATGTCTGAAAAGAGAAACTTTATTTGAAGAAAACAGAAACTTAAGCAACTGCTATTGTAAAAATGGTGCTTATAAAATTTATTGTTTGTTATGTGATTCTGTATACATTGGAGAAACCTCCCGCTGTATAGAAGGATTGCACCGGGTCAAGATCCGGATCCGGGATCCGTCGAAGAGCGCTTATGATAAGATGTTGATGGTCATTAATGCTGTGGAAAATCCTACTTAACAATGGAAGTTATAAAAGTTATAGAGCCTCAAACTCGTTTTTCTCGTTACTCACCTAGAGTTGGGAGTGGCAGCCAAGAATGCGAATATGGATCTTGATAGAAATGTTTTATCCAGGAATGTCTGTAGCTTGGTATTGAATGACCATCTATGAATGTGCAAAAAAGATGAAGCTTTTTCATGCTTCGTTCATTCTAATTGTCATGTTACCGTTGCAGACTTGTAACCACTGCACCCACTTTACTATTCCACGCCCAGGAATGAATGGACATCCATGTACTCCAAAGTTAATAACATAAAGAAATGTCGATTGCGCTTCTCCAGACATTTGGTATTGATCCGACTACCTCATACTTACCATGAACAATAGCTGTAATTACTAATAAGTCTAATAGTTGATATGTGTATATTAGTTAAATAAACACAAATAAAAGCAGGTTTGTTGTCTCTTCTTCATTTTAATTAAATACACTTGTTTGTCGTTATTGAAATTGTTTTTTGATTGAGAATCATGGTAAATATAGGCCTAAACTTAATTAATTCAGAAATTCAGTTTCAGTTATCATGTACTAAGAAAGAGTGCACATTTCTCTAAGCTCGGTCTCAATTGTAATACCGATATTGTAGATACTTATAATCATCTATTGATGTTTAGTAATGATAACTTGTAAAAAAAGGTTATGACAACTGATAATCCAAATGACAGCTGAAGTTGGTGATAGCAAAATCTTAGGATTTTAAGATCTCTTCATTCGTATGCTTTTATGCATTCTGAAACGCATAATTTAAACTTTATCTCAGAAACCAGACTATTCTATGTTTCATGAAATGAAAACGAATTACATACAATTTAATCACTTCTGATAATAGGATCAGGGATGCGCCCGGGTCTAGGATCCGGATCCGTGATCCGGATGCTTGCGAAAACCCGGGTATAGCGATCCCTGATCCGCTTACACATGAACACATTATTGCATGTCCTGAAGACATTCCATGCTAAACATTATAAAGTTTTTGAAAATGTTTTTGAAAATGTCTTGACTAAAATTTATCTTGACTCTTCCCTATCAACAAAAGAAATGTTATGGCTATAGGCTTTGCTTTTTTTCACCTAATCAGATATAAATATAGAAAATCTTATTTGCGTAGGGCTGCTTCTTATTGGATTTAAATAGTGTATATCTTGTTTGATGTTGCTTGACAAGAAAGGAACATCATTTTGCGTAAGTTTCATTTTCGGTCTCGCTCCCTGCTTGTGCTGCGGCTGGATGTGGTACAGTTGAAAAGTTATTTTATCTGACAATTCTATTTTATTTATTCAATGAATGAATTTCTGACTGATTTGCAATCTGCTAAGTCATGAGTGACAATATGAAGTCATCATACCTGGCATCATATTGCGTATCCTTGCCATGGCCATGCTATTTGCTGAGTTATACAGAATTTTAAAAGATAATGCTTTTAAAAGACTTTTTAGGTCTCAACATACAATGGCAAGATTGATTCTGTAGAATCTTCTTCCCGACATAAAAAACATGCTCTTTGTTCATAAGTTACGTATGCCTGAGAAAAGCATGCATGATATGAATTGTCTGAATTATACACTGTAAATCTGGACATTGAAAATATGTAGCATTTAATAAAAGGTGCCAATCTATCATATTATGCTTGTTTGATTTCTTTCCTATGAAAGTTTGGTTTGTAGGAGCTCTACAGAGTCAGTCAAGTTATTTATATTGCTGCCTCATTTGTAAATGTAATATGCCTCAAAACCTGCATTAGACCGACTTTTTCTATATTTCGGAAAGTGCAAGTAGTGAGCACCTACGAAGATACTTGTTTGCATGAGGTCAGTCTGATATGTGATCTGTTATTGGCAATTATTCAAGTGTTCTGCTGTCTTCTGAATGTGTTTTTGACTTTGAAACCAACTGCTTTCAATTGCTCATTAAATGCCTGCAATGTTGATCACGATTGATGTTGCTGGTCATCTTGTTTTCTTTACAGACAGTCATCTTGAGTGCATAATATACTAGATAGATGTAGTATTCCATCTTGGCGAGTGATCAACCTTTATACTAGTACATCTATGCGGGTGAATAGGGCCTGGGTGTCTATTGTTAATCGTGCCTACAAACCAATCCATTGAATGTCGATGAAATATGCAATGAATATTTATGTCAAATAATCATTCAACGTCAGAAATTTCAACGCTGAAATTTTGACGATTGTTTGTAAGACTCCAGTGGAAGTGCGCTTTCTCATGAACAACCTTTTAGTATTTGCATTGAAGTGATATCAAATTCATAGACAAGTTTATCATGTCGCTCCGAATCACTATTATTAGTCTCGTGATTTATTTGAAAGCTTTCATAAATTGATGAGATTTCCATGATTATTGTGAAGAAGATTATGTAAAATTAAAAAAACTGCATTTAAATTCGATGCTCTTACATATGCATGTACATTGTACATGTATACCTACAATCAATGCGTTTCCTTGTCTCGAGACAAATACGAAGGAAGAGCTATACATCTAAACACCAAACTTTCATGACATCCAATATTTGGCTTTAGAAATTATCACTGGAAATAATAATAATAAACGCATATATTTATATATTTTATCAGAACCTCAATAATGGCAATCGCGAGGTAACATGAAGATACTTCAGGCATGACAAGTAACATAAAATTAACAGTAATAAGAAAACAACAAGAAAATGGGAGCTAAATAAAATCTTCGTTGGCTAGACGTATCATGGTCACAATGAATGATTTGTCGCGTATAGCTTTTGTCAAAAAATGCTTGCGAGTAAGGATTTTTGGCATGACTCAGGTGATGCAGGGGATGAGACTCATCTTCAACGAAAGGATGAGACAGGCGAATTCTAATAATACAGCGTTGGTAGTCCAAAGGCACGAAATGCACACAAGTGCAGTGAGAAGAGCCACACACAATTTTATGGGCTCTGGATTGAATCTTCTCTATGAGACATCTTTCTGTACTCGGAAGATTCACAAAAAGGGGCTCCATATTTCAATAAACTTCTTATACGATTGAAATATTTATCAATCAGTCGGCGCACTTCCAGAAATGGCTTTAATTGCCGCAACACAGAAAGTCTCGATGAAGCTCTCTTTGTGATGCTTGATACATGTGTATACCATTTAAAATTTTGGCTGATTGTAATGCCAAGAGCTTTGATGCAGTCAGTCATAGGAATGTTTGGAAAACCCAATTCAGACTAATCTTTTGTATTTGAAATTTGTACAAACATTTGCGAACACTTCTCTGTTTTCATTCCCATTTTGTATTCGTTCAGCCACTGTAGTAATTGGTCATAGCCATTAATGGGAGGACTTGTAATAGCGTCTTTGCAGATTATGCCAACCATGAAAATATCATCTGCATATTTCGTAAGTGATAGAAGCCGATCGTTCATAACACATAAATCATCTACAAAGTAACTGAAATGTTTCCATCGGACCCGTTGATACCTAACTTTCAAATAATTGTTGATAAAGGCAATCAAATATGGATTCAAATCATCCTTGAGCACCTTCTGAAAAAAGACAATTATGGGAAAGCTTGTAAAGCCTTTTGCGAGATGTACAGACATGAAATGGCAAGTATACACATTAAGCCTGTGAATATTGCGTATTTTGAAATACTGAATGTTAAGAAGAGCGGAGGCTGTTGAGCTGTTTTTTCTATAGCCATATTGACTACAATCGACTTTAATTGATAATTCAGCACTGTTTCTTTTAATTTTTTGCTTCTGCAGAATTCTTTCAGGAATAGGAAGCAAAGAAGTTGGCCTAATAAAATCAAACTTCGGGGTGTGGATTTGGGAATTGGTATTATGTCTGCTAGCTTTCAGATATGTGGAAAATCCGCCGCACATAAGCACTTGATAAAATTATCGTAAGTGGCTGAGAGATAAACGAGACAAATTTAGACCATGCAAATGAGGGGATGCTGTCCGAGCCTGGACTAGCAATGGTAGCAATAGTTTCAATACTTCATTTTGATAAAATTGAAATGGAACTATGAAAAGAAAATTGACGTCATCTACAATAGTGGATCATTGACAAACTGATCACAGTGACTCTTGTTCAGTTGATTCAAAATATTTGTGATGGGCTTGCTAGCATCACATTGAGGTAGCCATTTGTCAATATTACTTCACCCTTCAACGCATTTTTTGACATATCATATGGATTTCTTCTGTAAATACTTGCAACTCCAAGATTTCACGGAAGTAATAATGCATTTTCTTCGGCTGTAAACATCATATCGTTTATCCATCAAAACTTTAATGACATTGGATAACCAAGGCTTGTCAGACTCCTTTCTTGCAACAGTATTATGCGAAAGACTGCTTTTACCTACATTAAATACAAAAACAAAATGTCTAGAGTCTGCAATAGACATTTGCAAAATCTTCGTGGTCTCGCCAAAGACAAAAGTATTTATGTTTCCAAATTTGATAAAGGCAACGGTATTTGCATTGTTGATAAATCTCACTATGTTGAGTCTATGAACAAGATTCTTTTAGATACTGACCACTTTGATGCTGACAAATTCAGTCCATTCGTTGGCAGTAATCGGTCTTCTAAAGATTCCTTTATTCTCACTGAGGAAAAATTTAATCGCAAGCTCTTGCTGTTGAAATCTGATGGTTCCATTTCTGACTATCAGTATTCTCAGATTCGCAGTTGTGGTTCTCAACTTGTCAAGCTTTATGGCTTTGCTAAGGTTCACAAATTCAAAACAGATGCGCCTTTTCGCCCAATTTTGAGCATGACCGATGTTTATTTTTCGAAGCTTAGCAGTTGGCTCGATCGGCTTCTAAATCCGTTCATTCTCAAACATTACAATCTCAAAGGTAGCTTTGAGTTTGTAGACTGTGTGAGAAATTTGAATACATCTGAAGGTTTCATGGTGTCCTATGACGTGCAAAGTCTATTCACCAACGTCCCTTTGAGAGACACGATAGACCATATTTGTGGTTTGATTGACTTCAGCAATTTTCCAATTAGTCGTGGAACTTTGCAAACATTATTGAATTTAGCCTGAAAAAATCTCCTGTTTCAGCTCAGCGGAAAGTTGCATGCTCAACATGATGGAGTCGCTATGGGCTCAAAATTCGCTCCTACTCTTGACATGTTTGCCATGAATATGATAGAGAGCAAATTTGATCGTGCGCCTCTGTATTACCGTCGTTACGTGGATGATATCCTTGCCATCTTCAAAAATGAAGATGAAGCTTCTATCTTTCTGAAATATCTAAATTCCCATCACAAGGATATTCAGTTCAGTATGGACACTGAGAATGATAAAAAGCTGAACTTTTTAGATGTCATTGTGCACACGCTTGATGATGGTTTTGCAACTGATTGGGCAGTTAAACCAACAAGCACGCGTGTCTATTTAACGAAGGAGGCTTTTTCCCCGTTCAGGTACAAAACTGCTGCCATCAAGGCTTTCATTTATCGTGTCAAGCATCTTTGCAGTAATGACTTTTATGAAAAATTCTTTGAAAAAATGTGTCTATTTTTATGCGAAATGGCTACAATTAAAATTTCATTACCAAGATCAAACAAAGAGTTGATAAAACTATTTCGCATAATTAGGATCAAAATTTGTATTCGAAAACATGCATTTCCTAAGTTTATTGGAAGTTACCTTACGTGAAAGAAAAAGAAAAAAGACATTGAAAACTGTTCATGCCATCAAACGCATCCTTCCGGACAACCACAAACTTTCCGTAGTTTTTAATACCTTCAAAACTCGCAATATCTCTCCCTACAAAGATCCGGTGCCTACGAGTCTAATCTCTAACTTAGTTTACAAATTCAAATGTGGGAAATGCGACTGTTGCTACCTTGGTGCAAAGTGTTTGAATATATTATTACTCGGCCTTATAATTTAATAATATATAATTTACTGTGCCTTGGTGAGACTCGTAGGCACTTGATTACTTGTATTGATGAGCATATCAAAGGCAGACCGCAGGATTCTGAAATTACAAAGTACATGTACATTCATAAAGCGACATCCAATGAATTTTCCTATTGTCTGCCGTACTAAGCACACTCGCATAGCTGAATTCAAATTGATTAAAATGCATGAAACTGACAATTTACTGAACGAATGCGATTCTTCTGTTCCGTTGCATATCTTTTAATTGTACTACATAGAGGTTACTGTAAATGCGCAATTACCTCTCCATTCTATTATAAATTTCATTTTCATTGTTCTTAACTGTGTTTACTTGATCACTTTTACTTGTTATTTGTATATGAGCCTCAATTTGCTGATTTGACTTGATGCCCTGATGATGTATCAATAAACGATACGAAATCGATAGACAATGAATCTAGTGTTTCATATTTAAATATTGGTCGTATAGTATACAATGCTATACGGAAGACTTGATAGTACGACGCAAGTACTATATACACGTATGTGTAGAAAAGTTGGCAGGATTGATTCAATTTCAAATCATCAAGTAATATCGTCCAATTTATGTCAAGAAAAGAAGAAGCACAACGAAGATATAGGATTCACTACAATCGTATACCCTCACAACAGTTTCATGACTTATAATAGGCTTCTGAGGAAGTATATAAAAAAACATCATGATCACTTTTACCAATCGGAGGTAGTATAGTGTGGATTTTTTAGAACTCCAAATGTTCATCAGGAAGAAATATCAAATCCAAAATGTTGCTTTGTCTGGTTGGCTCACGAATAATGGAAAACGACGACTCAAAATAAGAACTGTTCAAATGATTAAAATCACCAACCATATATATACGTATATATCAGATATCCAGAAAATGTAGCAAACAGTCATCAATAATTGATACCATGTAATGCATACACAATTTGTAAATTTAAGCGTCCACTATGCGGAAAATACAAAGCAACAAGAATGATTTTGAAATCATGATGAGCAACTTTCAGGATAAGAATCTCCACTTCAAATCAGAATTTGAGAAGAGAATCTCCCAGGAAAATGCGGAATGGATCTAGCAACAAATGCCGCCACCTTGTTCTTTTCTATTACTATCAGTCCGGTATAAAGTGTAATTAGAGATCCCCAGGGAAATATTATTTACAGCAACATTCAACCATTGTTCATTTATACAAACTATATCCATGGGATACTGATAATGTTGCTCGGTTGAATTCAGGCCTAGATCAACTTCCTGTGTTATCAGAGTTTACATTATATGCGCATTAGTCTTAGTAATAAGCATTGCTTAGGAGTCCTAAATTCTGAAAGTGCTACAACTCCGTGTTTGAAAGGCTTCCCACTCACTCTCCGAACTTTGATTACATTATCCGAGTTCGTCGGATTTATGACTTTGACTCCTGATTCCAATAGGACCAACTGACAGATGTCCTGGATGACATGAGTATCTTGATTTTAATTAGACTTCTATGAAATTCGCATATGTACTTTTTGACCAATGTCAATATCATTGTAATTGACGGTCTATCCGTTGTCATTTTTAGCGTCATTATCTATCGCAATATAATAACAATATATCAATCATGCCTAGATTTTGAAAGCATCAATGAGTCGTGCAGCCGAGGCCGCATAGCGGCCGAGGTATTTAACCATCAGTATTCTATGTTTGGAGTATAGTCATGGAATTTTCACAGAATCAATTTCTGATTTTTTCAGAATCAAGCACATGAGCCTTTTAAACATATAAAGTTTGTTGAATTTGGAGACGACTTTCCATACGTAATTTACGTTTACCCATTTCAATTCTTTATGAAGCAATCTGTATAACTTATTTCGGGGCCGACCTCGATTAAAATCTAATCGAAGTTGGATGCATCACCGTTTATATCTACGTATTATGATCACCAGTTTGTGCTAGGCGTCTGCGTTTGCCATTCAATCGAGGTGTCTTTTTGGATGATGCAGACAAAACCAAAATATGTTTGTAAAATTCTGCAGCCTTTCTGATACTCTATGCAATTTTCATATTTTCTGTCCTAATTCTAGTAGATCGACTGCTTTTAATCCAGATTTCAGTATTCAAAATTTCTCAGATATCAAAGACCCACGCATGAATTGCTGCTTGTTGCACGCCGTCCAAAATTTGTAAGCTTCTGGTCTTAAACTCAGTTCTACAATTTTTTCATCGCACCTTTGAGAAATATCAGTTTGGTGATCTGAAACACTCATCCGCTGCATGGTTGCTTTAATCGGATTACAAGACGCTATTACATCATCTCTTGAAGAAACTGACACTTTTAGTGCTACTTTGTTGACTTATTACTTTAGTATGGCCTTTGATCAACTCGACTATGATTTGATAATCAAAAATCTTCGCAATAGCGGTTTGCCACCAGGTTTCATCCTTTGGATTGTGAATTGCCTTCGTGATGGCGTGCAAACGGTAAAGATACATGACAGTGTCAGTGGTCCACTATCCCTTGTCAGTGGAATTCCTTAAGGCTCTATCTTAAGACCTTTCCTTTTCAACAGTGTCATCGGTTCTCTTTCTCCCATACATCCCTCGCGCACCGTCACTAAGTATGTTGACGACTGTGACCACATCATTCCCATCAACCCGAATAGTCTCTGACTTTCAATTCAAGAGCACAATCACATGAAGAACTTGTCTGATGCTGTTATGCTGCCTAAATTACAGAAAATGTAAAATGTTGTGGATACTCACATCACCTTCTCGTCGACCAACTGTCATACTACAGCTCCACTTGGTCCAGGAAATTAAAATCTTTAGTGTAATTTTCACTTCAGATCTCAAGTGGAATGCACATTTCAATGCGCTTAATACACGAGTGTCGCAGAAATTATATAAACTATGAGGATTTTGCACCTTGCATTGAACTCTGAGAACTTAAGTAGAGTATATTTTGGGTTGATCGCGTCCCTGGTAGAATATTGTTCCACTTTGTTTGTTTCTCTTTCAAGTAATGATAGAAGACTCCTCAGTGATATTCAACGACGAACTCATAAAATAATCTGTCATAATGACCGCAGTTGCTCAATTCTTCCGGACTTGTATTCTCGCCGTGCTGACACAGATATTACTTTACTCAGTGCGATTCAGTGCAATCATAACCACCCTCTTTGCCCTCCTAATCCCTCAGGCAGATATTCCACCCAGTTTACGGACGACTCGGCGTCGCATCTCTTCTTTTAGCTGCGACGTCGATTACAATTAAAATGCTTTTGGTGATTAATGAGTCTGTTTGAATTCTGTCTGCATTGTCACTAATAAAGCTATGTGCATATGCTCCGCCTGATAATTTATAGCTCACCGTCTGATCTTTATTGTGTGATTTTCAATGTAACTTGGAAAATATGCGATTACCTGCTTACATTTTAATGCTTACTTACTTACATCTTCTTGATTCAATTCATTAACGTTTCGGTAGGATCCTTATAGGCTTATTGATTCCAGAGTAGGTAGGTGAAGTAAAGTGTACGCACACTATCAGAGAAATTTCGCCAGTTTTCGCTAACTGTCTTGCATACAGTGCGCCTCTTTCTCTTTATCATTGTATTTCTGAAACATCTTACTGTCTGCTTTTTGGAAATAAACAACTTTTGACTTTTTGACTTACAATATAAGCCTGATCTAAATTAAAGTACCGATGTGATGGCAATTAGTCTGAAAGAAAAATTACGCACAAGCATGAAATAGCGATTCCCCTTATCAATTTGAACAAAGCAGAGTACGAAATGGCATTGCACATGCCATTGTAACACACAATCACAAAACCATGCTTTCCCAAAATCAGTGTTACTTTTCAGGCTTTCTCAGGTTCATGATAACGGAGATAATCTGAGAGAAAGTAACTGCTTGCATAATTTTCCATACGAAGTTATGATAGGGGACTGGTACATCAAAACTGTAAATGACGCCACATCTAAGGCCACATCTAGAGCAATGCAGCAACAAATTATTACATAAATATCATTCATTCTCTTTAAAAATCGAAAAATTTAGGTCTAACTTTCAAAATCTGTCAACAATTCTAGGCTCTAGAATTCTAGGCTGAGCAATTAACTGTCAACAACTCAATGATCCATAATATGCTTTTAAGGCACCAAGCAATGTGAAACTTCATTGACGAGCTGATACGCTAAAGTTGCAATATATAAATTATCAAGATGAACTCATTGGAAAAAATAATTAAAGCGATTCCGGGGATCAGAATTGGAACGTTTTTGGACTTTGAGATTGATGACTTAAAGAAAAAAATAATTGAAAATATGATTGGAAGAATATGAGATACAGTCGCACATCAATATTTCTTACAATGACTGGAAATCGCATGCATTTCAAATACTTTGTCACTTTTCATTTATTCATGTCAAAGCACACACGATCATGATTGGCAAGAATATCCCATTACTATCAGAAATTCATCCCAAACATTTATAAAATATCAACAATTAAAAGTGTATAGCAGTTATGTTCCATGAAAAAGATGCTTGTATGAAAGACTGTGGTACTCATAGTGATATAATTTTTATCAGATATTTCATCTAAGTATTATAATTTTCTTATATTCAATGTAATATTTCATGCTGTGATATTCTCAAATTGCAGTGTTCCATATCTGCATCATTCCTGGGCAATGAGCGTTTTGGGCTTTGAGAAAGAGGTAGGAGATGGTAGACATGAACATGCATTTATTTCTATGCCAGTGTTCTCGAAAAAGAACACTGTAACACTTTGCATTTCGTGAATTTTTGTGCTGCAAAGTATATTTACGTCAGGATTTCGTTTTCTCTATGCATTTGATTGTAATTACGTTGAATATCTTTTACAAGGGCTTATACCTAACATTTGAAACATAGGAGCATTAAAATGTGCTCAGTTGAATCATATCGACCTGATTCAGAATCAAAAATATCAAATTGGTAAACAATTTCTTATTAACACAATTATCAACATTATTTTGGCTTTCTGTCAGATGGCTGACAATATTCGATAAGTGACTCCATCGATCTTCGTATCCTTCACTATTAGCTTACGGTGCTATTTTCTTTATTGTAATTTCTCCGGTTCTTTCATTTTTCAGTCGCGTTTTGGTTAATGAATAGAATGTGACAAATACTGGAACCAAAGTATAATACCGATCAAACATAAATTCAAAAAGACTTCCTTTGCAATGTCTTATAGCCTAATATGTCTATTCGTAGTCCTTGGATAGAAATATCATCCGTTTATAACATAAATGCATAATATGCATTTAAACATATTATGATGCATATGTTTTAAATGCATTTGTAAGGCTTTCATAGGTTAATACGTTGCACGTCGCAGGCAATTACATGTATTTTCATAATTGGAAAGTAACTAACCTGGTGCAAACTTCTATGGAAAAAGTCATGCATTATAGCAGATAATACATAGATTTCTTTGGTCATTTTCTATTAATCTATTACGTAAGTATGGCCATAGACTTCATCATGTCATGGCCGACAAATAGGACGCTAAGATATCTAACTTCTTCCAGATGGAGATGCATGCTTAGAATAAACTTTCACTTGATTAAAAAGTCCTTTCCAGTACTCTGAGCGATATCGTTATATCGATCGCTGCGCTCTCTCAAAAACGATATTGCTCCTCTTACTGAAATAGGACGGGTGCTACTGACACCTTCTTCCTAAATTCGCGTACAAAGTGCTTAATAGCATGGATTTGTAATCCTTAAAACGCTGAATACAAAAGTCAAATTCTTGAGTGGCACAGCCAGTCGCTTTCGGTTTCGGTTATAGTTAACGTTAAAGGATTCCCATTGGAATCCAATCGTAAAATTCAAGAAATATCTATGGATTGAATACATTTTATACCGATGAGAGCAATGAACAATAACTGTACAAGTTACAGAAGTTAAAGATTCAGTGTAAGAAAAGGCAGAAATGGAATTAAAAAAGCTGGAAATCATCAAATCATTGTCCTACGAAACTCCGTTAAAAGCAAATGTATAGGGTTAAAGCAAACCCTATACATAGAAAAAGCACATAAACTTTAGGAAATGAAAATCTGGCTCAGAACCTAAAAGGTTTGCCAGCAAGAGCAAGCTTTTCCTGCCCAATTGTGCATTCCTTGTGTGCCAAAAGCAATCGGGCATTACAACGCATCAAGGTCACCAGAAGCTTTCTAATAATTGCAGCTCTGACTTCAGAAAAGCGGGATCCAGTCAACATGGATATTTTCCCACCAATGCGCGAAAATACATCCTTCGACTCCTTCCCCCATTCTCCGAAAACAGACATCGCCATTGGTAGGCATCTCCACCCGAGTTCTGTGCATTTCGAGTCGTTGGAGGAGTGCTTGCGACTTTCAGCGATGTCAAGGAAAGATTTTACGGTTGTACTTGCTACAGAAATATTGTATGTAGAAAGCGGTTGTACCACCGTGAGATCAATCGCGCCTGGTCGTCCAAGGCTCCAGTCTGGAGGCAAGCCGTCGGCAGGTCGTCTATTAATATCTGTCACCCTCAACCCAGCACCCCTTTCAATGCTCGGTCGCAGATTCGCCCCCACTGGCATATCTCGCGAAGTTGGTCTCTAACAGTTTTGTGTCTTGAAATCACATTGGGACTTCTTTTGCATGTAGGGCGTGGAGTCCAAATGGGTCCAATGCTACGTCTGGGCATCTAGAGCAGCAGCTGTCACCCTTAACCAAGTGACCAAAGACACTCGAATACAGTGATTCGTATACGTGCCGTGAAGGTTAGCGTCCCTTGATATTATTTTCATAAGGTCTTGGAGCGAATTTTTCCCAATAACTTCTTTTTTGCAGTAGAAGCTTTCTCTCGTCCACTTGGACTTGGGCTTGGGAAATAAAGCTGGATTTTCAGTCGGTAGCATGGATAAATATTTCTCCACCCCAGCTACCGGGCACTTTGCACTGTTGGGAATTTCGTGCATTGCCACTTGACGAATATTGCGGTAATCATTGCTTCGGACGTTTTTCTCATTTTCATCTTTCACAACAGCAACATATTTCAACTCATCGTGTCCGAATCTAATTTGGATGTCTTCCTTTCGCAAATTTCTAATCCACTCTCTTCCTCGAAACCCGTTGTGGTAAATGATGTTAAAGAAAAATTCTTGCTGTAGACGTTGTGGTGTTGAACGACCAAAATACTTGTCAAGGCGAGCCATGTCTTCTTTTTCAATTGGTATCCAGATGTTGCATGACAAGACTTTTTGTTTGTCACTAAAGTCTTATGTCGAACAGCATTGTAAGTTTTTTCAAACAGACGGAATTGATCGTTTCCGATTAAGTTGTAACCAGCGTTTTCTTGAAGATACCTGTTTATCAATGCCCGTTTGCATGCAAGCGTTGAGATTGAATAACATTCACCGTCTTTCTTCTTCATAGTCGTGAACCACAAACGCAGATATTGACATAAATATTTCAATGGAATTGACTCAATTTCATTTGGCAGCTTCTTGTTTTCTAGGAAGTTTTTCAGATCTTCCACATAACATTCACTATACAATAATGATTAATCTGACTAGAAATGTAACTATAAAAATAATATCAAATACACATATGGGGTACGCATAAATGTAAAAAGCAAGGTAGGTAATGTGAAAATTATTTAAGCCGGAAGCACACACGATAAGCGATAAGCCGTAAGCTGGAAATAGAGTTCCACCACTTCTTGTATATTCCAGCGATATCCAATATTCTTGTAGCGAGCACTAACACACAGAATATCGTTGTCGATGCTGAGATGAAAAAAATCAAGGGCAAATTTCAACGAACCGGGGTGGCATTGTCTTCCGATTGTCGTGACGACCTACGGCTGATGGGGCAACAGCGCAAATGACTCTTTGTTTCGGGTGTCGGCGAGACTGTCCATAAGATCGGGACTTACGAATTTTGATGCAACATCAATGATATTCGTACGCCTTGCGGTGACTCTCATGCGTGCTCTCATGCGAGCCCTTTTGTTGCGATCTGAGAACCCACCCTGACCCGTCCCGCTTTTTTCAATTTGTCATGCAATGCGTTTACATGACTTTTTTATATTTCATATTTTTATCTTTGAGTGTTGTTGTGATTTGCTAAATAAATATTTCAGCACTCAAGTTTCAATGAAAACTGGTATGTAGAAAAGACTACATGATAAGCCATAAGTCACAAGCCATGAGCCATAAGCCGTCACCTGAGAATCCTTAGACGATGATCTTCAATAGAACCGACGTTGTGATATAACGAGTCATTCTTTATGTGTGTTTGTTTGTCGGAGGTGTGTGTTTGTTTAATGAAGAGTTAGTGTTGTTCTTGTGTTCACTGCATTGAATGTCTAGTCTAATTCTCTGATAGTGCTTCCGATGTAAAATCCATTGCATCTCTTATATTTACTGTACACTTAAAAAAAAAAGTCCTCGTACAAAATTTTTTGCTCTGTTTCTAAGGCGATTTTTCATAGGTTCTCACAATAGGTTGACGTTTCTCTTTGGTACAGTTGTAGCACATGCCCGAAACTCTCTCTCAGTCACTCGAATTTTCAAAAATGTCTGCTTCCCTGCCTGGTGGGTCCTAATTGATAAAAACGGGTACTCTTTTCTAAGCTCGCTCCTGACTAGATATCTTACAGCATCAAAAATTAAAAATATTGCTGCGATAGATAACGATCTGCTTTATCTGATGGTGCAGAAACGGTAGAGAAAGATGAAGAAATGAGGTCAGCAGAGCTATTAGAAAATCAGTTACTTTTTGGGATTTTCAAGTTTGCAAACTTCAAAATCGCAAATTTGCAAATTTGGCATTTTTAAGGCTATGTATCAACTTTGCAGATCTAAAACCATCGATCGATATCATTGTATTTGCATGTAAACATGGAAGCTACTGACAATGCACTATGACACTGTAGTCTACCATTGATGTCAATACTAGCAATGTCACTATAAAGAAATCTATGACTATTCTGAGCGGCATTAGATCTTAAATTGTCTCTTCGATTGACTGTGTATGGCTAGCATGTCAGCGGAGGATTGAATTACCATGTCATCGATATGTGGGAAGCCTGCATGAAGCAGGTAACTGTTGCCGAAAGACTTTATGTTCCTCGATCCACTGTTAACTACTGCATCAAAATATTTAAGCAGCGTGGACACTTGCGAGTTTATAAAATGTCTGAACGCCCACGAAAGACGTCTTGGAGGAGTGATCGCCATCTTTTACGTCTTTCTAAAGTCAAATCAATTTTTTCCATCAAGACAGCTTCATTTAGATTGGCATGAAGCATCGACGTCTCAGACACTTCGCAATCGTTTGTATTCCGCTGGCATTTGCGCCTACCGACCTAAGATCTGCCCACCTCTCTCTCTCTCTCTCTCTCTCTCTCTCTCTCTCTCTCTCTCTCTCTCTCTCTCTCTCTCTCTCTCTCTCTCTCTCTCTCTCTCTCTCTCTCTCTCTCTCTCTCTCTCTCTCTTCTCTCTCTCTCTCTCTCTCTCTCTCTCTCTCTCTCTCTCTCTCTCTCTCTCTCTCTCTCTCTCTCTCTCTCTCTCTCTCTCTCTCTCTCTCTCTCTCTCTCTCATCTCTCTCTCTCTCTCTCTCTCTCTCTCTCTCTCTCTCTCTCTCTCTCTCTCTCTCTCTCTCTCTCTCTCTCTCTCTCTCTCTCTCTCTCTCTCTCTCTCTCTCTCTCTCTCTCTTCTCTCTCTCTCTCTCTCTCTCTCTCTCTCTCTCTCTCTCTCTCTCATCTCTCTCTCTCTCTCTCTCTCTCTCTCTCTCTCTCTCTCTCTCTCTCTCTCTCTCTCTCTCTCTCTCTCTCTCTCTCTCTCTCTCTCTCTCTCTCTCTCTCTCTCTCTCTCTCTCTCTCTCTCTCTCTCTCTCTCTCTCTCTCTCTCTCTCTCTCCTTGTCACCGCGTTACGCCGACTGAGTTGATCAATGAAACGAATTCATTTTCGAGAGCCGCAATGGTCAAGAATCGCATTAACTGATGATTCAGAATTCTTGCTGAAACCTACTGACGGCCGTGTGCGTGTCTGGAGGATACCGGACTGTCGCTATGATAAAGAGAGCATCTTTCAGTTTTCATAAGGTGCATCTGTTCATGTTTGGGGTGCAATCACACAGTGTGAGGTCACCATAGAGTAAGTATGTATTATTAATAGATTGTCGACTCAAAAAAGTATCTGTATACAGTGAAAATTTTTATATGAACAGTTTTGGTTTTTACGGAAATTACGTTCCTGCGGTCCAAAAAATTATTTGAGCAGTTTTTAAAAAGGTAAATTTTTTCATGTTTATATACTACCGAGATGAAACCACTTTAGAAGTAGTATGAAACAAGTTGGATACTAAAGGAATGAATATTTGCTAAAACAAGCATCTTAATTAAGCGAAAATTCAGCTGATCAAGGAAATTTATGAACTGCAATATGATGCAAGTCCCTGCAAGTTTTCAAGGAAAAGTTGAGATCTAATTGTGCTTTTATTGGCTGAAATTTCAAGTTTTGAATTCAATTTTCATCGGTGATTTTATGATTCACAAAATTCATGCTTAATTTCTTGAGTCAATCGAAGAGACAATTTAAGATCTAATGCCGCTCAGAATAGTCATAGATTTCTTTATAGTGACATTGCTAGTATTGACATCAATGGTAGACTACAGTGTCATAGTGCATTGTCAGTAGCTTCCATGTTTACATGCAAATACAATGATATCGATCGATGGTTTTAGATCTGCAAAGTTGATACATAGCCTTAAAAATGCCAAATTTGCAAATTTGCGATTTTGAAGTTTGCAAACTTGAAAATCCCAAAAAGTAACTGATTTTCTAATAGCTCTGCTGACCTCATTTCTTCATCTTTCTCTAACGTTTCTGCACCACCAGATAAAGCAGATCGTTATCTATCGCAGCAATATTTTTAATTTTTGATGCTGTAAGATATCTAGTCAGGAGCGAGCTTAGAAAAGAGTACCCGTTTTTATCAATTAGGACCCACCAGGCAGGGAAGCAGACATTTTTGAAAATTCGAGTGACTGAGAGAGAGTTTCGGGCATGTGCTACAACTGTACCAAAGAGAAACGTCAACCTATTGTGAGAACCTATGAAAAATCGCCTTAGAAACAGAGCAAAAAATTTTGTACGAGGACTTTTTTTGAAGTGCACAGTACATGTAGGAGATTGCGACAGTAGATTTCGTTGCCATTTATTGGAAAATTTGCATGTTGCATGCTTTCATTGTATTATTGTTAGATAAGGCGTTTCCTAATGAGTATGATATATTAGTGCGAGAGGTACTGACATTTTATTCCTAAATTCGCACACGAGCTTCTAATTATTTTTAATATGTAGATTCTACGACAATTCTTCCACTCGTCTTGCAAGCTACAGAGCCTCAAACATCGCTTAATCGCATTTGTTTATGTAGATTCATGTACTTCCGAGTTTCATGCACTCATTAACGTAATGAAACAGCACACATTTAAAAACTAAAAATGAAATTTGTCATTTTTGTGATTTTGATTGCACTTTTAGTGCAGAATTCTCCATCATCAGAAAGAAATGCGACATTCCTCGTAACCGGTTAGCTTGACCGATTTGCTGTTAATGATAATGAAAATGTCGAGACAATCGATGTTATGGTCGTAGATAAACAAACAGTTTCTCCTGATCACGAAATGATATTCACAGAATTTTCTTTTAAGTACAACACGTTTTGTTTATTGAGATTGTGAATTAAGTAGCAGACGGTGGATGTTAGATAGACAACCCTTGTTTTAACTTCTATTCGACTTCTTGCTTCTCCTGTATTCCGATGAGACTGCTTCCGTATCACCTGCGTGTGTGATGCATTTCCTTTTTGGCTGTTGTTTTATGTAGTTTCAAACACACAATTTTAGATCGCCATATCAACGGCAATCATGCGTCCCAATGAAACAGTTTAATATCTGTTGAGCAAAAGTCTTATTTGTCGGTATTTATTTCAACCATTGAAGTAGATAATAGTCGACTTCTGCGGTAGATAATATATAGTAGTAGTTTCTATGGTTTTGTAAAATTCTATGACTTCAATCGACAGACCTTAGAAGTCTATGGACAGACTTATCCATAAAAATCTGACTTTGCACTTTGCGCAAGTTAATGGGACCACAATGGACAATAGCTGGTTGTTGATGGTAATTTCGACTGCTCGGTCAGACACCGATCTAGGTAGGTGTTACTAGAATCAAAACGTTTTGCGCCTACAATAAATTCTGTGAATATCATTTTGTGATCAGGGGAGACTGTTTGTTTATCTGCGGCTATAACATCGATTGTCATGACGTTTTTCTTATCATTAGCAGCAAATCGGTCAAGCTAACCGGTTACGAAGAATGTCGTATTTCTTTCTGATGATGGAAAATATTGCCCTAAACGTGCAATCATGATCATAAAAATGGCAAATTTCATTTTGAGCTTTCAAATGTAGGCTATACTGGATCATTACGATATTGACTGTATGAAACTCGGAAGTGCATGGATCTACATAAACAATTTTGCGATGCTTGAGGCTCTATAACCTGCAAGACGAGTTGCCGTTTTATGATGTTGGGTGACAGTTTACATATTAAATATAATAAGAAGCTCGTGTGCAAATTTAGGAAGAATATGTCAGTAGCTGTCAGACTATATCTTCAACTCTCTGTTCGCTTCTTCGTTTCAATCGTTTAATGCTTGCGAATATGCTTCTGCAGAATTTCCTCTAACTCTACAATTAATTTATTTTGAACTTTGCTTAATCATATCATTAATTAAATTATTACATCATTGAAACCTTGGCGTTTCCTCAATTGTCAAAAATAAATGACTGCCAAGGCATTTTCAAATAAGCAATTCATTTCATCCAAAATATCATTGATTGAAGATGTCAACACTATCAACAAATTTAATCATGTTTTAGATGATGAAATTACTACGTATTGAGGGAATCCCCACAGGATTCCAGAAAAAGCTCCCTTGTTTTTTGGACAGCTGTTGGAATGAAAGATTTCGCACCACGGCAACTCGAGATATCAGTTTCTCACTACCGGTTGCAGCGAATAATTCATGAGACAATATTCGAATACGAAATTAAAAGATAAATTTCATTTTTTATGTGTATCCGTACTTGTATACTATTTGCACAGGGAAACTAGAATTCTCATTTAGAAATGCAGTGAAAAGCACTTCCTTATGACAAAGTTTTTATGCTTTGTATTAAAACATTGATTTTTAGTTGCAAGTAAATTCTTCTGCTCGTAATAATCGTGCACCTATCAGTGGTATCGATATGATTATCTTTGAAACCTTGTCGAGTGCCGACACACCGCCGCCGAGTATACTGGCGCCATCCCTTGATTTGACTCTTTGATTAAACTCTTCATAAATATATTAGAAAAAGGAAGCATCAAAACGGATGAAGAGATCACTGGCGGCTCTGTACTTCTCAGCTAGATCATTCCCATTAATATTGAAGGAAAATCACTATTGCCTTAAAGACAAAATGCAGTTCACTTTGCAGATAAAACATTAAAAATGTATGATTTTATGTTATCATCTTTCTTTGCAGCTTGACGACATCCTTCGCATTAAGCTGAGCTTAGCTATATTTTGTATGAGGTTGTAATGATAATTGCATATCGGGGTATTTCATAAAACTCAATAACTAAAATGTTTTCCGATGTCATCGATGCAACTAAAGATTTTTTCGGAACCCTTCAAGAAATTGTCTCATTTAAAAAATTGTGAGAACACACACCCACAATCTATTCAGATGTAAATATGAAAATGGATCCAGCTTTCTAATGTGCACAAACAATCATTTTCACGAAGATTAAAAAGTTTCATGTTTTGACTTAATTTTGGCGATTTTACTCATTTTGAAGAGGCCCTCAGACATCAAATACTGAATCATGTGACTCACTTCAACTTTTATATCGAAGTTGATGTTCTGAACTCAATCATGTTTCAAATTTCATGGCTTTCTGATAAAAACTCGTAGTTTTTTTTCTGCAAAGGAAAATATGCGAAAATTGCCAAGTGTTTTCCAAAAGTGTTTTTCCATTTGCCACAATCCATAGAATATGAAGTCATAAGACATGTTCTCTCTGAAAGCACTGTTGACGCCTGGACTCGACTTTTGATTCTTCCTTCAGCAAAACGAGCTGGTCGAGCTCACAAAATTTCGATCAATGACCTTTGTGATAGATGGTCCAACGGCGACTTGGAAGGTCTATGGACTGCAGCGGTTGAGAACAGCAAAGCTTTTCGATCTTCTCAAAAGCATCGAATCAAGTCGGAGGAAACAGAAGCTAGGCTATCGGCTGCAATTGATCAAGCGGAAGATGGTTACTGCAACAAGGCGTGCCGAATTTTATCTTCAGATGGTCTGTGTCCTAACAATAACGAAACATGGAAAATATTGAAGTTGAAGCACCCTGAAGCCTCACTACCTTTCGTACTATCCAACAGTCAGGATGAAACAATTCCACTAAATCTCTCTTCTTCTTTTGACTTTATGACTGTTTTGCATTCGCTTCCTAGAGCTACTGCTTGTGGTCTGTCTAGGGGGTCCGCTTGAGCGTACAGCACCTCATCAGCGCATGTGAACAATTTAACTTACCAAAGTGCGTCAAGGTAACAAAATTTTAAAAAAAACACAAGATAATGACTAGCTAATTTTTATAGGAGATTCGCTGAAGCTATTTTACCCACAAACCTGAGTGTTTCTCTTCGACGCGTGATAACTCTGCTGATCTCCGGCAAAGCACCACAAGAAATTGATCTTCTTTCCTCGCCGGTGGGAGCTTAACGGCTTTGCGTAAAAACAAAACCGACGACTGGGATGTCCGACCAATAGCTGTTGGTGAAGTATACCGCCGTCTCACTGCAAAGTGTCTCTGCTCTAGTAATAAATCTGCAGCTTCTGAATATTTTGATCCTATCCAGCTAGGTGTGGCTTGCCGTTTTGGAACTGAGAAAATCATACATCGGTCCAGATTACTCGTACAAAAGAATTGGAATGAGGATAACTTTTGTCTTCTTTAAGTGGACATAGTGAATGCCTTTAGCAGTGTTTGCCGTCAAACAGTGTTGAATCAGTGTTTAGAACATTTTCCATTAATTTATAAATGGGTGAATTGGTTTCACGGAAAACAACCTCATCTTTGGCATCCGCTTGGGTGCCTAAACGCAGCACAAGGCGTTCAACAAGGTGACCCTTCGGGTAATCTCCTTTTTGCTTAGGCTTTAGTCCTATCTAAAGTAAATAAATTCAACTGTCCGTTTAGTGCATCATTATTGGTATTTGGACGATGGTATTTTCGCAGGATACAAAGAGGAAGTGATTCAAGCGTACAAATCGCTAGAGAAGGAGTCACAAAACATCGGACCTATCGTCCAGCCTCATAAGTGTGAGCTACTCCATCAAGGAATTATTCGTGGCTTTGACACTGATATCAAACATTTTTCAGTTCCGAATATCGTAATCCTTGAATCACCTATTGGTGACGCCACGTTTTGTCAAAATTTTGTGCACCTGAAGTGTCAAAAAGCCAAGAAATTTTTGGACAAGTTAACTGAACTACACGATCTCCAAGTGTCAGTTGCTTTGCTGCGATCTTATTCATCCTTCTGTCGGGTAAACCACCTAGCAAGGACTATTCCACCAGGTATTGCAAAGGAAGCCTTCGATTCTTTTGACAATGATATTCGTAGGACTTTTGAAGATAGTGTAGCCTGAATGCGCTCAACACTGAAACATTCTCCAGCAGCAGTGTCTCTCATCAGTGTTTCATTCGATCTCAGATGAATGTATTTCTATTTCCTCACCAATTGCAAATTCCATTGACCAATTCAATTCAGTTGTGGAGGAAAAAGACCAAATCAATACAATAGTCTCTTATCTTCCAGACCCAAACAACGCAAACTGTCGTATGCCATAGACAGAAAATGGCATAACTCAATTAAAAAACCGAAAGTCAAGCAAATAGTGCGCTTCAATTCAGTCAGTTACGCCGATGCTTCATCCTGGATTACAGCGATAGCATCACCACGTTTGGGCCTGCGTCTGTCACCTAACGAATGTCAGATTTTGGCAAAATGGTGGCTAGGTATCTATTTATTTAAAGGAGAATGATATTTCAAACGACCAAATAAAAGCTGTCACGAATCAGAAAAGCGACGCATTAGTTGATAGATACGTATAACAAGCGCATGACATCAGCGAAGAAAAGGAAGTTGTCTGAGAAAATTACTGAACAACTACGCGGATCATCGAATTCATCAATGCCGATGCCTTCGTCAAGTACATCTGCAAGTGAAGCAACACAAGATGAACAACTACATGTAAGTGGATCATCAAATTCATATGCAATGACGCTGCCTTCGTCAAGTGCAACAACACAAAATGTTCAAGTGAGCCAAATTGTGAGTAGTAAGGAACCCCCCCCTCGGCAGCGATCTTCCAACTTTGGTTCTAGAGATCGTAGAGAGTCGTGCGATAGCTCGTTTGAAAGCTAAGAGTGCCACAAATTCATTGGAAAGCACAGTTTGGCCCTATCTTTCATTGCTGAGGCTTGAGAGTGACATTGAGACTTTTGGTCATGTTAGAGAGCCGCCAGAGGTTGAGTTTTGTGTTTTGGACTCCAGCGGGCGAACGAAGCATCGGACGAGAAAACTAAGACCAGATTTGGATTCAGCGTCAAATTTTAGATGACCAATGTCTGACCCCCCCTCTTATCGATTGCATATTCACAGGATATATAAGTACGAGTTTGGGAGAGGCATCTCACTAAGTTGAGACTACAGGTAAGTCGTTTCTCTTGAGGTCCGATATCGAACTTCTGACTTTTCATTGCTGATATCAGCTAAGGAGTCAGACTTATAGGTCAGTCAGTATAGCATGATTGACCATTTGATGATAGTAGGCCGAAATCTTCAAACGGCTATAACTTTGCTTCTATAAGTCCTTTAGACTTGATTCAAAAAACGTTTGACAGCTCATGATGTGCTGTAGGTGACAGACTACTTATAAACGTTTTATGGGAAGTACTAAAATACTGAAAAATTTAAATTCGTATTTAATGATGATGATTAAAGTTTTTGAATAAAATGCAGTCGTTTATGAGTCTCTGCGACTTGGGACGTTTCCTCTTGTAAATAACTCCACCGGTTTTCATGTCGAAATCGGGGCCCGGATACCAACACAGTGACATGACGCACGCTCTGTCCACCCGAGGTTGGATTTGTGGGTCGAGGCCTTGGAGCTGGGATAACATCCCCTCTGAGTAATGCCTGTAACGGATTCAAGAGCTTAACGCCTAGACGACTGCTATCATATGTTTTTGGACTTACTACTCAGCAAGTAGTATCCTATAAACACTTGCTATCAAATTTTTACTCTATCTTTACAGAATCGTCACTACGGCTAAAATGATTAACGCAAGGATGCTCATCGGCAAGTGTAGCTGCGGCCGTATTGCCAAGGGCAGCGAATTGAAAAACCACCTTAAAGAGGGGACGATGGGCGAGCATGTGAGGAAAGTGTTGTTGAGGGTGTATGTGCATCATAAGGTAGTATGTGAGGAGGGGAGTGATGTAGAGTTCATTAGGAACCATAGCCAGGGCCCTGGTGGCAATATTAGTATGCAGGGGTTTAAGTCGTGGTTTGAGGGAGTTTTGATGGAAATGGAAGAGGTGAGAATGGCAGTGGCGACGATTGAGGGTGCGGTGGGGAAGAAAGGTGTAACCAAGGCGACTGATGAGGGTTTGAGTGAGGAAGAAGTGGAGTTGAGAGGGGACATCAAGAAGCCGGATGTTGATGTTGATTTGGATGACGTGCTGGAGGAATTGTTTGGGGACATTAGTGATCTTGAAAAGAAGGGGAAGGATGAGGGAAAGGAAGTGGGTAAGCCGTTGGCGGCATCATCGCCTCGGAGGGATGAAGGGAACACGAGGGATGAATATGTAAGGATGAAGGATCGATTGAGGGCGGTTGAGGAGAACAATTAAGTACTAGTGATGCGGAATGAGAAGTTCACTGCGAAGGCTGAAGGGTATAAGGTGACGAGGGAAGAGTTGGAAAGTATGAGGCAGAAGGAGAAAGAGTGGATGGCGAAAGGAGTGAGCTGATGAAGAAAGCAAGTTTGGTGAGTAGTCTCCAGGCGAATTTGTTGAGGAAGGATGATGAAATAGATCGGATGCGAAGCGTGGTGAAGGAAACAGAGGAAGTGAAGGGTGTGAACAAGAGGTTGGTGGCTGAGGTGGAGCGACTGTATCAGCGTGAGAAGTGTAGAAAAAGAAAAGTGTATGAAGTCCATCTTCCCCTCTTCGAAAATAATGCGACGCCCCAACGATCACAAGTGACCCCAATCAGACGCAGCAGTGCTACGAGGGCGACGGACTCCGATGTCTCCATATGAGCATGGACATCACCGGCGAGCTTGAGGACTTCGTCTTCCGAAAAGTCCGGAAAAAAGTTCCCAGTAAGTTACTTCAACATGATCATTTCCTTACCGCATCTAATCTCCTATTCTTTTCCTTTCAGAGTTTTTACATCAGCAGTAGGATCGCTTTTGATCCCGAGAACGCCCCAAACGGCTCTTTTAAGAGCCACACGGAGCAAGAGTGATAGTACCTCCTCGTGGTTTGCTCTGGACAGACTTCGGTCTGACTGAATCTATCACATAATTAGAAACACTGATTCATGTCTTTGCCTCAGAGAGGTGCATAAACCATTGCCACTCTTTCATTTTCATTTTAAACTCCATCATGCAGACACCGAACACGCTAGTCAGCTCTCCTGACAAGCCTCGGCTAAAACCGAGAAACTTGTTTCATATGTTTGTGCAGATGGAGGAGCAAGAGCGATATTCAATAATCTTGCTCGAATTGGCTCATCAACAACTGACGATGATGCCAATTCAACAGAGTGGGGGTATATACCGCCCTCTAACAGTCAGCTTATAGTAGAGGAGGTCGATGCCGCTGACATAGAGAGATTAAAATTCTCTCTCAGCGGAATCCGCCAAACCTAAGTCTATTCATTTCCCGAGAACGAACCAGCGGTCTTTTTAAAGACCATCATGCAGCAAAATATGATAGTACCTCCACGTGGTTTGCCCTGGACAGACTTCGGTCTGACTGAATCTATCATACAAATAAAAAATAGAATCTCAAAGTTGTATCTGCCATCAGTCAACTTAAACGTTGCATGTTAAGGAGGATTTCGGTATAATTCTTCCTGTTGGTGGGTGATCTCTCTTGAGACAGCGAATGATATCGTAGTGATACGTGTGGCAAGGGAGTGTGTCATATTTTAGACCGAAACCTCTGAGGCAACTCATGTTGGGCATTTGACACAATTCTCAACGTAGCACTTTCAACGCCAATCGGTTGAGTCTTAGCTATCTGCCACAGGTTACTTTTTAAATTCTCCATTGCATACGTTATCTGAGAATGAATCATGAGTTCTCTTAAGAACTGCCTCTATCATTGAGGCTAAATGATGAAGGGATGAAATGGGAGGGCACTCTGGCGCTACACGCAAACATATACATCTTCTCTCTTTACTAATGATACGATCTCTTTTGATAGAAAAGTAGACCGATAATAAATGTGATGATATTCACAACCATGTATACAATTAACCCCATATCTAAATTCTTCCCTTTATTTCCATTTCTAGATCAATACATTGCAAAACAAAGACATGTAGTTCTTTAGATTTATTTATCAAAGTTCAGTGGGATTGGTTTCAAGTCATTATAAATCTTGTAATATACCACTCGCTTTGGAGCATCCGGCACTCTTCTGAGTCGCGTCGTCTTTGGTGTAAAGTCGCCCTCACTCCATACAACTTGGGTGATGTGACTTTTGTTACCACTCTTCTCCTCGACATTGGCGATTTTGGGTTTATTGTCACTGCCCACATCCTCGTCCCATTTATCAACAACTTCGAAAATTTTGTAGAAAATATTCAAGGCTTCAGAAGAATTTGCCATACTAGAGTGTTTGATCGTATGATGTGAATGAGAAGCGCTGCAATCTTCTGATTTATATAGGATATTCAACAATACTTTCCTCAACAGCCAATCAGAATCACTCCAATTTAGATAAAGACTGCTAAAGTCAGAAGATTGCAAGATATGTCAATCTCAGCTAAAATGACAATTTTGTGATCGTCAATTAGTGCGATTAAGGCATGAGTAGTCAGGAGAGTGGTAACAAAACTGTAAGAATTATCTGGACAGACGAACAGTGGACACATAACAACTCGTGAGAGAAGAGTGTCGGATGCTTCCAAACGATCAAGTATGCTTTGATTTTAAATAAATCTTAAAAACCACATGTCACTACTTTTTGATATCCACCCTCAGTGATTGAGGTAGTATTTAGGAAAAATAATAGTGTCTAGCATCATCTGCTATGATTTATACTGAGCTGTCAAATGATTAGATATTCACTATGATGTTGATGACCACATTACCGAGAAATAAGTGAAAACAGACGGATATAGCAAACAAAACATTCATTGGAAAATTACAAGTAGTTTAAAAGTTCTTCACAACTGATATTTTGTCCCACAGCGATTCACAGTTACTACAGTCACATTCCAGTTGTCGCAGTCTTTCCTCCACTGAAGCCAGCACACCAAATACGTACTTCCATTCCACTTCGTTTCTGGGTTAGGACGATGGGCTGTACCATCTCCGTATGTCATGGAGAAGGCTGATGTCATCCTCCTTCGACACATCTTCCTTATTATACATTAGGTATTTCCACCGCACATAGATCATCTCCAGTTCTTCTTCTTCTTTGAGAGATGGTAATTCCAACTTTGGAATGTCATCTAGATTTCTCTCTTTCTTCACCTTTACCTTTTTCGGAGCGGGAGGGCAAGTTGGTGTGTTCACGGAGAGAGTTGCTGTTGGTGAATTCATGACTTCAAATTGTATGCCATGAACTTGATTTCTTAGTGCGTAAGTACAAGTAAGCAGCCAATCAAATGAACAGCCAATGAATGATGAGTATGAGAGTATAAAGGGGGAGGAAACAGACTTATTTTCATTCTATATTTGAGACGTGTTGAGAATATTTGGAGTCTCTATCTTGATACACTATACCATTTTCTGACATTGAAGTATCATACTTAAACTTGATTTCTTTGAAATGGCAAGTTGAAGATTTCCTCACTTATCTCCCTCAAACGTTTGGCTAATAGCATCTTTCTCAATTACAGGCATCTACTTCATCACCAAAACCCTCCCTTCTCGAGGAAACTTTAGACCTAATAAGTGAAGGTAAGTTGTAACAATAAACTATAACTTTAATAGAGATGATAGAATGATTTCTCTTTCATATGATGCTAGTTCCAGCTCAAGCGGCCAGTCGCGGCAATCTAATGAGCAGGAATGTGCTGATTGTGGTCACATCTTTACGAGGAAGCGTGATCTCACCCGACACATCAGACAACATGTATGTCAACCCAAGCCATCATCAATCTCCCGAGGTGAGGATGATTCTATTCAACATGTCTCCTTTACTTGCGACTTTTGTTTCCAATCTTTTGAAACAGGTTTTGAATTATCTTCACATAGACTTCACCACACACACAAATGATAGTTATAGCAACAGCACCTCCTCTATTCGACTAGCTGAAGTATCGCTCAATAATGTAGTGAGAAATTTCCATATGAAATCCTTAGAAACTATTGCTGATTTTCCGGAGTGGCTCCATCAAAATTCAACATTGATAGATGCGCTCTTTCATAATTTAGAGTAGTTTAGAATAAAAGCGCTCATCTACCTCAAAATAAAATATGTTAAAGTTGATTATCATACTGGTGAAATAGTACAGAGGTTGGTGTTTTACATACCCTCCTCTCCTGCTACAGAGACAGTCGATAAAGAAGCTTGGTTAAATTTCCACATTCAAGGACTAAAATCAAATATTGATAAATTTAACGAGCGCGATAGTGATCTAATTTTTCATGGCATAGAATCTGCCAAGTTTAAAATTACTTTATTAGAAAATTACCGTGGTCGAGGCTCCTTCAATCTTCCAAAAACGTTAAGAGCTAAGAATGCAGTCATTTCTGTTGATTGTGAATCACAGTGTTTTAAGTATGCGGCATTGTCTATTCTCCACTATCATGATGTACAGAACAACCGTTTCCGTAGAAGCAAATATCATGAATGGAAGAATGAATTGAAGTTTGATGACTGCAATAGCGAAGACATGAAGTTTAAAAATATAGAGAAATTTGAAAAACTAAATGAAATTTAGTTGTTCACATCTGGCAAGAGGAGTTTAAGGGTGTGCGCTACAACAACCGTTCATCAACTTATGATCGGGTAGTCAATCTCCTGCTAGTATATCAAAATCATAGTGAAAATTGGCATTACTGTGGTATTCCTAAAATGACTCGACTATATTCCCACTTAACATCTAGAAGAGGAGAGTATTTCATATGTGACCGTTGTATGCGCAGCTTCTGGTCAAAACATAAATTTGAAACACATTATGAATGGTGTAAGCGAGGTAAACTGCAAATAGAATGCATGCCCAAAGATAAAGAGTTTTCATATAGAGAGAAAGGTGATGAATTAAGTCCTCTTCGTGTCATCTATGCTGACATCGAATGCTATATTGATGATAACACCCATAAAGCGGCAGCCATATCATGTTATGAGGTATGGCATGATTACGTCAAAAATAAAAATAATAAAATGCACGTCTGGCAAGGTGAGGATTGTATACATAAATTCTTACAATTCCTCGAAAGCGCTGTCAAATTTCAGCAAAAATATGATAGTGAACTCCAACGCAGATCATTGAATATGTCAGCAGATGATCAAGTAAAATTTGAAAGTTGTAAAGTCTGCGCAAATGTAATAAAACGTTTGATGAAGATAAAATCAAGAAAGTGCGCGACCATGATCATATCACTGGTAAATTTAGAAACGCGCATGTTTTTTTTGTCTGTGAAAACAACATGCAATTTTTCACTGAGACTGAAACGGCGTACTCTACCCGTTATTTTTCATAACTTCAAAGGTTAAGACAGTCATATGATAATAAAAGGGGGATAGGAAAAAAGAAAGAGTGGAAGTTAAGTGTATTAGCTCAAACGAGAGAAAAGTTCATGGCCATGACAGCAAAAGTAGCAGTTGACGAAACTAAAGAAAATATGACAGTCTATTTTGATATAAAATTTTTAGATTCCTATCAGTTCATGGCTTCATCACTAGCATCTCTCGTTCAAAATCTTTAGTCTCTTCCACTAACTCAAAATTTGAAGAAACAATATCCTAACTAGATGGATGAAGTCATCACACGCAAAGGAGTGTTTCCATATGCTTACTTTCATAACATTTCTAAACTTAGTGAGACTTCTCTTCCATCAATAGACAAATTTAAAAATGATTTGACTGGTGTAGAATGCAAAGTAGAAGATTACAATCATGCTTAAGTTGCATGGACAAAATTTGCCTGTCAAACGTATAGCGATTATATGATCGCCTATCTAAAATTAGATGTATTTTTGCTGGCTGATGTATTTCAGGAGTTTCGACGAGTGGCATTAGAAGAAGATTAATTAGATCCTGTTCACTTTGTCAGTCTTCCAGCCATGTCATTCCAGTCTGCTTTTAAAATGGCTGGAGGGACCATCCATCTTTTGCAAGATCCAGAGATGTATAATTTATTTGAACGAGGAATTCGCGGTAGTCTCACATTTGTAAATAGGCATCAAATAAAATCAAAAATAGTAGATGATGATCAGATTCATCTTAAGTACTATGACCAGAATAATTTATATGGTAGTTCACTGTCCAAACCTCTACCTCACTCTGAGTTTAGCTGGTTGGGTGATAATGAAATTCAGCATTTCTCCAACTCTTCAAACATACTAGCTATTCCAGATAATGGTGATTAGGGATATTATTTTGGGATAGATCTTATCTATACAAATAGTATTAAAAATAAAACTGTGGATTTTCCACTTGCAACCGAATCAAGCGAAGTGACTGAAGATATGTTTTCGGACTTTATGAAAAAATTGCATAAAGATTTAGAAGGGAGCGGGCAGCCCAAGTATAAGCCTTGCCGCAAACTTTTGCTCACTCAATTTGATAAAGAAAATTATTTAGTCCATTTCTCTATCTTAAAATTTTATTTAGAAATGCGGATAATTTTAAAAACAGTTCACCGCATTATCAGTTTTAGACAGAAAGCCTTTCTGAAACCTTATATTGATAGTAACAGCCAGAAACGTGCACTAGCTCAAAATAATTTTGAAAAGGATTTCTATAAATATAAGAATAATAGTCCTTTTGGTAAGACGATGGAGGACGCTAGAAAGCGTATAAATTATAAACTTGTGAATCATAATGATAAATTTCAAAAGTTAGCGACATCACCTCTCTCTATTGATAGAGATATTGTAGATGATGAGTTGGTTGGTGTTAAAACGATATAAAATCAGAAGTAGAGTTGTGCAAGCCCATCTACATTGGACAAGCTGTGTTAGATTATTCCAAGCTTGAAATGTATCAACTCTTATGCAGAACATGAAAACCATGCCGTCTAATTAAAAACGTGCGTTTGCTGGGCAGTGATACCGACAGTTTCTTTTTAAGTATCGCTGCTCAGAAAGAGTTAAATTTCAATGAAGTAGGAAAATCTTTAGAAAAATATTTTGATACATCAAATTATCCTACAAATCACCCACTATACTCTGCTAAAAATAAAGCAAAATTAGGATGCTTTAAAGGTGAAATGGTAGGAAAGGAAATTAAGGAAATGATTCTTCTTAGTCCTAAAATGTATTCTATGACATCAAAAGACTCCAGTGACAGTATTAAGCGCGCAAAAGGCATATCTAAATCGATTTTTGTAAATATGAAACATAGGGCCTGTAAGATGGCCTACATAAATAAGAACATATTGTCAACATGACCATCATAAAACATGTCAACATAAAATCAAAGACACATGAGGTAAAAAGTCATACATTTAGGAAGCGAGCACTTTCAGCGTGGGAGGATAGGAGGTGTTGGATATTTGAATTTGAATTTATTTGAAAGATGACAACAGCTAAAGGCCAGTAATAGTCACCATACACGATTGATAAAAGTTCAAATATACGAGTAGTAAAAAGACAAAAATAAACGGAGGAAATAGAAACAGAAATACAAAGGAGCACAAGCCACAGACTATAATATTTTTCGCTTTATGCAACACGCAGAGTCATGTAAAAAGTCGATGTCATGAAGTTGATTGGCCATTCGAGTGACTCTAGGAACAAAATCATGTTTTCGAATGAGCAATCGACACTTTTCTTTGGATGTAAATAGGTCAGTACGTCTGGTTCGTCTCACAGGCACTTTCAGAAAAATTGCTGAACTCAAGTAATTGCTATTCACTCTTTGGTTAACAATTTTATGGAATAGCAATACATCAGAAACATCACGACGTTTTTCGAGAGTGGTAAGTTTGAAACGTTGACACAAACTCTCGTAAGAAAACGCACTACTGTCATGACTTTGGTAACAAAGATACTTTACAAAAAGTTTCTGGACTCTTTCAATTTTTGCAATCATACATAGTGTTAGGTGACCAGACCTAAGAGGAATAGTCCAACGAAGGACGAATGTATCAGTTGTACAAAGTCTTCAGCACGTGAACATCATGGAACGATTTAGAAAATCTTTTCACGAAGCCTAGCATACGGAAGGATTTATTCACAGCAAAACATACATGGTCGGTAAAGGACAAATTACAAGAAAAATAAACCCCAAGGTCTTTGACTTTTGAAATACTTTCTAAGACATGATTACCGATACAATAATGATAGGAAATACTCAATCTACGCTTCAAACTGAAATTCACATGAAGACATTTACTTAAATTAAGTGACAGTTTCCATTTCTGACACCAACTGAACAAATGACCTTGATCATTTTGGAGTTCAATGCAGTCTCTCAGTGATGAAACCTTGTTATAGATCTTCAGATCATCTGCGTACATCAAACAGTGACTACTTTGCAGGTAAGAAGGAATATCATTTACATACATTATGAATAATGTTGGGCCTAGTATGGAGCTTTGAGGTACACCAGATATCGTTGCAGCCCAATGTGATTCAACACCGCTCAAGACGACTCGTTGAAATCTTCCAGTAAGATAACTTTGAAACCAGCGTATGCTCATGCCATCAATTCCAAATTGATTTTTCATCTTCAGAAGCAGATATTCGTGAGATACAGTATCAAATGCTTTGCTGAAGTCTGTGTAGATGGTGTGTACTTGTAAGTTATCATCAAAAGCAGATGATATGAAGTCTTTGTATTCTAGAAGGTCGGTAGTAGTTGACTTCGTTGGACAAAAACCATGCTGTTCATCACATACAATGCCACGAATATGATATCTCAACGCGTTATTCACGATTCTTTCAAACAATTTACTTATGACAGGTTGTATGCAGATCGGACGGTAAGACTCTACACAGGATTTACTGCCTTTTTGCTTGAAAACCGGCACAACATTGTTCATCTTTAGGAGATCTGGGTACTCCCCAGTGGATACTGATAAATTAAAAATCCATGTTAAAGCGATACATAATGACTCAGCACATTCTTTGAGAAATATTGTTGGAATGATCCCATAGCCACTAGCCGAGCTAGTTTTTAGTTTCAAAATCTCTGTCTTCATCTGATCAGGCGTCGCTCTTGGCAATCGGAATTGAGTCATATTGTAACACATGTCACAATCAGGGAGGATATTTGAAGACATGATGAGAACCGACTCAAAGTAATTGCAAAAAGCCTTAGCAATGGCTTTCAAAGTTGCGTGACGGGAATTATTATATGTCATCACATTCGGAATTCGTCTATCTGATCTGAGAGACTTAACGTATGACCAAAAACGTTTAGGATTGCTCTTAATTTCATTCCCCACACGCTGAACATACTCTGCATGGCACTGTTTCTGGAATGTTTTGACTTCAGAAACATAGACATATATATCCCATTCATTCGCTATTGTGGAATATGTGTATTGTGATCCTTAGGATAGGACATAACATATCTCTTCACATGGACATCCTAACACAAACATATCACCACCCAAAAGAATTAAACTCACACTACCACATTCAGGAGATGTGTAAATAGATTCATTCTTAAATCAGTATTTTGATGATGTTTTTTGTTGATATTCATTGCTGCTTTATGTATCGCTTTAGATTGCACTTTCTTGTGAATATATGCCTACAGTCAGTTCATTCCCACTATATCTGTGAAAAGACTTTCCCACTTTGTCAACACTTCTTCAAAACACTTTTCCATACATATCTTTTTATTTCAATAAAATTTTACAATGACCTCACTTTGTTTTCCGAAACACTAAGGTTTCGAGGGAATTAGTATCTTTGACATGGATGCACTCATGTAGACCATTTGTAATTTTGATAGAAATAGATGGTATAGTTTGTTTGATAATAGGATGGTAGAAAATAGGTTTAAACATCTTTTTGACTATTCCACATAAAGCATCCTTATCATAAATGAAATCACGTAAAATGTGTTTTTTTCTCGCCAACAGAAATAGGTAGAATCAAATCACTTTGAATGTAAAGGTGTTGTTCATGTTTATCAAGTATCATTGGTGTTTCTATACCAATCGTATGCGCAGCAGCAAACACTGTTTGTAGCATTGAAAAACCAAAGAGTTTTATCAAATTTTTCTCAATTGACATTGAATGTCATCACCCAGTTTCAGAACAACACGATGATTTTCAATTGAAAACGAAATGTGGTGTGTCTTTACATCATATTTACTTTTCATCACATGCTTCAACTTCTGTTGTATATAGGGATTTATTACATCAATGAAGCTTTCAACTGTATGATATAGACACGGCATTATATTGATAGCAACTTTAGATTCTTGATAAGACTGGTAAATTTTCTTGATGCGATCACCATAGATGTCCACCCACCATTCATCATTAACTGAATCAGCTTTAGTGTGATATTCATGAGAAGCATAAACCAAACCGCTACCAATCATAGGTGTTGGATGTCTTACAAAATGACGCAAGGTTGGAGAGAAATAAACTGTAAGTTTGTTATTATATTTCTGAATAACCAACATATCCTTCTCCGCCATAATTTTCTCTCCATACTTTTTATCAACAGTCTCATTCCATCGTTTTACTAACTCGGTAAGTGATAAAGGTTGAACACCACGCTTCTTTAAAAGGTTGTGATCTTCACGATCTATAACATCTTCATCAAATATTTTGAATTTATAATGAAGTTTGTTGATTCGATTTGAATAAACTTTTTTAACATTAGCGTTAGATGTAGACCGTGCCCAAAACCGAGATGTGGATAGAATTCATTATCCAACCTCAGTGTAAGACCTTTAGTAAAAGAATGAAAGCGAAGGAACTGTCTCCCATTCCAATGATAGATAGTAACCTCATAAACTTTCTGATTTTTATTCTTCATGATGGAAGTATTGCCACTATTGAATGCCTTAATAATTTTCTTATTCCCAAATGGACCATAATAATCTGATATTATCTGAATCCATTCATAGTTCCACTTTCCATCTGACGTTGAATTGTATGGGAACTGGAATGTATTATTCATCGTTATTCCATCATGGGTGCGAGGAGTCAATATCATTTCTTCCAAATCATTCACATTCTGAATATTGCTATCATAGCAAATACTAGAAACGCCCACCTCCCATTCACCTTCTAGATGTAGTGAGCGAGTTAATTCTACTCGAAAGTCTGATGGTTTATTATTAGGAAATTTTTTCATAGGAGCACTGCTGGGTAAGTAAATTAGAAACGAATCTCTATTTTCACTTTCCATACCAATCACATTGGAAAAATATATTAGCATACTTTTGCATTAACTCTTCATTCGGAAATGGAGTGTGATGCTTGTTACAGCATCTTTATGAAAAGGAATCAACGTACCAGCATCGTCATAAATTGCAATATCAATTTGTGGGATGTAGTTTGATTTCAGCTTTGTATAATGCACTTTCTTGAAAGTATGCTCAGATAAAATACTGCAGCTTTTTGGCTGGTATGGTATCATTGCTAGCAGTGGAGCTTCAACATCTCCCACACGTACATCTTCACCAATATTGGAATATATCTGAAGATAGTTAATACGACGCGATAGCGACATGCCTGCGCTAGCTTTGGGTACAGAACCACTTTTACAGATATTTTGATCAAAACCCAAAATGTCCATTAGAGTTTTATCCATAATTGGTTCAATATCTTTCCCACTTACAGTGAGAGACGAAGCACCTTCTTTTTTAGAAAATGAAATATGTTGCTCATTAATCACTTCATTCAAATAATCTACAACCAATTTAACTGAAGTAATAATGCGAGGCATCAACACTCTTGTTTCAAGTAAGATACCACCTAAAGGCCCTATACGCTTTCTGTATAGAGATACGGACCATTCTGTATCAAATTGATTTGACCTTTCACATAGCAAATGTTGCATATCAAATTTTCCATGAACAGCTGCAGAACGATGTCGTAAGAACTGATGAAAATCTTTTGAACAAACTAATACTAGATCATAATCATTTAATTTACTTATTGCAATATGATTAGATGATTTGATATAAGTCAATGTTGCCACTTGTTTACCATCAACTCGAAGGAGATAATTAAATTTCTTCAATAATGTTTCAGGAGTCATGTTTGTCTTTCCTGGCTTAATCACAATCTTCTTCACCAATGTCTTCTAATTTTTTGGAATGAGATCTACATAATAAGCTTCCTCTCGATATATTAACTGTTTATGACCACTTGGGTGGTAATTAACGTTATAATTATCATAGCTTGTTAAGGTGCTAGCGAGGTAACCTAAATCATTTATTCAACTGGAACTCAAAGCAAGAATCCAATCTTTATCAACTACATGATGTACATAATTATGATCATCATTGTGCGGAGTAAATTGAACAATATGTTTACACGCTTTATTCAGGAAATCATATACGAATTTCTGACATGATAGAAGATCTTTCTTCGGCCATTGTGGAATGTATACTCGGCAGCCCTTTTCACATTGGTAATCAGCTGTGCTTCTCATATTAATAGTCATCACCTCCTGATCAAAAGTATAGACACAGTTACTGTGAAGAAGTTGTGTGACCCCTACTTCCCACTCTCCATTCAGCTGTTGTATATTATCAATGGGGGTAGAAAAGATAGCGGCTCGATTACTAGCAAATCTATTTGTTGCTGCATTGCTAAGCAAAATATGGTAAAGCGACATTTTCATATTCTGGTGATCTATATATTACCAATTTGCATAACATCATGAAGACTTGGATTTTGGATTCTCAACAATACATCAAAGTTGATCGCAATGGAAACGTTCATTTCAAAAATTCTCATGGAAATGCATCTAGAGGAATTACATTAACATGGCGACAATTTTTTAATCTCAATGACATCATGAGGGATTTGGAATATTTTGAAACGCTAAAATTCATCTCTTTGGGTAATCAAGTTTGGCTTCAACATTACAGAAATGAAATTCAAATGTCATTCTGATTCCTCAATCTATTTTTCATTTCGCAAATACAATTGGGAAATATATATAAGATGGATACATCGCTCCATTATGTCATTTATTCGTTGAGAGTTCACCGCTTTGCTATGCAAATGCTAATCAGACACCACCTTCAACACAATGTTACGCTCCATCATGAAGAGTTGGAAATTAGATTCCCTACACCATGTTGAGATTGATTATGATCAAAACGTTTATTTCAAAGACTATACTGGAAATATGAGAAGAGAATTTGCTTTATCATATCGACATTTTCAGTGCCTAAATCACATCATGAAGGACTTGAAATACTTCAACATGAAAAGACATTCACGCATAGGAAATCGCATATGGTTGCGACTTAAAAAACAACGAATACAAATCCATCATTCCCAACTTTTTATCTGCTTCACATTTCATCAAGGTAGTTGGAAAAGTATAAAAGGAAGATACATCGCTCTATTTACTCATTTCTTCATCATGAGACGTCATCGTTACACCATCGTCAACATTCTCCGCCACATCAGACTCTATACCAAAATCGATCTCCCAACATTACATCAACGAATTCCAAACAGCAAGTATTATCCGGGTCAACCGCAAATGTTAGTGGTGAAGATGAGCAATTTACGGAACCTTCAACTCTTTCAAAACGGACGTTACAAATGCTCGGCGCCCTTTCTCATTCATCGGCGCGGTTAATGCGCTTAGAACTGCAGAAGCTACTACGCCGGATATGGAAGAGAGAGAAGTGTGTGATGTCGAATCTGACTGTGAACAATATGGTGATCTCTACTCAATTGAGTGAAATTGTATCGTTTTCGAAGATTCATAGCAGCAGCTACAATTTGTGCTATGAGCCAGAACTTTTTCCTGCAGCTCTCATCAATCGTTGGAATCCTGTACATATTGCAATCTTTCACAACAGTAAAGTTATCATTACTGGACTGAAATCAGAAGTGCAAGCAGATACAATCCTAGACCATTTAATCGAATATGTACATACCCAGCGGATTGTGAAATAAAAACAATTTTTATTCCAATATGATGATGTTTTTTTCAAATCATTATAGAACATACAAATCATCTTTTCATTAGAAGATGGGTTACATGAAAACTTTTGAATAACAGATTTAAATCGACGTACATGCAAACGTTCTAAAATGAAGTACAATACGAAAGCACCACAAGTTGATGAAAGTGGATGTTGTAGTATGCGCTCATTTCGTTGATATTGACGAGTATGTTTTCTCAACCACTGCTGTGTTGGTATATTTGGAGGTTGAGCAAGGGAGTCAAATAGTTCACCGCGTCTGTCTTTTCCAATCAAGATAGCTTTTTAATGTTCACCTTCTAAATTCTTTGACTAGGTGTTCAATACAATAAAGATGGGATACTGTTCTACTGTAGTTGGTAGGGTATCTAGCGAATAGACATTATCAAAAGATTTCAGCGTAGCTTCATCTGCATTACGCTGTACTTTAGCTTTAATATCGTCAGCATTCAACCAACTCATTAACGATTATAGTGACGAATCACGTCACGATACTTAGTTATTTCAATATTTGAATCAAAAACTGCATAAATCAATACATTGATCGTCGCAGCTAGGGTTGCTTTAAACTCCAGATCCAAGCGCATATTATGAGGAACGTTAGCTTGACGAAAAGGTGCACTAATATCACTGTCGGCAGTCAAATCAAATGCATAAATAGTATAGCCATTCTTAAACTCTTTCATTGTAAGCCCGTTGGTGTCGTCTGTGTTATAAAAGCCAAAGACATTCATATAGTCAGCATAGCTGCGCAAAAATTGATAAGAATAGAAGTCTGGTCTATAGGGCGGTCCTGGATGACTGACACCATTTACACGTAAAGCAATTTCGCTTAAATTGCTGTGTTTGAAGCTGAAAGGATTCTTCTTGACATTGCCATTGAATGCATCATTTTCAACCATTGCTACCATTAGGAGTTTTGGTGCTTCTGATGGAAATAAACCATCTTTCATAAAACTCCTTTGATCTTTAGGAATAGTAAATGTGAGAAGCTTTGTATGTTGAATGGGGTAAGTAGCATTGCTACGGTTAAGACCCTCAGCATGTCCTCTAATTAAACTTGGATTAGCTACCACTCGACGAATGTATAGCGCAAGATGTTCCACATGGATTTTAAAATTGACAACTTTAGCATACATATGCATTCAACAAAAATTCAGGCTTGTTCAATGTAAGTTTGACTCGCATGCTGGTATTACAGAGTAAAAACTTTGACTGTCTGAAGAAGTCAAGATTTAGTGGACCATATAGCTGACATACTTTACTATCTTTAATCAAAGCAGATCGCTTTACAAAACCAGCGTTTGTCTCACTATCAAATTGTGTTGCTTGTTCACTATACCATCCCATTGCTTCCATATTACTCCTTTGTGCTGACGGATGAAACTGTGATAGGGCATTGACATATGCTTTATAGCGATAATCGCTTTGTCCACCTTCTACCTGTTGCTCTCCAATAGTTAGAGAAACATCACGAAATAGTGTTGCCAGCGGTAAATTGTTCAGACCAACTTTATGTGTAGCATCGATGTTAGTACCATCTCCTTGCTGAATTCTGAACCGCACATCAACCATCGCATAACTTAAATCAATGTAGTCATCACTAGCGCCAGGAATGACAAATTCAATTGGGCGAGTACTCTCAGCAGTTCGAGGATAGTAATCTACAATACTTGAACTAAGAATATCTGTCTGTATCGCTTGTTGATCAAACAAACAAAAATTTGAAGTTTTACACTCTATGATTAGAAGTTATGACAGCGTCGTCGTTTAGCATGCGATGAAGGATTAGAGCGCGCACGGCGTTTGCGTGAATGCCTTTTCTTAGATTTGCGTGAAGTTCGCCTCTTACCAGCTATGCGCTGTTTTCTTTTTCTTCTAACATTCATCCGTTTAGGTGCCTTCTTTTGTCGATTACGAGTTAAGGATTCCAGTAATGTTCTTAAACCGAATTCCTTCCCACGATTTAGTATAGTACTCTTTATACTTTTTCCACTGGCAATATCATTTACAACATCGCCAGCAAAGTCAACAGCATTACTTAAAACAGATCGTTTTAAAGTTTTTCCGACAGTAGATAAGAGAGGAGTTACAACAGATTTCATGGCGCCAAATATACTACCTCTACGTTGACGGCGAGCACCACCGTAAATTGTACCCACGCCACTTACATAGGAGGGACGTGAATAAAACGATGCAGTCAGATTCATTACTTAAATATTGAACTCGCAAGTTAAAGTTTTGCATAAATCACTTGCGATCACTTTGATGAAAAATGTCTGCACGACGCATCCAAGAGTTCATACTTGAAGGAAAACCGAGCCATTTAACAAGACACCATTCTTCGCCTTGACGTTTTTTGCAACGGATGATTTTCTCTACTAAATATGTTTCACTTTCAGTGACTACCTCAATCTCATCACGGTAAAAGCTGACATCTATTTCTTCATTATCGCAATCTTTTAGCTTGTAAGTTGTGGGAGAGTATTTTTTATTGATGCTTGAAACTGTAAAAATTTCTTCTGTCCAATTCGGGAGATAACTTTTGGTAAAAACACTCTTCACTTTTGATATGCGAACTTTATCGCCTATTTTTACATCACTTTTTGCATTATTACGCTTACGTTGGAATGTTTTACGCACTTCATCTACATTGTCAGCATTCATATCTGTTGGTCTTAGTCCAATAGAGCGATGCACACAGTGATTGTAGGCATGTACCGTATCTTGTAGAATCTTTGTCCAATTTTGTGTTAAGTTGGCAATAAAATGTCGCCACAAGCGATTTTTTAATGTGCGGTTAAAACGTTCAACCAATGCAGCCTTATAGGCACTCTCTACACTAAACAACTCAATGTCATATCTCTCGAACAATCTTCCCACATGCTGATTTTCGAACTCTTTTCCTTGATCACTCTGAATTCTCTTTGGAATGCGACCCTCTTAGGAAATTGACTGGAATGCCTTTGCTACTCGTTTACCTTTAGTTTTTAAAGGTTGAGTCCCACGATGTCGCGAGAAAATATCAATTACTGTCAAAATAAAATTATTTCCCGAGTTATGTTTTGAAATAGAGGCAACGTGCACTGTTCATCAATGCCATGAGTAATATAATGACGGGTACGGTGCTTCTTTTTCGCTTGTTTGTGGAGTGTATAGGTAGCCTGACCCTTTAACCATTGCTTTTGTGATTGAGGAAGACCACTCGCTTTTGACAATTTCTTTATAGATGCAAATCCTGCTGGATGTTTTACATCATAATATATTGACTTTAAAGGTTCATGTGATGACGACTGACTCATTCTCCTTCTTCTCATGTTTTTGCTTTCTCGCCTTTTTACACTTACAACGGCCACAAGATTTAGCAGATTCACGTTCATGTTCACATTTCTTAGGAGTCTCACCGTAAGAGCTGGCACAACAAGTACATGTTACATCAACATGCACCTCCGGCGGTTCATTACATGGCATGCAACACATCTGCTTCATATTAATAGTCTGTGAACATATATTTCTTTGGTGGAGATCTTCTACGTCTATCTCTTCCTCTTGTTTGCCAAGAGGGTGTAGATCTACGTCGTTCTCTTCCTCTTGTTTTCTTAGTAAGTGTGGAAGGAGATGTAGAAGGTGAACTCTTAGACCAATTTTTTGGCATTGGAACACTCCTAATTTTAGGAACAGAATTAACATTTGAAGTAGTATCAACTTCTGAAGTAGAATCAAGTTCTTTTAATGTTTTATTATTCAATGCAAATTTTGGACCATTATGCTTTTTCAATAGTTGAAGAAAATATGGCCAACCATGTGGGACATAACCTTGTCGACGTTTTCTACGCGTTGTATACTGAATCCAGTCTTCATAACGCGAAGCGCTAATAATTTTATCATCATCTGTAATGATTTCACCTCCATCATTCACATTGAGATATGGTTCAATGCTGTTGAAAAGAGCTATTGCATGTGCACGAGATGCTAAAGGTGTAGCAGTCGAAACAGAGTCACACATCTTATTCTTCAAACTTTTCAATTCTTCAACAGTTTCTGATTGTAATACAACTTTGCAATATGGATCTTTAATATGTGCATTTTCCTGATAATCCGGTTCTTTCTTATAAATTTGATTTGCTAGAAGTTGCTTTACTTGCTGTAAAGCAGTCAATTGCACATATTCATCCTGAGGAATAACAATCATGCGAGAAGAGGAGCTCATAGTTTGTAGATAATCATAGGCTTTTTCAAAATATCACTTCGAAATCTAAATTCTTCCGGACACTCTTGTGTGAAATCAATAAATAAGCAACCGTGTGGTTTTTCAGTTGCTGCTTGAAAAATTTCAATTAAGGCTCTTGAACTTCTTGGCGAAACTTGTCCCGCTAAAATTTCAAATTGACTTCTATCTCGTGGATTCTTAAAGATAGTGTAAAAGTGCGTATTCAGGTTTCGTGTGCGGGCTTCTTTCCCATCAGGAAACAAATTTTGCGTGATATAGATTATAAAGCACCTTTTATTGCTGAAAGGAAACCACCCTTTCGTGTCAGAGTTTTCCATTTTCTTTGAAGGGTGATTTTAGGATTGGAGATGAATCGTAATTTTGTAGTATATCGTTTAAGTAACTTTCGTTGTTGTGGTGATAGTTCCTTTGTCCTCAAACTTCTCAAATGAGAAACAATTTCTCGAATAAATTTATCATTAGCATGTCGTATAGCATTATATCGATGATTTCCTTTCATTCGTTGAAGAGCTCGAATGGCTCCAGAAAATTTTGAAGACTTTCGACTTTTACGTCTCGCCATCTTTCTCTTTACCATTGTCACAACTTGATTTTTCTACATTTGCATAGGTGTTAACTTTAATGACAGAAGTGACACTCAAAATGAGCTATATCACAGTGACTGCATAGACAAAGTTGAATACAGTATCGTATGAAACAGCGCTGGCAGAAAGTATGCTTACATCTCTTAAAGATGCGTTCTTCACTTCCATCCTTTCGCTTACATACATCGCACATATTTTCACTCTTGCTAACAACTTCTAAAGCAAGTCTTTTTGAAGACATGAACTTGCTAGCCTTTTCTAAATAATAGACACATGTGCAGAAGGAATATACTTCGAGAGTAAGCAGACACAACTCGAAAACCAATTGTGCTACGATGAAGTACCATTGCATCCTTAAGTTTCTTTTATACAAAGTTGAATGTGAATATGCGAATTTGCTTCAATCACTAGACTGCTACCATGATGGTTAAATGCATCAAGACGTTGAGCAATTTTTCCCATATGTCTTTCAAAAAATTCTTCAGGATTATCTACAACTTCCATCGAATAAGAAGCAAAGTGGAAGAAACGATCTTCTACCTCTTCTTTCCCAAAATGGCTGAAATGAATTTTTGCAACTAATCTCGCCATTACAATTCTATTAGAAAACGTATCCATTAACTTCAAAAATAAAGTGATAGTATCACCAATAACTGATTTGATGTTGATCTCTTCTTTATGAAAAGTTATCACATCATCTTGAATAGTTCCCTTTAAGCTTTGTCTATGAAAACTTAATGTCCCACAATCATTTGAGAAAGACATTATCATCCTTCATCTATCCCACCCGTTGCATGAAAATAACAAATCTCTTCATAAAGCATTTATTAAACGACTTTAACAAGCATGCATTACAAATTTTGGGTTTGAAACAGATAAAATAGATACAGTTGGTAGCTATCATATAAAGAGCAATGATGACCAAACATTACTTTAGCAGTGTTGAGATATGGAGGAAAAAAGCATTGATTATGAATGTAGCGACTACAACGAACATTTAAAATAGGAACACTCAATTCCTTAAAAAGTTTAGTGACTTCATGATAGTGTTGATTAACTCTACTATCCCAAGGTGGAAGTAGAATATCATTGATGATTAGATTTGGAAATAGTTTCTTCTCCTTAGTAGGATCATTGCAAAAGATACATACAACATTTAAAGCTGCTAACCATCTTTTAAAGTCAATAAGAAGAGCACATTCATTAGAACAGCCATAGTCTTGCAAGTATTGCTGATTAAGTCCATGGATGTGTTTTCTCGCCCAGCTATCAGCGTTGGGATCACACTTGGCATGTTGATGGTAGACACTAACAAGTTGGTACGACCAATTGTCCATAGCAATAGCACTGAGCTCCTGTACAGGTTCACCCTCACAATCCATAAAAATGATGATAAATGACTAAAAAGGAAATTACAAATTTTTACTCATCTGATGAAGAGTCCTATAACATTACAAAATGATGAAGTACATCGATGCTGTTCACGACAAAATACACAAATAACATGATGGCAGCGAAGAAGTAAAATGTATCTGATAAGTCCAAGTCTACGACACTCAAAACACATGAGCGAATTGTCATAAGGTAGAGATAGGTAAGGACTACTGATTCTCCTTCTTTGGCCTGCGTTTAGCGGAAGCATTCCTCTCTGACTTGCGCTTTGTACCACTCTCGTTGAGGATTTGATAAATAATGTCATGAACGTCTGGTTGCTTTGGTATATATAGGATGGATTGAGCATGCATCGATATAGAGGCTAATTTGTTGTTCTGGTGATAGCCATAATATATTCCACTGATAGCAAAACCAATATGCCAAGTGCCTTCCGCGAGGTCTTCACATCTGATGGGTGTCACTTCATCTCCTTCCTTTTTATTTAAGTTTCGTATACCAATCTCAAGAACAGCCCTTCGCAGTAAATGTTTCATCATACAAATATCACGACTTCATAACAGCAACTTTACTTTATGAACGTACTCTTCATTAACCCTTTCGCTGCCAACGAAATTCTAGTAATCAAATAAAATGGTGCCAATGACGAACATTTCGTCTCTTCACAAACATTTAGCGAGTGCCAGAGTATTTTGAAGTAGGATTATCAGTCACTGCCAATGACGAATATTTCGCGAAGCTCCCCTATTTCACCAATACCACGTGATTTTATATAGAAAATACTAGAATGCCATGGACGAATACTTCGTCACCCATGAAATAACAACACAGTGCCAATGACGAATATTTCGTTTTTGGCGTTTGATATTTGCAATTCCATCTGATGTTCTCTACAACGTTTCAATTGAAATGAAAGTAAGATGGGATTGTTGGTGACGTTTTACGGTTTCTAACGATACCAAACACTTCGTATCTATTTTTAGCAAAAGTGTCATAAATTTCAGGGTTTGTCGTTCGAAGCTCACTTTTTCTCACGCCCTTGAGTGAAGATGTCATCTGAAGAAAACAGTGGAAGTGATTTTGAAGAAAGCGATTTTTCTGATCCTGAAGATGACACAGAACATCATGCAGAAATCACAGGATGGAAAGAAGGCGATGATTTGAAACCACCATTTACTTTTTCGGGAGAGCCAGGAATCACGGCCAATTTTGAAAATGAAGTGAGTGCTTTCCGACACTTTCTTTCCGATGATATGGTAGCACTAATACTAGAAGAAACAAATCGATTCGGTCGAGCTCTACAAGGACTCGCAAAGACATCTAACTCTCGAGCATTAGTATGGGAAGACGTAACTTTCAATGAAATTATGACATTTTTCGTCATCCACCTCATTATGGGGCTGGTTAAAAAACCTTCACTGTCAGATTACTGGTCCGAAGATCCCATTCCTAACACTCCGATATTTTCCCAGTTGATGTCTCGGCATCGCTTCCAAAGCATTTTACGGGCTTTACATTTCGCAAATAACGAAAGCTCCGACAAAAATGACAAGCTCTACAAAATTCGAAAATTTATTGATTTGGCTCTCGAACGGTTTCAAACGTACACGCCAAAGGACATTCTTTCCATTGATGAGCTTTTACAAAAGTTTAAAGGAAGACTACAGTGGAAGCAATACATCCCGAGCAAACGAGCACGATACGGTATAAAGCTTTTTCTTGTTTGTGAATCTGATACAAGTTTTGTTTTTAACTTCATCATTTTTACTGGAAGAGACACTTTATCCGGCAATCATCCTTCGGATTGTGATGGACGTTTATGCTTACCACATCACCTTCATTACTTTGCTACGAGACTGGTTTTGTCATTGACTGATCCCCTGAAAGGGAAGGGTTACACCCTAGTCCTCGACAACTACTTCAATTCGCTTGAGCTGGCCAAAAGAGCTATCGAGTGCGGCTTTGACATCTATGGAACCGTCAATAAGTCACGGAAAGACTTGCCATCTTCTTTTTTCGACCAAGCCGTTCAAAAGAACGCCCTTCTCTCTTGCACTTACAAAAAGAATGAACATTCCATCACTCTTTTCCGTTTCAACGATCCACGGAGGAACGGAAACAAAACCGTTAATCTCATCTCAACTTTGCATGATTCTTCTTTCGCTGAAATCAAAACGAAGAGGCGCACTTCAAAAGTGATTCCCCAAATTATACTTGACTACAACTTGACGATGGGCGGCGTCGATAAACTTTCTCAAGTGATCGACCCGTACTCTGTGTCAAGAAAATCAACCAAATGGTATAAGAAATTTTTTTCTTGGTTTTTGATTTTATAATCCACAATGCCTTTGTTGTGTACCAGCATGGATCAGAGTGCTCGAAGAAGCAATTTATTTCAAATTTAATAAACCAACTGATGGCGCAAAATATGACCTCTCGTCCTGCACGATCTTTGAGTGGGGATACACCACTCAGGCTTTTGCATCGTGATGCGCATTATCCCCGTCTCTTGCCACCAAACAAGAATCAGAAACAAACTTTTCGTCGTTGTGTGGTCTGTTTCAGACACAAACAGAGGAAGGACACTAAATTTTGCTGTGATACATGTGGACATGTGCCTTTGTGTCCATCCCCCTGTTTTGAGGCCTACCACACAAAGGTTTCGTTCTAGTTTTATAATTTGCTTTTTCAAAACCTTACATCAGCATCAATCATACACATTGGAGATTTAATATCTCAAACATTGTCTCATGCAGTTGACATGAATGTATAATTTTACGCTTTGTACTCGTGCAAAACATTTTATGATAAACTTTCTTGTTCTTCATAACTGTTTTGGTGCGTTAGCTTAATTCTCTGGCACTGAGATAATCATCCCTTGCAGTTAACGCTGGCATTCAGCTATTTGTAAATCTTTGCGAAATATTCGTCATTGGCAGTGAATAGTTTCCGAGTAGATATTTGAGTGGCACTCGGGTATTGCAAATGTTCTGACGAAATGTTCGTCTTTGGCGTCAGAGATACGTTTATACTTTTTTGCTCCGGCTCTGATGTATTGCTTAGTGAAAACGAAATATTCGTCATTGGCAGCGAAAGGGTTAAACGTTTTTTGTTAAGTTTTTTTTATTTAATGAATGTCTTCTTTACATTGTCTTACTAGCTGTATACATTGCCTACATTGTACTACTTTGCTGTTATCTAGCCAATAAAAATTCGTCTATATCATCATCCATTTGACATATTTGACATTTGAGACGTATGAATACTTCATTGCATTGCTCGAATATGTTGACATTAACAACTTATCGCACGTTTGCCGATGGACGATTGACGATCAGCAAATCCTGTTAAATGAATGTCACTGGGTCTAGTGCTTACTAATGATTTTTTGGAGGGTAGCATTAATTAGTCATTCGTCGAAATCTCGCTGTGTTCAACTGCAGCTCGTTCAAAATGTCTTTTTGTTTCAATATACAAGATGGCCAGTAAAGTGGTTTCGGAATAGCAAACACTGCAAATATATTATGGACTTCTCTGTCTACTCATCACGATCTCTAGTGAGGAGATCTGGATAAATAAACGTCATTCATTACTATATTTTATCATAAGTATTCCACAATCTGAACCAAAGCTTGAAGGTAATGGCTGAAGGTTGATTAAGGCAGAAAAGAATGCATACATTCTACCTCATGTCCATGCTGATTTTCGCAAAGGATAAGTCATATAAAAAACATGACAACAATTATAGATGACTGTAGATGTTGGATCTCTACCCCATAACCTAAATATTTGGCGATTCGAAGAAGTGGAACATTGCCATCAAGATAACGGCCTGAAGGTAAAACATATATGTTCAAAAATTAGTCTCTGTCCCAATGTTATTGTATAAAAGACTATTCTGTGTGTCATTCAACCTACTCTCCCGGCATAGTCAAGTTCCTTTGCAGAAGCTGAAATAGTAATGGCAGTTTCTTCGGCTAAAATATCAAGTTCTGTGAATACGACCGAATTTTATGTTGATTGGAACGACTGGAAAACTAACTCCAGTAAATTGAATACATGGATGAATGCGTTGCTGTCAGGTACTAAAAGAGAGAGGATTTATGCAACAAGAAAAATTGCAAACTTTAGTGAACATTGATAAATTTTATAGAAGAACACGTAAAAACTGAACTCAAATATGAAATTTTTGCATGATTCTCAGTAGATGTATTTCAAAGGAAAACAATATTCTAGATATATTGAGAACTTAAAAACTTCAGTTAGCTTTCATCCTTCATGTGTATTCACAGCTTTCCTGCTTTTTTCCGAAATTATTGCATCAAGTCATTCCATATTGCTAACGTACTGGTCATAGAAGTTGATAGCAATAAAACCTCTAGAACGGAAATGAAGCTTCATGCAATACACAATAGTGGCACGGAAAGCGCACGCATTTTCACGTAGATGCGCTTGTCAACAACCGTACCATTGGGTTAGAATCAGTCACATGTGCAATTGCAAGCATCTCATTGGTGATCCATGCCCCAACTTAGTTGCCCCGGATGTGCCGCGACCTTGAGTCAATTTCCATTCTAGTCAACTTCAGATAAACAACAATCTATTTCTATGGTACTGGTTATCTTGACCATGAAATTGATAGCAATAATACCTCTAGAATGAAAGTAAAGCTTCATGCAATACACAATAGCGGCACAAAAATCGCACGCATTTTCACTTAGATACACTTGTCAGTGCTCAATCATTGGGTTATAATCAGTTACATTTGTAATTCTAAGCCTTTCATTGGTGGTTGATGCAACAACTTAGTTTCTCTGGGGCGACCTTCATTCAATTTCCATTCTAGTCATAGAAATTGATAATAATAGAATCTCTAAAATGAAAATAAAGCTTCATGCAATACATAATAGTGGCACAAATATCGCACGCATTTTGACTTAGATACACTTGTCAACGACTGCATGATTGGTTTAGAATCAGTCACATGTGCAATTCTAAGCTCTTCATGGGTGGTTCATGCCCCGACTTAGTTCCCCCTGATGTGCCGCGACCTTGAGTCAATTTCCATTCTAGTCAACTTCAGATAAACAATATATTTCTATGATTCTAGTCAACTTCATAAACAATTCATTTCCACTCGCTCAGTTCTACCCTATTCAAGTTCAAAATAAGTCAGGCAATTTCGAAGACCATAAGATAGCTGAATTTCAATCATGTGTCATCTGAATTTTATTGCATGGGAACGCTTGCTCGTGTTAAGATATTCAAATTCAAGATGAGGCTACCAATTTCATTAACATCAAATTCTATTGAATGAATGATTATTGAACTTGCATGGTTTATCACGAATTTGCGTAACATGTCACGAACATGTGCGATCTAGCATTGAAATCTTTGACGTCTCTTTGAAGCAGACTGACTGTCTTTGAAATTGCATTCCATATTTTGAAGATGAATGACATACAAATGACTTTGTCCCGGAAAGCATTTCCTCAGGCAACAATGTAGCTGAAGCGCTAACTCGCCCGCAAATGGCCTAATTCATTGATCTTCAATTGTCCTCAAAAACAAGTTAAAGTTGTATTATGCCAGCAATTTAGTCACTTAATTTTATCGTAAGTAACCTGGCGGACTGGCCACACAAAATAAGTAGTGGCATGTCAAGACTTAAAAGAATGCCTGAAGTTAGACTTTTTCTGTTTATTGATAAATTCCAAGACAACAAGGCTATTGAAAGCGAATGGCGAAGAAACAACTAAGATAATTCCTATAAATTCGTCCCCTGATAAAGAGCAAGCAAAAATGCATCATAAGTTTTGATAATTCTATTGCCAGATAAATGCTATATAGCAAATTCACGTTCTGTAATGGCAAACTATTAATTACAAACCCTGTAATTTTTAGTCATGTTGATGATGAATAATGATAATTCGAGAAGCTTTCAAATAATCAAAATCAAGAAGCCCAGATTGTTGACAAAAAAATGGGCAGGTGAAATGTGACCAGATTAAAGCATCTGTTGAATTCACGAACAAGATGGCTGTGTAAACAATAATTCTTTCTTCTCGAATATGTAAAGAGAAAAATATTCGTCGTTACTCGCTCCAAGACTTACTAAAAACGCTTGAAAACATCCCAATATTTCAAAACCTCGCTTTTTCACCATAGGAAAACAAAGTTGAAGACTTAACAAATCCATCTTCACAATCTTTGATCTTTGAGAATTCGTGCTAGAATGTAAAACGTCCGAGTCAATAGTCATTGAAATTTAGCAAGGAATATAAAAATACAATCTTAATAATAAATATTATTTTGATAAAAGGAAATAAAATTAATTTATATTTCGTGCGTCAAAAGATAAATTAATTTAATTTCCTTTTATCAAAATGCTATCTAAATCATTGAGTTCGGTTAGTATTGCTAAAAATAAATATTATCGTGAGCGCTTAGTCATTGATGAACTACAGTATAAATATGATATTAGTTCGAGATCAAATGATTTCACCTGTCAGAGGTCTGTTTATCCTTTTGGTCGACCTTATGCATGTATAAAATACATGCGATTTAAAAAAAATGAGTATTCATTACGTAAAATAATCTTTCTCATAGGAATGTTAGTAAATAAGTTCTTCACGTAAAAGTTAAACATTTTCAAATCAACTTGTAAAGATGATTTTTTGAGAGACTATTGGAAAGGGTATCCGGTTACTAAAAATTAAAGTCATTTTTTTCAAATGGGTTTATTGTAAGTATCATCATATGTATTTTTTCTCAAAAATATCAATAAAAATAAACTAAAATGATTCCACAAGTCCATTTTACAAATCGGGTCGAATATAATTGTACGAACACGACCATCTCTATGTGTCAGTTAAATGACCCCTTTTCAGCTGTTTAATGTGGAAACCATCGCTCTGCTGGCAGACAGAGAGATGACGACGAAAACTTAGCATCACTTTTGCGAGGAGACCGTCAGTGTTGTTAATAATCTGAACAACTCGCAGCATTTTCTCCTTGAGATCAGTGGCATTTCATGGCTCCGCAGTGTAAACTATTTGCTTCAGATAACTCCATACGATGAAGTCGAGTTAAGTCGGGGGGGGGGGCAGGGGAGGGGCACTCGACTGTACCACGACGAACGAGCCAACTCCGCTCAACGAGGGATAGGAGTGGTGGTGTACCATCCTAAAAGATAAACTGATAAGTTTTGTACAAAAAATGGTCAATAAAGAAAACGCTTCCGTAAACCAAATATCCCCTGTATAAACCAGATTCTCCCAAATTGAGGCTTCTGGCCAGAAGATAGTCCTCGGCATCTCCGGGTAAGATTGACCAGTGACACTGTTGGGAAAGTGGCCAGTGACCACCTTTCCAACCATGCGACAATTTTCTTGGAGTGCAGAGGTACCTCGTGATACTCAGAAGGCTCTTCCGTTCCCCAGGTGCGACAGTTCTGCTTATTGACTTTCCCGTGAAAGTGAAAGATTTTTTTACAGAAGAGAACGTTTCGCAGCAGGTGGTGATCGCTTTGAATCTTCTCAAGACCCATTCACAAAATTCCCTAATCTTTTATCCATGTCATCTGGCTGTAGCGCATGAAGAATCTTCATTCTTTAGGCTTTAAAGTCGAGCTTATCAAGAATACGAGAAATGGCCGAGTAATTCATATTCATCTCACTGAACAAATTGACTTCTTCTGAGATTTCCTGAACGCTGCTTCTTTGCTTTTCGTCCGAGTATGCAATTCATGCCCGTCAGATCCAGCATTACGATGTAGCACTTTTCCACACGTAAAAAGGTTCTTGTACCATAGGACTCTTTGTGGAGCTTGCGTATGTCGACCAAAACGGGTACGAAATCGTCGACTAACATCCGCGAAACTCTAACACTCCTCTCACCATATGGCAGTCTAAACGCACTGTTCAATCGTGTGCGATACTTATTATTATTATTTTTATTTTTTTTATTTATATTATTATTTTCATTATTCATACCCGGTATGTGGAAATTCAGATAATAGAAATCGAACAATAGACACGACGATTCAAATCAAAAAGAATTAACATTTTGTCTCAATCGCATCAATATCACTGAAAATGGTAAGGCAAGAAATTGAACTCCAGAACCGAAAGATATGAAAGTGATATATGATTGTTATATATCATATAAACTGAAAGATCTGATGTGCTCGAAAATGTATTCACCTTTCCTATTGATTTCTCGTAAGCAATGTACTATAAGAATTAGAAAAATACTTTTTTTTAATTACTCTTTCATTATTATTGTGTGAAAACTTGAAGCTATCACGTGACACTGAATTATCAAGACTCCAAGAACTCTGAAAAATTTATTAACAAGAATAAAATACCGAATTTTTGCACAATAACACCAACAATCGAAAAAAACCTAAACTCAAATTGTAATTGGAATTTTACGATTCTTCCTTTTTATTCCTGTATCTCCAAATCGTTCCAGTTCAAGATCTTCTGTTCTTTTGACTCTTTATCTCCATTGTCATAGCTTTTAGACGTAAGAAGGAATATCTATTCTATTAGTAGGCCTACAACCTAATGCGGAAAAATCTCTGGACACTATCGAAGAAACAATGTGTGTAGATGATAAACTTCGTCAAATCTGAATATGGAACTATCTCCACAAAATGAATTGGATAATCGTAAGATTACTGAGCACTTATAACGATTTTGATTTATACTCACTCAGTTTTCAAATATGCATGTAATATTGAAAGTTTCATACTGTTGAATTATAATGCCAACGTGTTTATACTAAACAGTAATACAGCATATAAATAAGAGGGAATTGTAATACTTAATTCGAAGATCACTTCAGAAAAAACTAAAACAAATTTTGATGCAAAAGTCACAAATGGGATTTTTGTCATCTGAAAAGGATTTGTAATTCGGAATCATCAATCACTCATCGATACTTCGATTTTTTGATTCGCACATACATTTAGCATTCCAACTCTGTTGAAATTTCACTGCTATGGCAGGTAAGTTAATGCAACATTTAGGATAATGTAAACATTCAAATTGACGGAATTAAATTGAAATAAAGGTAATTGATTGTGACATATACATCTGAAGTAAATTGCGTTGCGCTAATATTTTCTAATTAATAACAGATTTCATGCAACGCGATAATGCACTATAAAAATCAAAACAAGTAAAAAGCTCCGACTGCATATTAAAAAATATATCTAACCACATAATGGAAAATTGTAGATGATTTGACAATTACAAAGAAATACAAGTAGTTCTAACACATTGCTAAGTACAAAAAATTCAAAACGATGAATTTCATCACTGGCCACGCTGCCTCTTTTAGTGACTACGGCAGAATAACTGAAACAACGAAATGGTAGAGTTTACAGATCACGAATTGAATGTCTCTCACAATGTCACGCCATACGTTGGATCTACAAGCGATATCAATTGTAAAATATCAATATATGTATATATCAATATATCAAATGTCAAATATCAAATTGCAAACTATTTGTTAAGAAGTAACTTTCCTTTTCTCATTTCGTTCCCTTAGCATTTTATTATATTTATTCTCACTACTGACTTATATATTACTTTTATCTGTATTGATATCGCTTGTAGATCTAACGTATGGCGTGACATTGTGAGAGACATTCAATTCGTGATCTATAAACTCTACCATTTCGTTGTTTCAGTTGTTCTGCAGTAGTCACTAAAAGAGGCAGCGTGGCCAGTGATGAAATTTTTCGTTTTGAATTTTTTGTATAAAGTGGCGCTCACCAAAAAAAGAAAACATTGCTAAGTGATTCTTTTACAGGTAAATAAAGTATTTATTGACGTTGAGAAACAGAATCTAGGAGGCACTGGTGTGTGACAATGACATTCTCAATCATATGATGTGTGAAAAGTCTCGCTGACTCAGGCAACTTCATATAGTTTTCAATAGGCGCATCTCTGTATTGCCATCATTAAGTCAACACTGCGTAGCAAGGGTTGGAAAAAATTAATTGCAATTTAACTGCATTTTTGCTAACAATCAATTAATTTATTTGGATAACATAAGCAATCAGTAAATTGCAATTAATCGACAATTAATTACAATAAGTCTTGATTTTTACCAAATCTTCGAAGATCTTTCTACAAAATGATTGCGCGATTGACACTTGATTGATAAATATTTAGAAAGTTATTTCAATAGCGCAATATTTTCCAGCTCAAACACTGTGTTGACATAATTTGAATTTATCTACGATTATTAAAATATATGAAGCATATCTTTAGTTAGAGACTTTTAGATTGAAGTATAAATGAATGCTATAGAATATTAAGATCATGTTTCGCATTAGGCCTTTAGAATATTATATCATCGACTGTGTAGGCCTGTATATTATACTGTATAGCTTATAATAATCTTTTAACAATCGCTTTTTAACGTGTGAATAATTGCAATTAATTGGAATAATTGGCTCCTGATCCAATATCATTTATTTGAATTTAGGATACTTCATCAATTAATTGATTTCTAAACAATTAATTTTTCCAGCCCCTGCTACTCAGTGTGGTGTTTAAAAGTGTTTAGAGACTCAAATCAGAATCAGATATTGTTATGCATTGATAAGTGTAACAACCGAGGGCGATGAAAGAAGGAGATGAACCAATTATTAAACGAGCGACAGCTATGATAATATCTATTCAATTACATAATGCAGGATTCGTGCGATTCGATCGGATTTGTTCAGACGTATTCATTGTACCATACAGGTTTTCACTAACTGCAGTGTACAAGTAGGAGATGTACTTAGATGTATCGTACATACACGTACGTATATTGCTGATGTATTAATTGTGGGCCGCGTGTGCTTAAATGAACGCGTTGGACCTTCGACTGGAAGTTCAGGCCCATTTATAATTCAATGCAGAGCTTGTGCCGATAGAAACTGATAGCAATAATACCTCTAGAATGGAAGTAAAGCTTCATGCAATACACAATAGTGGCACGGAAAGCTCACGCATTTTCACGTAGATGCGCTTGTCAACAACCGTACCATTGGGTTAGAATCAGTCACATGTGCAATTGCAAGCATCTCATTGGTGATCCATGCCCCAACTTAGTTGCCCCGGATGTGCCGCGACCTTGAGTCAATTTTCACTCTAGTCAACTTCATATAAACAATCTATTTCTTTGCTTGTGCCTGAGCTTCTTGAATAGCAACGGCCCCGAGACCGGTCACGTAAACGTCTATAAATGATGTTTTGATTACGGGTGAAATTCTTGATGCAAATGTCAGTGTGTTGAGGATCACTCATTCAAGTTGGGTTCTTACACACGTGAAACGAACATCAGGTGTTGGAATGATCTGAAACAAATGAAAAGTAAAATATATATTACAGGCGAGGCCATTCTTAGTTTTTGACAAAATCTAGCTTGATTATATCTAGTTTACAGATTCAATTGGTTATTCTGAAAACAAGCCATGAATGTATGTGTATTGTGCAGAATACAACTCACATCCTATATTGCATATCGCAACGGACCGTTTACTAGGGACCGACCGGGACGAAATGAGCAGAGCGGGCCTGAACTTTCATGTTTTCGATAGACGGGCTAGAGCAAGGTATTTCTCAAAGGGGCTGGACTAGAAAATAAGAGTTCATTTAGAAGTCTGTACGAGAGCTAATAAGTTGTCAGCTTCTAAGGCTGCCGTAGAATTTTGTGCCTAAATTATTTGTTCAAGTCAGAGGACATCTTTGTATCCATGCTAACTGCCCAGGTGATGGCACTCTACAATCCTTATGATAATCAATCACATGGCAAGGATAGATAAACCCAGTGTAGCCTGTTTTGCAGTCATTTAGTCAGTTAATCCATTTTCATTCTAGATATTTTAAGCGAGCGTGGGCCGTTCGGAGTCATTCTGACCAGCCCTGTAGGTCGAAGTGCAGCATTTACGGTTGACAAGAAATTTTGTGTTTTGTCTGAGAACATTTTTCTGTCATATATAAAAAATAATTTGTCTTTAATCAGGTCTTTCTTTCATAACTGCAGTAATAACATCTTCGAAAAACCGACTTCTAACAACCAAATTTGAACTTTGAGAATAATTAAACTAAAAACTTTTCCGTCCCGAAATCATTTAAATCGATTATAGCTCTCATCTCTTGAATTTTCCCTCTTGACTTCCCGGATTGGATATCTTGTTATGCACTTCATAATACTTATGGGCTATATTTAATGTATTTAATAGTAATATGCTATTTAGGCACAATCCGCAAACCTGCAACTACTGAAAATTTTCATTTTTAGAGAAACATTTGCATTTCCAAGCTCATCTGAATACCAGTAGATCCGACGACGCTATAGATCTGTTCCAACATATGCCGATAATAGTGACATATGTATAATGAAGACTGACTAACATATTTTGCAATTGAGATTGCGTTCGGAAGAGTTTAACTAAAGTTCTTAATAGATTGGCATATTATATTGCCATCGACTCAATGTATTTACAATGATTCTGTGAATGAAATAAATACTTTTAATATCCTATGAGCAAGTACTCTTGTACTCGTACCTATGAACTTCAACACTGAGAATATAAGAACGGATAGGCTCACGTGCCTCATACGAAAAAGAGTGTTTATACCCATTGTCTCGGCTATTGTCATTGATAAACTTTTATTGTTTTACATTGAATATAGACAACCACTATGTTACACACTGTAATCAACTTTTCACAGAGCCACCCATGAATGAATGAATGGATCGCCACTCAATAAGACTGTGCATTGCATTTGCAGTTTTGTAGTTGTATCGCCAATGAGATGACCGTTCTACAGAAAAGCACCTTAAAATACGCTGTTGTGGCGTAAGAATTGCATTATGCGTCAACCACTACTAAATCATTAATACACTACACGTTCAGTTGCAATCTATTCGACATTCCGTTGGCAAGCTAAGCGCACTCAATATTTTCATTGTGTTTTGTTGACGATAGAGCTGCATGTCGACGGAAAGGCATGACAATGTTCAGCTGTTTGAGGTGAGTGAGCAAAAATTGTAGAGCCTTGAGGCACATACATTTTGTTTTATCTACTACTCTGATCGCAGTCGTGATTTGAACTTATGCGGAAATAGTTCTTCTTCCGAAAGTGAAAATGAGAGAGAGAGAGAGAGAGAGAGAGAGAGAGAGATAGGGAGGGAGAGGGAGAGGGCGAGAGAGATTGATGGAAGAGGAGAGAAAGTAAGATGTTTGTGTCACACTCAGCGAAACATTAATATTTGTTCATTGTTGAGTGATTGTTTTGAGGTTTGAGGGGGAGATCAAATACACATTTTTCTTTCATTCTTGATGCCCCTATGCAGCCGAGAACGGGTCAACAGTCAGGAACAGTGAAGCATACTGGAAAGTTTACTGGCAAGATTAGTTAGAATGACGGACGAAAGTAGCTTCTAATATAGATTTAAAAAGTAGTACATTGTTCTTCATGTGCTATCTTCATCTATTCTTATTGCTAATCCACAGTGCAACATTGTCCATGCTTGTACTTGCCCGTCCACTTGAGAGGCTATTGGGAGAAATTTGAACATCCAATATATCCCTCTATTTTGCATAACAAATTTCAGTGACGAATTTAACTAGTGCTCATTTTAGATATGCTTAATAGCTCATTATTACTCAATGTACATGCACATTGAGATCAGTTAGCACTTCTAACAGTATCTTGCTGGAATCAGTTTCAAATCTCAGATCAATTCTCTGTCAATCAACTCTGTATATTAGACGTTTTCGATCGACAACTGTGGTTAGACCTGCATTGTTATGTGAGTGATTAAATGTGCTTCAGTAATTCTCCATTTTCTACTACATGTGCATGCAGTTTTTCTGCAACCAGATCAAATGCCCTTGAAATATCTAGGCTACTGAAGTAGTATAATTATCCATGCGCATGTATAAAATGTATGCAGTATGAATTTTCTCAATATTACCTTCATACGTATATTGCGATAATAACATATTGGAAGTAAATAATACGGTTGTTTCATAACTAATGTTCATATTTTGGAGCAAGCTATATATAATTGGTGGGATCTATAATGAGATCTGTCTTTGATGAACATTCCTTCAAATTTCATTTACACTGAAATTTGATTTACACTGATTATTGCTTGCATTTTTAATGATTTAGCAATTGGGTTCATAAAATTGATATACCTAGCGCTTTTACTTCATTTATCCAGGAAACATCTGCCTTAATAGGTCTATCCTGGAAAAGCAGAGTTAGAATATTGATAATGTCCAATAAATGATGCAATCTTTTCCACTTTTTTGTTGAAACTGCTAATCATATTTGACGAGAATACATCTTATTGATCCCTTTCTAGGCGTTTAAGGGAATACATTTTGTCGCTACTTTGCCAAGAGTTTGAATAATGGCCTTTTGGTGAGGTGCTATTTAATACGTGCCAAAATATGCAGAATGCAAACTCCGTGAGCACCTTTATGTCGAGCAAATTATTGCTTTTAAAGGTATTTTTCTTCGCGTACGTCTTTCCTTCATCCAGCATGGTAGGGCCTAATTGATCGCTGCGCTCTTCCAGCAAGTACGGACTTATCCGTTCTCCCTGACTCCTTGACGAGGCTGTATGTTGCCGATATCGTACTACCTCTGAGGCAATCATTTGCGTCAAACAAAAAGCATCTTGATTTCACACAACAACGAATTGCGAATCATGATCCGAACAGTAAGATATTGAATTGAGAGAATTTTGCTAAAAAACATTTTGCAATTATGATATTTCATTACTAGTGGAATGCATTTTACAGGTTTGTTAAAAGAGTTTCTGACTCGATATAATTTATTGGTCAAAAGTAAAAAGTAGCAAATTACACTTCGCACAGCGTGACGGGCCTTCGGCGTCCAGCGCCTTCTTAACGGTCGATGGTCAAATGGCGGTCTGCAAACTCGGTGTGAAGATTTATAGAGAAGGGAATGATATTAAGAATTGCGTTGCTTGTTGAATGTGAGGTGATTAAAGTGAGATGGCAGACTGAAGCAAGGTAATTCATGTCTTCTATTAATTGCTGCACAGAATTAGATTGTTTCACTGTATCACTTTGCTAGCAGGCGGACGAAAAAACGTTCACAAACTTCTCTGTAGAACTTGACATCAACTGTGTTGCCTTGCTGTGTGATCCGGTTGATAACAATCACTGAAACTTCGCACAATTTTGCGTGTTTATCGTTGAATTGGCTGCTCATTGTTTGATTGCTATGGCATTATGTCAGTAGATTGTGCCATTTCATTAACGTTACATGTTCCAATGTTTCCTTTCTAGTCAAACAGAAGAAGAGACGACCTGTCTAATTCTGTGGATTGTTGGCTTCAAGTGTGTAATAGCTTTTGCTTCGTGAATGTTGTGTCTCTAGTGACCGTCAGCTTAGCAATGAAATCGACCTGAAAATCCTCGAGACTACCTAGATCGTTATGTTTATTTTTAATATGCTCATAGAGAGCTCTGGATGCAGACTTATTCACAATTGCATGTCTATGTTCTGCGTGCCGGGTGGAGAATTTTCTTACTCTTTCTAATGTAGCATTCTCCACATAGATTACATGTGTACCTATAACTACGTATTTATCACTACATTCATACTTAGGTAAACATTTACAGATTTGACAGTTACAAGTACTACAGAAATTTTTATTTTTTATTATTTGATTCACCGTCTCTACCGTATTCATTAATAACTGTAATTGAAGGTTGCATCACGAGTGACGATCGAGGGCGAAGCCCGAGATCGACAAACGAGTGTTGCAACCGAATTGTTACACTGTTTTTTTGGACAGAGTAATGTAAGCGATTTATCACCATACTTAGCCGATTTCTATGTAATTGCTTGAACTATTAGGGAATTTGTACTTTATTGTTCCTCAATGAATGGCATAGAAATCGTTTTTCAACCATGATATCTATAACTAGCAATTTTGGCTGGTCAACAGTTTGCAGATGTGTTTTGGAACGCTATCTTAGCGCTATGATAGCGTTATCCGACAAATTAAGTATTTCAGAACGCGCTATTCTTTATCATGAAGCGCCAATCTATGCGCTATTTATTGAAGTTCTGAGAGAAACGCTACTTAACACAATAGGAAATTGGTTGTTGTCTGTAATTGTAAATGAAAGCTATCTTATTTTATGCACCTTTTTGCCGGAATGTTTTTGCATGTTTACTACTTGTCAAGTTACAAGAGTTCCAACATCAGTATTAAAACTTATTCAGCTTTTTTTGTTTTCTAATTTGTATCAATGTAGCCTACTGTCACAATTTCAGATTTGTAGAAAACAATTAATTCCAGATCTAATTTATTAATTTAGAAAGACACATTCATACTGAAATCAAAATCAATTTGATCAATGGATGTATGAAAGCAATTACATAATTTAGTCTTTGGTTTAGGCGGGTCTAGGAGGCTGCTAAGCATCACTTCTTGCTCCGGTCCTTTTCTTTTGTATGCTTCAACAGCATTGCTTCGATGCCCAGTTCTTGATTTTATTAACTGCTCGTCTACATTTTCTCGGAATAGCCGTGTCGCACATGTTACTTTGCCAGAATGTGCCGTGATGTATCCTTTGATATCGGCTATGGATGCGGCCTCCGGCAACAATTTTCTGATGGAATTGACTCCAACGGGAGAAGTGGCGAATCTGGGCTGGTGTGGGATAATGTTTCGTAGTGGTCGACGGTAAAATGCTCCCGCAAAAACACCCATGCTTCGAAGCCGGCTGACGTAAAGTTTCTATCTTATATACCGATCGATTGCTATCGCTATCTTATTGTCGAACACTTATTTTGTATCTTGCGATCGCGGATTCCACCGGAAAAGACTTTGTTGCCGCGACCCGTGTACTCAACAAATTTCCCATGGTCGTCTTCTGAAAACGTGAATTGCTCCAGTTGCATCTGGCGATGCTCGTCGCACGCTCTGAGCCCGAAAACTTTACAGTTATAGAAGTAAACGGCCCGCAATAGTCCATTTCCATCATGTAAGGAAAATGCATTGGTATCCCATAGTTTCGCCTCGCTATCCTCTGATATCGGATCTGCTCTCTTGTGATGGGATCCGATGCCCCGAGAAGTGAGATTTCTCATGCAGGCATCTAAAGCACGGACAAATTGCACAAAATTGAAATCCTCCTTATCCATTATATTGCAGTCGGGTCTTTCTTCTCGGATAAATCGAGCCAATCCGCAAACAATATTGTAAATAGTATTGGGAGGATACTCGGTTCCATCCTGCCGTCGGATCTCGAATATAAAATGTTTCAAGGCTCTTGAAGAAATGTCAGCCTTTGGAGCCGTCCACAAATCTGTTAGTTGGGGAACCAAGTAATCATTTTCTTGTGTTGTGGAAGATTGTTGGTTTCTCCAAGTGGCCCAATCTTCATATAACTTTGTGCACCAGGAACTATTTCTAACGGTGTTCTTTGACCGTGAACATGCAACAACGCGATCAATGTCCTGAGACGACGCAATGGAAAATCGACTAGCGTCAAAGCTGTGGTCTGCCATTGTGATCAGATGTGCTTAGGGTAAAATTCAGAAATCCTATTTATATATTAGTGATGAGAATTATTAACAAGTCAATCATTAAAGAATAGATTTCATATCAAATACAATCAGCAACTGCTTTATCAAAAGAAGACACTTATGAAAGAGTAACAATACAACGCTATGAATTTGTATGGGCATTCATTTTGTCTATTCCCTTATTCCAACGCAACTAGGTGTGAAAGTAGTTACATTCACAATGTGCAATTACGAGCCATAGCAATCTTGGGTCAGATAATCAACAGATCAATCTATGCAGACGGGCAGTGTTATTCTACTATAGCGCTAGAAAACGCTATCTTAGCGCTGTCATAGCGTTCGAAGTTAGAATAGCGTCACAAAATTGTGTTGAGACAGAGCCTTTCATACAAACTTCAGCGTGTGCAAAATGTGGAAATACCTTGTCAGACAGTCTGACGCTATCTGTGTTTCATACAACTTACACAAGCTGTGAGGAGCTCGAACGCTATCTAAGAAAGTGATATCTATGGTATTTCTTTATTCAGCAGTTGAAACAAGTGAAATTGCATCAACTGCACTTACATGAGGACGCAATGCAAGTGATTTAGAACTTCATGTTGATGTAACTGAAACTACCACAGTTAATGCATATGCATGGCCAGAGTGTAACAATTATTAATGCAACAATAAGAAGTGTCCATAATGATATGGCATCTGCAGTTACATATTTCGTTATTTAGTAACATTCCCCTCTCCCACCCCTCGCCACGTAGCTCGGTGAGAACAAGCATTTTGATTGGACGCGCCGCGCCGCATCCGGTGTGACTGGGCCTTTACATTGGGTTAATACAATAAAGAAGTTAAGAATTAGATTTGCAATTAGCAAGTTAGTGAAATTTCGATGGCCATTCATTAAATATCACTTTAAAACCACTACTGGCAAATCGCCTAAGTTTGTGCGCCTGAATAAGTAATAAATGCTGCTTTGCAAACACAATGTAAATAGAACAATTAAATGTTGAATTGCAAACTCAGTTAAAAAAATACCAAAAATGATTTCATTTTCAAGTGAGGATGAAGCTCAATATTTAATTATTCTAAGTTAAGAATTGAGTGGATGTACGGGGGTTTTCTTCGGATGCTCAGTAATGTAGCTTACATAGCTTGAACTGCTGAAGTAATCACTATGACAACTAATTTGACACATTTCTTTCATCACACTGTTGGACTGCGAAATCTAAAGATCAGTCTGTTAAGAATTGCTCAGTTGCAATGACAGGAAGAAGCTAAAAGTCATATACTGTCAATTAGGAAATTTTCGCGAAACTCGCGAAATGGGATCAATTCGCAAAAACACAAATAACCAATGATTTTTCCTTTTTCTTCAATTTGACCACTCCGTGCAGGATACTGTTATAAAGCCTGATTACTTTGCAAGTACGTGTATTGCCAAACAATGACTCTAGTGTCATAAACAGTTGGAAAACATTAATAAAATATTGCAAAGCAACATGCTACACATTGTGGATCATAGATTGGAGATAGATTGCACATCATAGGTTACTCGTGAGCCTATTTCTAACAAGGATGATTAATTCCAATTAGCATGCCTTGCCGGCAGATAGCCTATACGCGAGCTTCAAATTATTGTTGTGTGGTATTTAACTTCTTAGGTGTCATACCTAATGTTTTCGATGTTGTATTTTTTCGCAATTAAGTGCGTTTTTATAGCGCTTGATCGGATTCCTTCCTTTTACCTATTCGCGAAATTTTACAGCATAAATATAATCGATGCCGACACCTATTCGTCGACTTAAATTGAAATCAGATTGATGTGCCAATTGTGCATAGACTTTTGGAACGTTCTGAGTTATGGCCTCTCTAAGTTGAGTCTAGTTCTTGTTAGCGAGATACTATTACTTCAGATAAGGTGCGTACTTCAATAAGACGCTTATATATAGGATTACAATTTTGAGTCAGTGCTTCAGTGTCGGTACAAGTAGTACATATGCATTTTACAGAATGCAGAAACACTCCTGAGGCCAAAACTTGGCTTCTTGTCAATTTCCACCGCTAAAGAGCATTTGAAAATATAAAATTCTATTTTCATTTTGTTTGATCTTCAAATATACATTCATGTCATTCCTCTCCATAATTATTATTGCTTTCTTATTTTCAGCTGTCATAAAGTCATCAAAGACAAAGCTCCGAAACGCCACGAGCATTTTCTAGCGATTCCACTGGAACCGCGATTGGTTGACAGTAGGATTATTCTGGAGGAGATGGAGCTTGACAAAATAGTCAAACTACCAGCTGGAGGAAACAAACTCGAATGGATAGCAGTAAATCGTAAGAATACATGACATCAGGCATAAATACGGATGAAACTTGGATTCCTGAGTCATAGTTAAAAGTGGTGGGCTAAGTTTACAAAAAGATTAATGACCGTAATAGAATTTACTTGCATGAAGACCATTTCTGTCGTTTAAAAGGAAAACATCGCATTTCGAAATGCACGTACGTTGATATGTCTCTCAATGGTGAATTGGCAAATGAAGTCAGGAATGGTCACTGTTTGCTATGTATGCTGCTTCACTGAAGATGTGAAAGACGGCTATTACAATGCTGTTGAAAAATACTTAATTTAAAGCTGTAAATTGTATTTTGAGTTTGATGAAAGTTCGTGTTTTTCAATAGCAAAGTAATGTATCTCGTGATGGGTGAATTTACATGTACCAGCTATGAGAAAGCATTATAAAAGTTAGAACAACGCATTATGAAATGCGTGACTTAAGAAATAAAAGCTTTTGATATTTTCCGTACATCTAAGTGTTGTGCATCAAAGAAATCAGCCGTGTCCTGCAAATTAAAAACCCTGGTTCATTGTTTTTTGTAGATTGTTGGCATCTAACAATGAGAAAATATACAAGTCACACAGTTTCAAATCAAAATCTTATTTACAATACTGTATCACAAACATCGTATTCTCGGCAAGTGCTGTTGTACTAGATTCTTTGACATGATTCCATAAGTATTCACAAGCCAAGGGCAAAAGTTCTCGTCAAAACAGCGTATGAAGAAATGCACAACTCTAAAAATGAAAGTGCTTGCTTTAAGAGACCAAACAATGTCTTTTCTTAGATACGCCCACGCAACTATGCAGAACCATTCGCTCTAACGTATTTCGAAATATATTGTCTTGCTGTTAATGAATAGGTCAATGTTTAGAGTTTTAAAAAGTCAGCATATGACAGATTAAATGTCAAATATCTCTGAGGTCAATTTTCTCAAAAACATAATATTCTGAACTTAATTGTTAGGCTCTTTAATGGAAGCTTTATTCACTGCAAATATTTTATCCTTTATATTCTCCCGATTATTCTTTTAAGTTATTCCATCTTGATATCAATTTTCATTAAGCTTTCCAGCGACTCTTTTCAAGTGATAAGTTGGAAAAAAATCGACAATGCGCTTTTATTAAAAGTGATTTTCGGTGTAGTTTTGGATGGGATTTTTTGAAAAATTTGTTGATTATATGACAATTTAGATTTTTTGAGGTCTGTAGTTCTGTTAGATTTTCCAATTAATGTTATGCGATAAAGTCATTAATGTATATCGTCTTAGATAAGATATTTACATACATATACATATGTGCATGTATTCAGTATCTACTATACTGAATGACAAATTTACCACATGTCTTTTCTAGCTATTCTAGCTATTTCTAGCTATAGCTTTTCTAATATCGATTCAATTGATTTGCAGAATTATGAATTATTAAAGGAACAAAATGACACTGCTCCGCAACTGCATTTAAAACCAGGTTTTATGACCGTGATTCGTAAATTATTTCAGAACGCTACGTTGCTCTGAATATGTATTTGAAGCTGTACCACGAGATTTCATGCTATGTTATTGAGATGGTTTTAAGCATGCTTTTTACATCCTTTTTGGCAGATTTACTTTAAACCGTATTTTTAAGCAAGAATGAATATGATATAGACCTGTTGATAGGCACTTTGTTTTATTCACAGCGAGAGCAGATTTGTGCATGTGAACAACGAAACTGCTCTCTATGGCTTCCTGGGGATACGGATGCGAGAGACTTTTTTTCAAGAAATTGAGTTGCTGCCCTCAACTGTGAGTGCCTTGATATGAGGTTGCGACATGGTAAATATACGAATGAAGCATACATGTTATCGAAATCACAGGTGCTCTATTTCACAGATGAAAACAATTTTATGAAGACACCGGTGCATTTAGTTGGTTGTTCAATTGAAAGAAACGATTTTAAGTGCTGGAATAAACAAAGAAGGCAAACGAAACGTATAGAAACACAAAAGAAAGTCGCTCTTTAATGCATCTTTAAAAACTTTGATGTTTCTTTGTCTTTTATGTTTTATTGCTCATTATTCCAGCATGCAACATTGCTTCTTTTGAGCTATCTATGAAATAAATCGGCAACCTGAAAAGCTGCTGATCATATGTGAAATACAGCACCTGTAATATCAATAGCACGATAGGTCTATTCGCATGTTTTCTATGTCTATATTTGTGAGCTCAATTTCTTGGCAGTATTCCAAACTGTCGCATCTACCTCTCCAGCGAACCATGGAGATTTTAGACAGCACGATAACTGGTCACTTGCTTTCATCTGCACTCGCTGTGAATCAAATATCAATATACATAGTCATCAATTTCCGGGATTTAGCTTGCATAAGTAAATCTTGCTTCAGTAGTCAATATTTGAAAGAAATAAAGAAAAGTAACGAAGGATATTTTTGTCAATTACAAAAATGCATGTATTTAACCCTAGTCGCGAAAGGATGTTTCTTCGGAAGCAGTTGATGCCACTACTTCACAATTCGTTAGAAGAACTCTAATTTCGGTCTATTAGCCGTACATAGTAGACTGGCAATTATGTGTCTTTCAACTGCGTTGTTTGATTCCGGTGAAATTATCAGTTTTTCACATCCACCCTGCATCTGTTCCCACGGCCGAAGTCTCTGAAGCCATCCCTCCATGCGCCATATTCAGTTCACGGTTGTCTCCAGGACACGACCCTCAAGGATCCGCTTTCCCATGTATGGTGCGTCCAATACATTTTGCTAACTTGAAAATAGCTGTAAGATTTTAAAAAATGGCAGCATTCAGTCTAGGGCAAGACAGACTGACGAACGTACGCGAAAACTCCCAAAACTCCACACGCAACACCTATGGGCTCTTCACACTTGAAGAGATCAAGGTCCAAGCTTCTTTATTAAAAGTCGATAATCGAAGCATGGCTATGGATAATACATGTAATCACGCAATAGAGGGATTAGAAATCGAGTTAATCACCTAAATTGAGATCCTTAGGAGACAAATTACTCACTGAACCTCAACTTTAGTTAATATTATTAGCCTAAAACTGAATCCCGGGATTCAGTTGTTAAGGAAGAATTCTTCTCATTTGACCACAGCTGCTGTTCACAGTCGATCCTAGCCACTTTCGTCTTAGCTGAACTAAAGGTAAAAAGGTATATATAAGATTAATCAATCCCACTAATCCCGAGATTGAGACTTTTCAGGATTTGGAATCCCAAACTTCTAGTGTCATGCATTAGCTGAGTAAAAAACTATCATTTTGATTGGCTAATGGGACCATTTTATTCATAGCTACAACTCATGTTTGCATTTTGTCAATCTCGATCCCGAATCCCGGGATCAAGACAAGCTGGAATTTTGTAGACAGGCTCTAATCCTGGCTATTCACTCTGATCAACTAAACCCCGAATATCAGGAAATTGCAAAATTAAAAGTGCAAAAAAAGGAGCTTGCAGCGAGCGTCCCCTGTTACTCTCAACGTTATCATTTATTATTTTTTTGTACGTATAACCAAGTATATAGTCCAGCAACCAGAGCGAGCTTCTGCAGGGAACGAGGTCGAAAATGAGACTCACAGAATGATGGACACCTTTTGCCTACTACGAATCTGCGCGTCTGTCGGGTTCTACCTGATTCCTCCTCTTGTCAGGCAAGACCAACAAAAAACACAGTTAATCAATTAGGACGCAGATTGCAGTTTTTACTTAAAATGAACTTTTCTATATTTTCTAATACGAGTACACCAAATTTAGAGCCATAATTTTTGACGTGGAATGTTTCAGGTCATTTCCTATTATGTGCATCCGCTATTATCATTTCTTTGCTCCGCAAGGTATGCGAACATGTGAATAAAGTGGATTAAATTCCTAAAAAATGCCTGTGTTTGCCGACATTAGCAGGCTTGCCAAATTTGAAAGGTCTATCTTCATAGATAGGGGTGCATGAACATGATAGGAAAAGACCTGAAGACATTCCATGTCAAAAATTGTGACGCTGGGTTTGGTACTTATTGCTTAATCAGAGAAAACACAGAAAATTTCATTTTGATCCTCGTCACATTGAGTTAACATGTGTTTTTCTTTCACCTTTTCTGACGAGAAGAGGAACTAACTATCTAGAACTCAGCAGACGCTCAGATTCGTACTAGGCATAGGGTGCACAACATTCTTTGAAAGTCTCATTTTCGGCCTTGTTCCCTGCAGAAACTTGCTCTGGCTGCCGAACTAATACTTTAAGTCCTGTCAATCCCGGTACTGTGTGCAAGCCGGCTTTTGGCAATGACGAGTCTTGCTTTCTATGTTTTATAATCAGAAGCGATGATCGCGATCTGTGTAGAGTATTATTCGTGTTCAAGAGGAAAACAATAACCTATATGGATCCTTAAATTACTGAAGCATTGATTTAATCTCATCCCTATTTTATGATATGCCTTAATGTTATTTTACTTTGTATTGAAGTATTATTTTTTATTTCTCCTGACATGTGTGGATTATCTGAATATCAATTATCTGGAAAAATTGTACCGATTGGAGTGTTCTGAGGATTTCACAGCAGTTCGAAAGGAATGAAGGAGAGATTAACTAACCGAAAAATCTATTGAAATTCTCTTTCTGCTTACTTGATAACTTATTGATAAAGCTGTCGAACGGTTGTTATTTGCATATCTATGCACTAGAACGACACGCTTGAACAATGTAGCAATTTATTCCACTCTTTCATGGAGAAACTCATATGAAGGGCTTTCTATTCACCTAGACTTCGGCTCGGAGAATGTAGGCCCTATAGCTTTTGATACTCTCAGATTCAGAATATTTATCTCCCATTATCAGTGGGATGGCATATGACACTCATGTTTGCGATATGCAAAATTACACTCATTTCAGATAAATTACTTGAAAATTTCCAATGCAATTGTGTTGCTCTATCATATGTAAATGAACTGTACCTTGTAGTATTGTAGATTATTTACAGTAATGTCTACAATCTGTATATGACGATGGTGGTTCACTTATCGCGAAGAATGTACTTGTAATATTATATTGAGTGTCACTTAATGAGGAGCTTATTTCTACAATCACAAATATGCACCACATATGACGCTGTCAAATCAACCTTTAAATTGTGTGCTCGACAGAGACACTCAGGACGAAGCGATTTCTCAGAGAAATCTAGAGAGCATGTTATTGATAAAAGAAGATTCCGCAGTTATTCAATGATACTTCATTACATTGAGGAGAAAAATTGAATGAAGTATCAATGTTGTGACAGAGATTTTCAAACTTTTTTTCTCTTATTGCCATTATATAAATTAGAGCGCTCTTGCGGTCAGATGATCCGGAAGGAAGAGATTCCTTAATCTTCGGTTAAGAAGATCGAAATTCAACTCTACAGCATTGTAATGAAATTCTGTAACTCCATTAAAACTATCCTATTTAAACAATCATGGAAATTAGAAAAGGCTGCAATTGAAAATGGTTACACCATTATATTCATACAAGTAGACCTAATGTTAAAGTATTTTCAATTGTGAGTAGAGCCGGTGGTTTCAATTCTACAGTAGAGCCGGTGGTGCTTAGCATGATTGTTAGAGAGAAACAGAGATATAGACTATCCATGATGGAGAAACAGGTATTTCATTAAGCGAAGCCTAATGTAAGAATTTTCCTGTCAATTCTTTGTTGTGCCAGTGATAGGTATGATTTCTCGGTTTCCGCATAGACACAAGCTATATGTTACGGTTTAGTGTCTTTCATTTGCTTAATCATCTACATCTTTTGATTTGTTTTAGAAAATATCTCAATTTTTGTTGAAAATTATAGTTTAACATAATGCTGTTATAAGTTCTCCCCAGATGATCATTATGTTCATCTGTCATTTTGATATTTTGAAAGTAGAGGCTGTAATGAACCAACGTCGCCATTGTTTGCTAAAACAATTATGAGCATTCTGAATTTTTGGAGAAATCAGTTTTTCATTTACCTCATTTATGTAAAATTCGTGTATCAGAGAAGCAATATCAACTCTCTATTCTTCAACCGAGCTAGCTGAAGACATCTGAAGACAGTCTGAGGAATTCAATTACAGATAATAATTGATGTAATAAATCTGATTCTATTTATGGTGATTTTATTTCTCAAATTTTCGCCTGTCAGTCTGTCTGCCTAAGGAGATAAACTGATGAGGTGAGAGCCTACAAAACGAGGAGTGGCTTCAAAACCTGAATTTAATTATTGTAAATAAATTAGAAATCAACAAATTCGTGCATTGATGAGAAAAATCTCATACATCTAAATTATTGGTACTGAACACTACCAGTACTACTAAGGATCATTCCTCCATAACGTCACATAAGCCATAGAGTAAATATGCGTATAGGCTATTAGGTACATCAACATTTCAGCATTAAAATGAACACTTTCTGATATCTGCTTTTTACTCTCAAACACCCGATACAGGGAGTGTGTTATCATAATCAAAGAGAATGTTCCTAATTAACTTAAATATATGAATAGGTCAGATAATTATCAGCTTATGAAATATTTAGATGTTGAACATCCTTGAGTTTCTGAAGAAATTGTCTTAAAATTATGCCTACGAAAATATGACCAGTGCTGAAATCGGCTAATCTGTCACCCCACAGGCGCCGAAAGTGTAGCTAGTTGTCTGATTTGACGGATTAAGCAACGTTGATTATGCGTGTGACTTTCGGAATGGAATGGAATAATATGAGTAGCGAATTAAGTAGGTGTGTCGAATTATCCGGTAACGAATTAGGCGATTGCCAATCCTGCACATAAATATGATGAATTCTTACCATAAAGCAAGGTATGATTGTGACCAATTTGCAACTCATTCTACACAATGAGTTTTACTGACTTTAGAATGAGTTTTAATTGTTAACAAATTCAACAAGTGCAATATTAGCTGATCCGTAAAGCCGAGTGGAAAAAGTAACCTATTGACTAATTTTTCTAAGTTATAAACTTGAAATATTATCCAAGAAGCAGAATAAGTTTGGTACTTGTTGCATGAAGGCTCAAATCTCAACTTTAAAATTAACTTAATTTCCTTTGAAATCAATTTTTCAAAATCAGAAAAGTTTCATTCTATTTGGTGTCCAATGAGCTTTATGCCACAAGTATTTAAATCTGTAGCATCGTCTAAATAGTATGTAAAACATATGAATGAATTGCTAGATTTTATCTTTTTAAAGTTGATCAATTTCTTTCGAACCTCAGGAACAGAATCTGAAAATCTTAGAATATCTTAAAAACTGAATATCTTGGTGTAAAACATTTTCTACTGCAAATCACAAGGTGAAACTGTACCTCCAAAAATTGACCAGCAAAATGTCGTTGAAAAAATATGAAAATGCGTGAAAATATCAGCGAAAATTGATATTCAGCAATGTTATTTTTTCACCTTCTCCAGACCATTTTTTCACCTACTTTTATCCTGCTACGGATGCGCCATTGGTTCAATTGTTGCACCTAACCTGCCTATATCAGCCAAAAAGAGCAAAAACCATTTTTCGCCCTGTATGTGTTTCGCCTTTTGGCACATTGCGATTTACAGCTATATGTTTGCACTCTATCCTAGTTATTGATGCTCTACCTACCAGACCGATTGTATAATATGCCTACTCAATGGAGTGTGGGTCTACATGTATGTACATTGTGCAAGTCATTATGAACTCATTCACTTCGCATTTTGCAACTTTTTTCACAAATTGTTGATATGCAATTTTTTAATGAAGTGATAAGAATAAGAGCAAAATTCTTCCCAATGTTTCGAGTAGTAAGGAAGTGACAAACACCAGATAGCGCAAGATGGCCGCCATCGCTGAGTCCCCCCCCCTCTGGAACGGCAGAGTGTCGTGGTCGGCCGCCGTGGTGCTTCGGGTCTGAGTCCCCCCCCCCTCTGGAACGATAGAGTGTCGTGGTGGACTTGGGCGACCGCCAGGATTAGTCTTGAGGCTATAGTGTGTGATGTTTTTGGTGCAATCTGCTGAATGTTGTGTTGTAAAATGGGTTGTTTCGAGTGGAAGGAGTGGTCGGATGAGAAAACGGAGGTCGGATTCGTGTTCAGCGTGAAATTCTGCATCGGTAGGGTGAGTTTCAAGGCAATCGGAGAGAAAAAATTTTCAACATTTTTCGAAAAACGACAGAGTTAGAATTTGGGACGTTTTGGTGTGTAGCGCCCAAACGAAGCATCGGATGAGAAAACGGAGGCCAGATTCGGAATCTACGTGAAATTTTGGGTTAGGAAGGATGTTTCCAGCGAAATCGGAGAGAAAAAATTTTCACTGACGTCCCCCCCCTCTGGACAGCTTGCTTCGATTTTGGCTTCCAGTGGACGGATTTTGTCGTGCGATAGCTCGTTTGAAAGCTAAGAGTGAGACAAATTCAATGAAAGAATCGGCTTGTTCCTATCTGTCTTCGTTTAGATGTGAGACGCCATTTAAGATTTTGGGACATTGGCGAAAAACGACAGAGTTAGAATTTGGGACGTTTTGGGCTCTAGCTTCAAAACGAAGCATCGGATGGGAAAACGGATTTCAGATTTGGAATCAGCGTGAAATTCTTTATCTGTATGGTGAGTTTCAAGGCAATCGGTGAGAAAAAATTTTCAACATTTTTCGAAAAAACGACAGAGTTAGAATTTGGGACGTTTTGGTGTGTAGCGCCCAAACGAAGCATCGGATGAGAAAACGGAGGCCAGATTCGGAATCTACGTGAAATTTTGGGTTAGGAAGGATGTTTCCAGCGAAATCGGAGAGAAAAAATTTTCACTGACGTCCCCCCCCCTCTGGACAGCTTGCTTCGATTTTGGCTTCTAGTGGACGGATTTTGTCGTGCGATAGCTCGTTTGAAAGCTAAGAGTGAGACAAATTCACTGAAAGAATCGGCTTGTTCCTATCTGTCTTCGTTTAGATGTGAGACGCCATTTAAGATTTTGGGACATTGGCGAAAAACGACAGAGTTAGAATTTGGGACGTTTTGGGCTCTAGCTTCAAAACGAAGCATCGGATTTGAAAACGGATTTCAGATTTGGAATCAGCGTGAAATTCTTTATCTGTATGGTGAGTTTCATGTCAATCGGAGAGTTTCAAGTCAATCGGCGAGAAAAATGTTCAACATTTTTCGGAAAAACGACAGAGTTAGAATTTTTGCGATGGCTGCCTACTGTAGAGCCAAAACGAAGCATCGGATGGGAAAACGGAGGGCAGATTCGGATTCAGCGTCAAATTCTACATGGAAATGGTGTATTTCCAGCTCAATCGGAGCACTAGAACCGGAGATAGACGGGTTTTTTAGTGTTTGGATGATGGGTGTTACGTCATCAGCTGATCGCCACACACTATATAAGCTGGGAACCGAGAGAGACTTGTCATTAATACGAGAGATTGCCAACGGTAAGTCGTCTCTCTGAGCTCCGATGATAGCTTCGGACATTCCAAATCCCGAGTTTCTGTAAGAAACCGACTTAGAAAATTTCATTGCTGATATCAGCTAAGGCGTCAGACTTAGAGCTTAGCCAGGAGATGGCCTTCGTCTCCAGGCCATAAAAGACTCCAAAACTTTAAAGACTTGTAACTTTGCTTCTACAAGTCCGTTTGACTTGATTCAAAAAAGGTTCGGTCGCTATTGACCTGCCCTAAGTGATAGACTACTTATAAAATTTCATAAGTAGTGCTAAAAAATTGAAAAATTTAAATTCGCTATTTTTGGCAATTTTCGGGGTTTTCAAACCTTCTGAATTCAACTAAGACATTTATAAAGTTGTGGGAGGCAAGCTTCGGCTTGGAATTTGCAACCTTTGTAAACAATCCACTGATTTTCATGTCAAAATCGGGGTCCGGATACCAACACAGTGATATGACGCACGCTCTGTCCGCGGGAGGTTGGATTTGTGGGCCGAGGCCTTGGAGTTGGGATAAGATCCCCTCTGAGTAATGCCTGTAACGGATTCAAAGGTTCGACACTTTCCACCAATCTCACAATTTAGCTGTATGATTACAAAAATGACTGCCAATGTCGCCTGTTAGTAATTCTATTTCATCCTTCCTTTACAGATACATAAGTTACAAAATGGGAGGAAATTCAAAGTTTCATTTTAAAAAGTGTCTATGTGGCGAAGTCAAGCGAGGTGGCGAGTTCAAGCGCCATTTAAATAAATTCCCCGACTCTCCCGAAGAGCATAAGGAGGTCGCTGTGGTGAGCGGATGCACATCATGTATGAAATTCGTCAGGGGAAACCTGAACGAGTTTTTCTATAAGACGCATTCAACATGTCTCATTAAGAAGGTGAAAAATTATACCACCTCAGAGGTTGGGTTAGCCATCACCCCACTTTTTGAAAAACCTAATCAAGATGAGAAGACAGAGACGCATGCCTCAGAGGTTGGGAAGGTCATCATCCCACCGGTTGAAAGACCACAAGTTGACCTAGATGCGGAGACAGAGCTGCAGATGGCAGTTCAAGCCATACAAGACTGCAAGAATGAGCAGCCAACGACATCTCACCTCAGCTCTTCTAGCTCTGAGTCGGAAAGCTCCGAATCTGAATCGGAAACGGAAGAGGCGGTCGTCCTTAACAAACCCGAGGAGGCGATCATAGCTCCTAAACCCGATAAGACGATTGTGAAGAGTCGGGCAGTGCCAGTGCCAAAAATGCACTCCTCACCTAAAAAAGGGAGAGGTATCAAAGCCCAAGCCAAGCGGTGGGCTAAGGATGATGGTGTGGCGAGGGTTAGCCAAGAGTATGCCATTAAGAAGCTGAAGGATGAAATGACCCGTTATAAAAACGAATGCTCCGCATTAAGGGATGAGAATTTTGAACTCAAAAAGCAGGTGGCGGAAATTAGGAGCCTTAAGGCTCAAGTATTAAAGTTGGAAGGTTTCCAAAAGAGAGCTCTAGCGAGTGAGAGTCGCGTAGAGTATCAGGCCACATGTATTAAGAATATGAAGGCGAAGGAGGCGACGCTCAAACTCCAACATGAGCAGGAGAAGATGGCTCTTCTTGAGGCGAAGAATAACTCTGTCAAGGAGAGAAGAACAACGCTCCACCTCCCCGTAGTCGGTAGCAAAATTATCGACGATGTAATAATGGAGTCGGAGGATTTGGATAAAACGAGCGAGTGCTATGAAGGAGCAATGCCAGATATTCGCTGTCTTCACATAAGCATTAAACACAATGGTGACATTCAGGAATTGCGCCATCGTAAGCGAAAGTTGCCGGCCAAGTACCTGCCTCAGCCACCACCATCGAAGGTTCAACGAACCGGTTGAATTGATTTATGGTAAGTTAATATCATCTCTATCACTTGAATATAATTTCATCTATTTTCTTTCTATTTTTCAGATGCGACGAGAACGAACCAACGGCTCTCATAAGGGCCACCATGGGGCAAGATTTGATAGAACCTCCTCGCGGTTTGCCCTGGGCAGTCTTCGGACTGGCGAATACTATCATTAAGTTGAATCTGCTATCAGTCAACTTGAACGTTATGCAGTCGATTGCTATCCCTGAAGCATTCTGATTCGCTGTTGAGCAATTCATTGTTGAAAACCCTATATAAGCCAGAAGATTGTAGCGCTTCTCATTCAATTTCAAGTCACGATGGAAGCAACGTCTCCTGCCAACAGCATTCCCATCTTCATTGATGAAGACAACGCCATTCCCGAGTTCGTCATCCTCGACGAGTGGGATGAAGAGGATGATAAGAAGGGGAAGATCGAGAAGATCGTTTGGACGGATGGGCGGATGGGGTGTGGACTCCAAATACCACTCGCATCCGAAAGGTTCCAGATGCACCAGCACGAGCTAGGCGGTATAGGGTCTATGACAACCTAACCGTCATACCCATTGACTATTCCAGCCAATAGTCAACTTAAATTCACACCCCGAGAATGAACCATCGGCTCTCTTAAGGGCCACCATGGGGCAAGATATGATAGAACCTCCTCGCGGTTTGCCCTGGGCAGTCTTTGGACTGGCGAATACTATCATTAAGTTGAATCTGCTATCAGTCAACTTGAACGTTGCAAATGAAGTTCGGTGTAATACTTCCTTTCGACGGGCGTTCCTGTATAGGACGGCGGTGAAACCCGTAGCTATGTATACCGCAAGGGACATTCGGCAATGGTCAATCTTGTTAAACCTCTCTGCGTCATGTTTGCAAGTGATTGCCTCTGTCTCAACGTAGTATGCATTCGCGCCAGGGCGACATTTAGCCAACTGTCGAAGGTTACCTTATAAACTATCCATTGCATACGTTATGAGAACCATGAGTTCTACCTACCTCCATCAATGAGATGAATTGATGAATGGAATGAAATGGGAGGACACTCACGCGCCACACGCAACCTAACACACTTCTCTCTTCCATAGTCTAACAAGCTCTTTACACATGGATCGCAGTCGATTGCTATCCCAGAATCATGTAAGCTATCTTAATTTTATTTAACACTATTTCATCTATCATCATCGTCCATATGAAATGTTATAAGATTTGCAAGTTAGACTAAGCGTGCTACTATTTCCAAATGAAAAAGTATACATGGTTAAATTATTCACTAAAGCCCCATTCAAGTAAGTCAGTATGAAAGCAAAGATAATACGAAATAAACATTTATTATGGCATGTATTTCAAAAGGTCTTCATTATCAATATCGTCCCAGAGTCTGACTTCACATAGATCACAAAAACAGTTGAGCTGCTTTAAACGTTCTTCTGCAGCGTCCCTCACTTTCTCAATGTACGCCCACTCCGCCACGGTTCGCGGTTGGGAGTTAGGGGTGTACCACTCCCATATTTGATGCAAGTGCGACTTGCTGGTCATCTCCATCACCCCTTCGGCATCATATTGTAAATATTTCCACCGTATGCCTGCTAGGTCGGGCAACTCCTCCGATAATGATAACTTTCGTATATTGTCCAGATTGTATGTCTTCTCCACCTTCGCCTTTCTTGGTGCATTTGGTGTAACGAGCACCTTTGCTGATGTACATGGAGAGGAGAACTCCAATGCGGTATTTGGTGTTGTTTGAGGACTTGTCATGTTGTCTTTGAAATGCTGACTTTGAATAATGATAACTTTAACATTTTTCTAATTCTTAAGTATACACAAGCAGCCAATCAGAATGAACATCCAATGAATGATGAATATGAAAGTATATAAGCAAAGTGACATTCAGGTCATTTCATTTAATCTGTGAATCATACAAGTGACGAACGCACGATCTCTCTCTTTGACTATTATTCTGTCTGATCATATTTCATTAAAATGGTAAGTTAAAGATTTCCTCTCTCATCTCCCTCAAACGTGTGACTAATAGCATCTTCCTCAATTTCAGGCATCAACTTCATCACCAACGCCCTCTCTTCTCGAGGAAAGTTTAGAGTTATTGAGTCAAGGTAGGTTGTAACACTACACTGAGGCTTGAACAGAGATGAAAGAATTATTTCTCTTTCAGGTGATGCGAGTTCCAGCTCAGAACTGTCGCGACATGGCAACGAGTGGGAATGTGCTGACTGTGGGCACATCTTCACGAGGAAATGGGATCTCACCCGACACATCAAGCGAGGAGTTTGTCGACCTAAGCCGGCATCAATCTCCGAAGGTGGGGATGATTCTGTTAACGTCGTCTCCTTTTCTTGCGACTTGTGCGCTCAGTCTTTCGAGACACGTTTTGAACTATCTTCGCACAGACTTCAACATACACACACGAACGATAGCTACACCAACGGTACCTCCTCTATCCGACTCACTGAAGTGTCCATAAATAATTTAGTGAGGAACTACCAGATGGACTCCTCAGAAACCATTGCTAACTTTGAGGAATGGTTTCACCAAAATTCATCATTGATAGAAGCGCTCTTCAACAATTTAGACAATTTTAGGATGAAGGCGCTCATCTATCTTAAAATAAAATATGTAAAAATCGACCACCATACTGGACAAATAATAGAGAGGTTAGAGTTTCACATACCCTCCTCTCCTGCAACCGAGGTTGTAGACTATGAGTCTTGGATAAATTTTCACATCCAAGGATTAAAATTAAATATTGATAAGTTTAACGAACGCGATAGCGGTCTCATTTTTGACGGCATTGAGTCCGCCTTATTTAAAATCAGTTTATTAGGAAATCATAGTGGTCGAGGCTCCTTTAAACTTCCAAAAAATTTAAAAAACAAAACAGCAGTCATCAATGTCGATTGCGAATCGCAATGTTTTAAATATGCTGTCCTCTCCATTCTCCACTATAATGACATCAATGCGAATCGAAATCGCACATATAGCTATAGGCAGTGGGAGAATGAATTAAACTTCGATGACTGTAATAGTGACGATATGAAAATTAAAGATATAGAAAAATTTGAAAAATTGAACAACATTAAAATAGTTCTCCATGTTTGGGAAAAAGGATTGAAGGGTGTGCGCTACAACTCGCGTTCGAGTTGTTATGAACGTACAGTAAACCTGTTATTAGTAAAACAGGATGATAGTGAGGAATGGCACTACTGCGGTATTCCCAAAATCTCTCGCTTATACCACCACTTAGAAAACTCTAGTAGAGAGTTATATTACTGCGACAGATGTATTCGCCACTTTAGGAGGAAAACTAAATTTGAAACTCATTATGAGTGGTGTAAGCGAGGTAAACTGCAAATGGAACGCATGCCCAAAGATAAGGAGTTTTCATATAGAGAGAATGGTGATGAACTAAGTCCTCTTCGTGTCATCTATGCTGACATCGAATGCTATATCGATGATAACATCCATCGACCAGCAGCCATTTCCTGCTATGAAGTATGGCATGATCACTTTAGGAGTAGGCAAAATAAAATGCGCGTCTGGCAAGGTGAGGATTGTATTTACCAATTCCTACAATCCCTCGAACAGGCTGTAAAATTTCAACAAAAGTATGATGGTGAACTCTATCGCAGATCATTGCATATGACAGCAGATGATCAAGCAAAATTTGATAGTTGCAACGTTTGCCCCAAATGTAGGAAAACATTTGACGATGATAAGATTAAGAAAGTGCGCGACCATGATCACATCACTGGTAAATTTAGAAACGCACTCTGTTCAAAATGTAATTTTTCGCTGAGGATGAAGCGGCGTACATTACCCGTCATTTTCCATAATTTCAAGGGCTACGACAGCCATATGATAATAAAAGGAGGTTTAGGTCAAATGAAAGAGTGGAAGCTTGATGTAATAGCGCAAACGAGAGAGAAGTTTATGGCCATGACAGCAAAAGTGCCTGTCGATAAAACTAAAGAAAATAAGACGGTCTATTTTGATATAAAATTTTTAGATTCCTACCAATTTATGACTGCATCACTGGCCTCTCTCGTGCAAAATCTAAAGTCTCTTCCACTAACACAAAATCTTAAGAAACAATATCCAAATCTAACCGATGAAGTCATCACACGGAAAGGAGTCTTTCCATATGCATATTTTGATGCAATTAGTAAACTCGGCGAGACTTCTCTTCCGCCCATAGATAAATTTAAAAATGATTTGACCGGTGCAGAATGTAAGACCGAAGATTATGATCATGCACAAGATGCATGGATAAAATTTGACTGCCATACATTTGGTGAATATATGATTGCCTACCTTAAGTTAGATGTATTTTTGCTGGCTGATGTATTTCAGGAGTTTCGACGAGTGGCATTAGAAGAAGATAAGTTAGATCCCGTCCACTTTGTCAGTCTGCCAGCCATGTCATTTAAGTCTGCTTTTAAAATGACTGGTGAGACCATTCATCTCTTACAAGATCCAGAGATGTATAATTTATTTGAGCGAGGAATTCGCGGTGGTCTCACATTTGTAAATAAACATAGGTTAAAATCAAAAATAGTAGGCAATGACCAGACTCATCTGAAGTATTATGACCAAAATAATTTGTATGGTAGTTCATTATCCAAACCGCTACCTCACTCTGAGTTTAGCTGGTTAGATGATAGTGAAATTCAACATTTCTCCAACCCTTCCAACATACTAGCAATTCCAGATGAAGGTGATTGGGGATATTATTTTGAGATAGATCTAATCTATCCAAATAATATTAAACATAAAACCGTAGATTTTCCACTCGCACCCGAATCAGGTGAAGTGAGTAAAGATATGTTTTCCGACTTTATGAAACAATTTCATAAAGATTTAGAATCATGCGGTCAACCCGACTATAAGCCTTGTCGCAAACTTTTACTCACCCAGTATGATAAAGAAAACTATCTAGTCCACTTTAGCATCTTAAAATTTTATTTAGAAATGGGTATGATTTTAAAAAGAGTTCACCGCATTATTAAATTTAGACAGAAAGCCTTCCTCAAACCATATATTGATAGCAACAGCCAGAAACGTGCACTAGCCCAAAATAACTTTGAAAAAGATTTTTATAAATATAAGAACAACAGTTTATTTGGTAAGACGATGGAGGATGTTAGAAAGCGCGTAAACTACAAACTAGTTAATGATGATCAAAAGTATCACAAATTGGTCTCATCACCTCTATTCATCGATAGAGACATTATCGATGAGGACCTTATAGGTGTTAAAATGATAAAATCTGAAGTTGAGTTGTGCAAACCCATCTATATTGGTCAAGCTGTACTAGATTATTCTAAGCTTGAAATGTACCAACTCTTTTATAAAATACTAAAACCATGTCCTCTCGTAAAAGAGGTTCGTTTGTTGGGTGGTGATACAGATAGTTTCTTCTTAGGTATTACCACTCAAAAAGATTTAAATTTCAATGAAGTAGGAAAATCTTTAGAAAGATATTTTGATACATCAAATTATCCTGCTGATCATCCACTCTACTCCATCAAAAATAAGGCAAAACTTGGCTGCTTTAAGGATGAGACAGCAGGGAAGGAGATAGCTGAAATGATTCTCCTCCGTCCAAAAATGTACAGTATGAAATTAAAGGATAGCGACGATAGCATTAAGCGCGCTAAAGGCATATCAAAATCCATTGTGCAAAATATGAAACATAAGAATTTCAGGAAAGCCTATAGAAATAAAAATATAACGTTTGTCAATATGACAATCTTAAAATCTAAGTCGCATGAGATCAAAACTCATACTTTTAGGAAACGGGCGCTTTCAGCATGGGAGGATAAGAGGTGCTGGTTAGAACACAACATATCTCTTCCACATGGACATCCTGACACAAACATACCACCACCCAAAAGAATTAAACTCACACTACCACATTCAGGAGACGTCTTAGCATAATCATCCTTAACTTAGTATTTTGATGTTGATTTCTGTAGATAAACATTGTTGTTTTATGTATCGCATGAGATTGTTTTTTCCTTGTGAATATGTGTCCACATCTGTACATTCCCCATGTGATGACTTTTCCACTGAAAGACATTTTTCCTATCCCTGTATATTTCCACCCTTCACGAAGTAAAAAGACTTTTTGTATATAACAATGTTTATTGAAGTGCGCTCATGTATATATTTTCAGTGGATGTTGTATAAAGTCTATTGCTTCACATTCATGTACATATTTCAATAAATGTTGTATAAAGACTTCACTTTGTTTTCCGAAACACTAACGTTATGAGGGATTTAGTATCTTTCACATGGATGCACTCTTGTAAACCATTGGTAATTTTGATAGCAATAGAGGGTATAGTTTGTTTGACGACGGGATGATAGAAAATAGATTCAAACATCTTCTCGACTATTCCATATGAAGCGTCTTTATCATGAATGAAATCACGTAAAATGTATTCTTTTTTCTCACCAACAGAAATAGGTAGAATCAAATCACTTTGAATGTAAAGGTGCTGTTCATGTTTATCAAGTGTCATTGGTGTTTCTATACCAATCGTATGCGCAGCAGCAAACACTGTTTGTAGTATTGAAAAACCAAAGAGTTTTTTCAAATTTTTACTCAATTGACATTGAATGTCATCACCCAGTTTCAGAACAACGCGTTGATTTTCAATTGAAAACGAAATGTGGTGTGTCTTTACATCATATTTACTTTTCATCACATGCTTCAACTTCTGTTGTATATAAGGATTTACTACATGAATGAAGCTTTCAACTGTATGATATAGACGCGGCATTATATTGATAGCAACTTTAGATTCTTCATAAGACTGGTAAATTTTCTTGATGCGATCGCCATAGATGTCCACCCACCATTCATCATTAACTGAATCAGCTTTAGTGTGATATTCATGAGAAGCATACACCACACCGCTTCCAATAATAGGTGTATAATGTCTTACAAAATGACGCAAGGTTGGAGAGAAATAAACTGTAAGTTTGTCATTATATTTCTGAATAACCAACTTATTTTTGTCCGCCATAATTTTTTCTCCATACTTCTTACCCACAGTCTCATTCCATCGTTTTACTAACTCAATAAGTGATAAAGGTTGAACACCACGCTTTTTCAAAATGATGCGTTCTTCGCATTCTACAACATCTTCATCAAATATTTTAAATCTATAATGAAATTTGTTGATTCGATTTGAATAAACTTTTCTAACATTTGCAGTAGCAATTGACGTTAGATGTAGTCCATGACCAAAACCAAGATGCGGATAGAATTCACTATCCAACCTCAGCGTAAGACCTTTAGTAAAAGAATGAAAGCGGAGGAACTGTCTCCCACTCCAATGATAGATAGTAAACTCATAAGCTTTCTGATTTTTATTCTTCATGATGGAAGTATTACCACTGTTGAATGCCTTAATAATTTTCTCATTCCCAAATGGCTCATAAGAATCTGATTTTATCTGAATCCATTCATAGTTCCACTTTCCATCTGATGTTAAATTGTATGGGAACTGAAATGCATTATTCATCGTTATTCCATCATGGGTGCGAGGAGTCAATATCATTTCTTCCAAATCATTCACATTCTGAATATTGCTATCATAGCAAATACTAGAAACGCCAACCTCCCATTCACCTTCTAAATGCAGTGGGCGATTTAATTCTACTCGATAGTCTGATGGTTTATTTTTGGGAAATTTATTCATAGAAGCATTACTGGGCAAGTAGATTAGAAACGAGTCCTTATTTTCACTTTCCATATTATTCACATTGGAAAAATATATTAGCATACGTTTGCATTAACTCTTCATTCGGAAATGGAGTGTAATACTTGTCACAGCATCTTTATGAAAAGGAATCAACGCACCAGCATCGTCATAAATGGCAATATCAATTTGTGGGATGTAGTTTGATTTCAGCTTTGTATAATGCACTTTCTTGAAAGTATGCTCAGATAAAATACTGCAGCTTTTTGGCTGGTATGGTATCATTGCTAGCAATGGAGCTTCAACATCTCCCACACGTACATCTTCACCAATATTGGAATATATCTGAAAATAGTTAATACGACGCGATAGCGACATGTCTGCGCTAGCTTTGGTTACAGTACCACTTTTAAAGATATTTTGATCAAAACCCAAAATGTCCATTAGAGTTTTATCCATAATTAGTTCAATACCTTTTCCATTTATAGTGAGAGACAAAGTACCTTCTTTTTCAGAAAATGAAATATGTTGCTCATTAATCACTTCATTTAAATAATCTACAACCAATTTAACCGAAGTAATAATGCGAGGCATCAACACTCTTGTTTCATGTAAGAAACCACCAAAAGGCTCTACACACTTTCTGTATAAAGATACGGTCCATTCTGTATCAAATTGATTTGGTCTTTCACATGGTAAATGTTGCATATCAGATTTTCCATGAACAGCTGCAGAACGATGTCGTAAGAACTGATGAAAATCTTTTGAACAAACTAATACTAGATCATCATCATTTAATTTGCTTATTGCAATATGATTAGATGATTTGATATAAGTCAATGTTGCCACTTGTTTACCATCAACTCGAAGGAGATAATTAAATTTCTTCAATAATGTTTCAGGAGTCATGTTTGTCTTTCTTGGCTTAATCACAATCTTCTTCACCAACGTCTTCTCATTTCTTGGAATAAGATCTACATAATAAGCTTCCTCTCGATATATTAACTGTTTATGACCACTTATGTGGTAATTAACGTTAAAATTATCATAGCTTGTTAAGGCGCTAGCGAGGTAGCCTAAATCATTTCTTAAACTTGGACTTAAACCAACAATCCAATCTTTCTCAACTACATGATGTACATAATTATAATCATCATTGTGCGGAGTAAATTGGACAATATGTTTACACGCTTTATTCAAGAAATCATATATAAACTTTTTACATGATAAGAGATCTTTCTTTGGCCACTGTGGAATGTATACTCGGCAGCCCTTTTCACATTGGTAAGCAGCTGTACGCCTCATATTAATAGTCATCACCTCATGATCAAAAGTATAGACACAGTTGCTATAAACAAGTTGAGTGACACCCACTTCCCAATTTCCATTTAGCTGTTGTACATGATCAATGGGAGTAGAAAAGAGTGCGGCTCGATTACTAGTAAATCTCTTTGTAGCCGCATTGCTAAGCAAAATATGATAAAACGACATTTTTATATTGCTAATCTGCAACTTTGCATAACATCATGAAGACTTGGATTTTGGACTCTCTACAATATATCAGAGTTGATCGTGATGGAAACGTACATTTCAAAAATTCTCATGGTCATACATCAAGAGGAATTACATTAACATGGCGACAATTTGTCAACCTCAATGATATCATGAGGGATTTGGAATATTTTGAAACATTAAGATTCATCTCCTTGGGTGATCAAGTTTGGCTTCAACATTACAGAAATGAAATTCAAATCTACCATTCTCATTCCGCAAACTGTTTCTCATTTCGCAAATACAATTGGGAGAAGTATAGAAGATACATACATCGCTCCATCATGACATTTATTCGTCGTGAGTTCATCGCCCTACTATGCAAATCTTAATCAGACATGACTACCACACATCATGAGTTGGAAATTAGATTCCCTACAACGTATTGAAACGGATCATGATCGAAACGTCTATTTCAAAGATTCAACTGGAAATGTGAGAAGAGAGTTTGCTTTATCTTATCGTCATTTTCAATCTCTACATCATATCATGAAGGACTTGAAATACTTCTATATGAAAAGACATTCACGTATTGGAAATCGCATCTGGCTGCGCGTCAACAATCGGCGAATTCAACTCTATCATTCCCAACTTCATACTAACTTCACATTTCATCAAGGTAGTTGGGAAAAGTATAAAAGGAAGGTACATCGCTCAATTTACTCATTCTTTCATCATGAAGCGCCATCGCTACACCATCGTCAACATTCTCCGTCGCTTCAGACTCTACACCAAAATCGATCTCACAACATTACACCAACACCTTCCAAACAGCAAGTATTACCCGGGCCGTCCTCAAATGTTAGTGGTGAAGATGAACAATTCACGAAATCTTCAACTCTTCCCAAATGGGACTGTACAGATTCTCGGCGCCCTTTCTCATTCATCGGCGCAGTCAATGCGCTTAGAGCTACAAAGACTACTACGTCGGATATGGAAGAGGGAGAGGTGTGTGATGTCGAATCTGACTGTGGACAATATGGTGATCTCTACTCAATTGAGTGACAGTGTATCATTTTTGAAGATTCGTACCAGCAGTTACAGTTTGTGTTATGAACCCGAACTTTTTCCTGCAGCTCTCATTAGTTGTTGGTTACCTGTGCATGTGGCAATCTTTCATAATAGTAAAGTGATCATTACTGGACTAAAATCTCATGTACAAGCAAATATGATCCTAGACTATCTCATTGAGTATGTACGTACCCAGCGGATTGTAAAATAAAAAACAATTTTTCCAACATGATGTTTTTATTTCAAATCATGATAGAACTTACAAATCATTTTTTCATTAGAGGATGGATTACATGAAAAGTTTTGAATAATAGATGCAAATCGAGATACATGTAAACGTTTTAAGATGAAGTACAGTACAAAAGCACCACACGTTGATGAAAGTGGATGTTGTAGTATGCGTTCATTTCGCTGATATTGACGCGTATGTTTTCTCAACCACTGCTGTGTTGGTATATTTGGAGGTTGAGCAAGAGAGTCAAATAGTTCACCACGTCGGTCTTCTCCAATAAAGATCGCTTTCCAATGCTCACCGCCTAAATTCTGTGAATGAGTGTTTAGCACAATAAAGATGGGATAGTGATTTACTGCAGGTGGTAAGGTATCGAGTGAATAGACATTATCGAAAGCTTTCAACGTCGCTTCGTCTGCATTACGCTGCACTTTAGTCTTAATATCGTCAGCAGTCAACCAACTCATTAACGATTATACTGAAGAATCACGTCACGATACTTTGTAATTTCAATATTTGAATCGAAGACTGCATAAATTAATACATTGATCGTCTCAGGTAGTGTTCTTTTGAACGTCAAATCCAAACGAATATTATGAGGCACGTTCGCTTGACGATAGGGTGCACTAATATCGCTGTCAGCAGTCAAATCAAATGCATAAATAGTATATCCACTCTTAAACTCTTTCATAGTCAGTCCGTTGGTGTCATCCGTATTGTAAAAGCCAAAAACGTCCATAAAATCAACATAACTGCGCATAAATTGATCCGAAGAAAAATCTGGTTTGTAGGGTGGACCAGGATGACTCACACCATTTACACGTAAAGCAATTTCACTTAACTGATTGTGTTTAAAATTGAAAGGATTCTTCTTTATATTACCATTAAATGCATCATTTTCAACCATTGCCACCATGAGGAGCTTCGGTGCTTCCGATGGAAAGAGGCCATCTTTCATGAAACTCTTTTGATCTTTCGGAATTGTAAAGGTGAGAAGCTTTGTATGCTGAACGGGGTAAATGGCATTTTGGCGGTTAAGGCCTTCAGCATGCCCTCTAATGACACTTGGATTCGGTACTACTCGACGAATGTAAAGTGCAATATCTTCCACATGAATTCTAAAATTGTCAACTTTAGCAAATGCATTCAGCGCAAATTCAGGCTTATTCAATGTCAGCTTGAGTCGCATGCTGGTATTACACAGTAAAAACTTTGACTGTCTAAAGAAGTCTAAATTCAGAGGACCATATAGCTGACATACTCTACTATCTTTAATCATAGCAGATCGCTTTACAAAGCCACTGTTTGTTTCAACATCAAATTTTCCTGCTTCATCTCTGTACCATCCCATGGCTTCCATATGACTTTTTTGTGCTGCTGGATGAAACTGTGATACATGATTGAAATATGATTTATAGGGATAATCGCTTTGACCACCTTCCACCTGCTGCTCTCCAATCGTTAGAGAAACATCACGAAGTAATGTAGTCAATGGTAAATTGTTCAGTCCAACTTTATGTGCATCGTCAATAGCAGTTCCATCTGCTTGCTGAATTCTAAACCTCAAATCAAGCATCGCATAACTCAAATCTATGTAGTCATCACTACCACCACCAGGAATAACAAATTCAATGGGGCCAGCATTCTCAGCTGTTCGAGGATGATAATCTACAATACTTGAACTAAGAATATCTGTCTGTATGGCTTGTTGATCGAACAAACAAAAACCGGAAGTTTTACACTCCATGATGATTAGAAGTTATAGCAGCGTCGTCGTTTAGCGCCTGATGAATGATTAGAGCCTCTGCGACGTTTGCGTGAATGCCTTTTGACTGAAGATCGCACCTTACCAGCTCCGCGATGTTTCCTCCTTCCTTTATTCATTCGTTTAGGTGATTTCTTTCCTTGAGTCACACCAGCAATGGTCTGCTTCAATGTTTTTAAACCGCGTTCCTTCCCACGATTCAACAACTGCTCTTAAAACTTCTACCTCTGGAAAGATCACTAGCAACATCACCAGCAAAGCCAACGGCATTACTTAAAACATTTCGTTTTAAAGATCTACCGACATTGGATATGAGAGGTGCTACAACAGATTTCAGTGCACCAAGTATGCTACCTCCACGTTGGCGGCGAGCACCGATGTAAATTTGTCCTCCGCCACTTACATAGGAGGGTCGTGAATAAAATGAGGCAGTTGGATTCATAGCTCAAACCCTAAACATTGTTAGTTACAACTTTGCATGAATCACTGTCGATCACTTAGATGAAAGATGTCGGCACGACGCATCCAAGAGTTCATACTTGAAGGATAACCAGCCCATTTAACAAGACACCATTCTTCACCTTGCCGTTTTTTACATCGAATGATTTTCTCTACCAAATATGTTTCACTTTCAGTGACTACCTCAATCTCATCGCGGTAAAAGCTACCTCAATTTCTTCATTATCGTAATCTTTCAACTTGTAGGTGGTCGGAGAGTCTTTTTGATTAATCCTTGATACTGTAAATACCTCCTCTGTCCAATTCGGAAGGTACCCTTTAGCAAAAACACTTTTCACTTTTGAGATACGAACTTTATCGCCAATTTTCACATCACTTTTCACATGAGTGCGTTTACGTTGGAATGATTCGCGCACTTTATCTACATTGTCAGCATTTACATCTACTGGTCTGAGTCCAATAGAACGATGGATAGAGTGATTGTAGGCATGGAGTGTATCTTGTAGAACCTTTGTCCAATTTTGTGTCAAGTTGGCAGTAAAATGTCGCACAAGCGATTTTTTAATGTGCGATTAAAACGTTCAACGAGTGCAGCTTTATAAGCGCTCTTTACACTAAACAACTCAATGTCATGCCTCTCAAATAATCTGGTCACATGCTGATTTTCAAACTCTTTTCCTTGATCACTCTGAATTCTTTTTGGAATGCGACTAAAAATTGTTTGAATGCTTTTGCTACTCCTTTCCCTTCTTTAGTTTTTAAAGGTTGAGCCCACGCATAACGCGAGAAAATATCAATGACGGTTAAAATAAAATTATTGCCCGAGTTATGTTTTGAAATGGAGGCAACATCACACAAATCTGCTTGCCACTGTTCATCGATGTCATGAACAATATAATGGCGGGTGCGGTACTTCTTTTTCGCTTGTTTGTGGAGTGTATAGGTAGCCTGACCCTTAAACCATCGTTTCACTTGTGATTGTGGAAGACCACTCGCTTTTGATAATTTCTTGATAGATGCAAATCCTGCCGGATGTTTTAATCATAATTATATTGACTTCAAACGTTCAGTCGATGACGACTGACTCTTTTTCCTCTTCTCATCTTTTTGTTTTCTTGCCTTTTACATTTACAACACTGCAGCATTTAGCTTTAGCGGTTTTGCGATCGTGTTCACATTTGCTTAGGGGAAAAAGGGTTTCATTGAGAGCTGAGCAGAATTGCAAGTGGACACTACAAAACATTTTACATACCATTAATCCCCAGCTACATCAACAAAAAACAATAATATAAATTAAAATCTTTTTATTCTTTTATATATTAAATTCTTAACTTAAATATTTCATAATTCTTCCTACTAGTTCTACTCTATTAATATATTTATATTTTCTTTTATTATCATTATCCTCAACACCACAAATTTTATTTTCAATATAATAATCATTTCTTATAATATTATTAATCAATAATAATCAAATTTCAATATATAAAATCAACTAAATTTACATAATATATTAATATTTACATAAATAAATTAAATTTTTAACAATCCTTACTTCTCTAAAACTTTTCAAATTAAACACTTATATCTATCTAAAAAAAATAAAATTCCAAACCAAAAATATATTAAAATAAAACACCAAAACATATAAAATCTAATTTTACAAAACAATATCAATATCAAATTAATATCTCTATAATCAAACATTAATTATCATACTAAACATTCTAACTCCAAACAACTAACTAAAAACCCATTACACATAAATAAATACAACACTACTCATATATTCAATTTATTGAGTGGTTAATTATATATTAATTTTTCTTCTCTCCGGTCGCTAGTACTCTACCAGAGATCAACTCTCCTCTCACTCTCTCACACAAAACTCTCTCTCGCTCTCGCATGTCACCGTCTTTTTAAACAAGTAGAGAGAGATGATATAGAGGAGTACAATTCACCAATCTTCCACCCCCACCACATCAGAAAAAAAATAAAAACTCATAGTTGTTTTGTAGATTATCTTGGGAAGTTTCAAAAAATTTTCATTTTTCGTAATCTAAATTAAATTCTTCCGGGCCGGACCACTCCTTGCGTAATAATTAAAGTTCAATGAATAAGTAAACCGTGTTGATATGGTTTGTTTTTTTTTTTCATGTAGCGGCTTTGTTGTAAAATTCAAATTAAGGCTTTCTTTGTTTGATCCTCTGGGTGCAAATGCAATGCCCCTGCAATTGTTCGCTGCTCTTTATCTTAATATTTCAAATGGACTTACCTTTCTTTTTATCTCCGCCGGGCGGTGGACGGATTCTTGAAAATAGCATAATAAGTTGTTTTGTTTGTATCTCAGGTTTTCGTTTTTTGTGTACGAGCTTCTTTTCCATCAGGGGGAAAATAAATTTGTGTAATATATAGATGATATTTATTAAAACACCCTTTTTTTGGTGTTTCTGTTTGTGCTGCGGCGAGGTAGCGAAACGTTCGTTTGCTGCGCGTTGATGATGTGAATAAGTGAATAAAGTGAGTTGTGTTGTCCGTTGTATCTGTATAGGTGGAATCAGTTATCTTTGTAACATCTTTTTTTGATTTCTTACTTCTTTTAATAAATCATCCAATACAAAACATCATTAGGACTGAAGTTTATCCACCTCTGGAAAATAATTCCCTTCATGTCGAAAATAAAGTGCGAATGTGCAATTACTTGATAAACAGCGACGTGTTTTTTGATAAATACTTTTACACCAATATCAATCGATTGGATAGGTTCCTTATAAACTACTCCCTTCTTTTTGCATTATTTTAATTCAGCGTGGATTTGGGGGGGGGGATAGGTGAATGGATGGGGGGGGGGTGGGAATACAGAGTGTTTTTTGTTTTTACATGATTGAGAGGGACCTGTTACAAGTCCATAGATGGAACTTTTTCACATTGGAAAGTTTCTGTTATCCATTTTTTGACTTTGTAGTAGCTCAACTTTCTTTGCATTAATTAACGCTTTTTGAGCCAAAAAGTATTTCCAATTGGTTGCCCACGGCAGGAGCTGGGAAGGCAGATGAGCTGATATCATTGGAAGTATGCTTTTGAAAGAGGAAAACCGCCCCTTTGTTGTTAGATAGAGTTTTCATCTTTCTTTTGAGTAAGGCCCGACTTTAGGATTGGAGATGAAACGCAATTTCGTAAGCATTGTCGCTTAAGGTATGTAATACTTTCGTTGTTTTTGGCGCTACTAATTTCTTCGTCCTCAACTTCCTAACAGAGAAATAATTTCACAAATGAATTTATCCGTTAGCATGTTCGTATTTTTTATTTATTGCCATTGTATCGCTGATTTGCTATCTTCGTCGGGAGGAGCTTGGAATGGCTGAAGAAAAACTTTTGACTCTTCTTTACGTTTGTTCGTCCATTTTACGTTTCGCCATTTTCCGTTTTAGTCTTTACTAAAACCTATCTTTACCACATTTCGCATAGGTACTAAAACTATTGCGAATAAGTGACACTCGAAATGAGCATGTCACAGTGGTGTACAGTGGCGCAAAGTTTGAATGCAATTACGTTATGAAACAGCGGCGTTTGACAAAATGTCATGCTTACATCTCTTGAAGATGGCGCTTTTCATTTTCCCATCTTTTCGTTTCTTACATCGCCAACAAATAGTTTCACCGTTACTGATGGTTGTCTATAGCAGTCCTTTTTGAGATAATGGAATTTTTGCTGCCTTTTTAAATAATAGACGCTATGTACAGAAGGATTATATTCGAGACTGTGATCAGGACATAGCTGAAAACCAGTTGGCTTTCATTCAAGTTCCACTGCTTATTTTCAATTTTTCTTATGGAAAGGAAAGTGAATATGTAAGTTTGATGGTGAATATTGAAATCGTTTCAATCACTAGGACTTGCTTACCTATGGATGTTTTTAAATGCGTTTAAGACGTTCAGCATTTTTTTATCATATTGTCTTTAAAAAAATTTCTTCGGGTGGTTTGTGATCTTACCATTCCATTTGATAATAAGAAGAAAGCAAATATGGTAAATTGAGGCGACTGGTCCACCTCTTCCTTTACAAATGGACTTCTAAATTAATTTTCGCAAACTATTCGCGCCTTTTTGGATAATGCTTAATCAGAGAATGTATTCATTACTATAGATATTGATTGCTTGCTTCTTCGTCCACTGCTTCGATGTCGGTCTCATCTTCTTTATGGTAAAATTTATAACTTATTCTTGAACTGCTCCTTTTATACTTGGCTATTGATAAACGTAATGTTCCCCCCCCGTGACCCCCATCCATCCCCCGTCCCACGCAGCCCCCCGACCAACACACCCCCCGCACCCATCCCCTGTGCCACACCTCCCCATCCAAGTCCTGAAACCCATCAGTCCTAACATATCCCCCCCGGTCATCCACTTCCACACATACTCCACCCCCCACCCCACCCTCCCACACCGCCATCCCGCTCCCACCCACACACCCTCCACACAGTCCCAGGTCCATCCACCTACATCACCAATACCAGTCACAGCACGCCAAGTGCCAGCAGTCACCCCCCCCCCCGCCCCTGCCCCCCCCCCCGCCCCCACTCCACCCCACAATCAGACACACACAGTCATCCTCCACTACAGTCCACACCCCCCCCCCACCCCCCCCCCCCCCCCCCCTCCCCCCCCCCCCGGCCTCCCCCCGCCGCCCCCCTGACCTGTTATCGCACACCACCAAGGGAGCCCACACACCCCAGGCTCACCCAAGTCCCCCAGCAGTGCCCACTCTTGCCTTCATCACCCACCAGCCCTCCCCCTCAGCCACATCCTCACCACCCCCCCCCCCCCACCCCGCACATGCCTGTACCACCCCCCCCCCGTCCCCCCCCCCCCCCCGCCCCCCCCCACCCCCCCCCCCGCCCCCCCCCCCGCCCCCACCCCGCCCCCCCGCCCAGTTCCGCCTCCCTCCCCCACCCCATCACCCACACCCTCACACCCCCCCCCCCCCCTCCCCCCCCCCCCCCGCCGCCCCCCCTCCCCCCCCCCCCCCCCGGCCCCCCCCCCCCCCCCGCCCCCCCCCCCCCACGCCAGACACAGTTTCCGTGCGCAGTACACACCCCACCCCACCCCCCCCCCCCCCCCGCCCCCCCCCCCCCCCCCCCCCCCCCCCCCCGCGCCCCCCCCCCCCCCCCGCCCCCCCCCCCCCCCCCCCACCCCCCCCCCGCCCCCCCGCCCCGCCTCTCCCTGCCCCTCCCCCCCCCCCCCCCTCCCCGCCCCCCACCCCCCCCCCTCCGCCGCCCCCCCCCCCCGCCCCCCCCCCCCCCTTCCCCTCCCCCATCCCCCCTCCCCCCACCCCCCCCCCCCCCCCCGCCCCCCCCCGCCCCCAAACCACCCCTCCCCCTCCCCCCCCCTCCCCCCCCCGCTCCCCCCCCCCCCCCCCACCCGCCCCCCCCCCCCCCCCCGCCCCCCGCAGTCGTTTGAGAAAGACATGATCGCCCTTTAACTAACCCATCCATTGCATGAAAACAACAACTCTTCTCATAGTAACATTTATTGAATAACGCTAACAAGCATGCATTATAAATCAATGGTTTGAAAGAGATAAAATAGATACAGCTGATAACTATCATACAGCGAGCAATGATAACCATACAGGACTTTGGCAGTGTTGAGGTAAGGAGGAAAGAAGCATTGGTTATGAACGTAGCTACTACAACGAACAGACAAAATAGGAACAGACAAATCCTTAAAACGTTTCGTGACTTCATGATAATGTTGATTCACTCTACTATCCCAAGGCGGGAGCAAAATATCATCAATGATTAGATTAGGAAATACTTTCCTCTCCTTACCAGGATTATTACAAAAGATGCGTATAACATTGAAAGCAGCTAACCATCGTTTAAAGTCAATAAGAAGAGCACTTTCACAAGAAAAGCCATAGTCTTGCAAATATTTCAGATTAAGTCCATGAATGTGTTTTCTCGCCCATTGATCAACATTGGGATCGCAGTTGGCATGTTGATGATAGACACTAACAATCTGATATGTCCAATTGTTCATAGCAATAGCACTGAGCTCCTGTACAGGTTCACCCTCACAATCCATAAAAATGATGATAGAAGCCTAAAACGGAAATTTACACATCTAAGGAAGCGTTCTATAACATATTACAAAATGAAGAATTACATCGATGCTTTTCACGACAAAATACACAAATGATATGATGGCAACGAAGAAGTAAAATGTATCTAATAAGACCACGTCTACGACACTCAAAGCACATAAGCGAATTGTCATAGGGTAGAGTTAGGAAAGGACTAGCAATTCTCCTTCTTTGATTTGCGTTTTGATGTAGCATTCTTCTCCGACTTGCGCTTCGTACCACTGCTGTTAAGGATTTGATCAATTATGTCGTCCACGTTGGGTGGTTTTGGAATATATAGGATGGATTCCATATGCATGGAGAGAGAGGCTATTTTATTATCCTTGTGTCGACCATAATATAGCCCATTCACTTTGAAAAGGATATCCCAAGTACCTTCTCCGAGCTCATCACATCTGATGGGTATTGAATGATCTCCCTCCTTCTTATAGTAAGTACACCAATGTGATACCGGTAGGCAAATGTGATTACCATCCCAAATCTTTCTATAGGGAGTATCCTTGTCATCTCTCGCCTTCCACTCTTGAGCAAGAGGAGTAGGAATGTCCATATTTAATGTCACGTACTCCTCAATAATGTCAAGTTGGTGGCGAATGTACGGACTCACGGGGATCAGTATGTAGTCCCCATACTGATTGTGCATTATCTTGACATCCGTGGAAGGGAGCATTCCCGTTTGGAGTACTACGCTATGATCATCATAACGCAAGGCTTGTTTAAATTTACGCTGTAGCGGTGTAGGATTATGTACCTTGGATGTTTCTTCCACTGGCCTCAGTTGTAGATGATCTGACCGTAGCGAACCTTGTAACGTTTGACCGCCATTTTGTCCTACTAGTGCAGCAGATGGAGTAGATGCCTGAAAATGAAAAAAGATTGTATTAAGTTTACGTTCAAGGGAGGAGAGGGAGGGAAGTAGCGACTTACCATTTTAGTTGGATAATAGAACAGGGAACTAGAGAGAGAGAGAAAATGTGCGTCCGTCACTCGTGTGATTCAACGATGGAATGATTCTCACTGTGGAAGGCTCGCTATTTATAAAGAAATGCTTGATTCTCATTGGATGATGATCCTCATTGGACAATAACATCACGCTGATTCCAAATCTGAAATCCGTTTTCCAATCCGATGCTTCGTTTTGAAGCTACAGCCCAAAACGTCCCAAATTCTAACTCTGTCGTTTTTCGCCAATGTCCCAAAATCTTAAATGGCGTCTCACATCTAAACGAAGACAGATAGGAACAAGCCGATTCTTTCACTGAATTTGTCTCACTCTTAGCTTTCAAACGAGCTATCGCACGACAAAATCCGTCCACTAGAAGCCAAAATCGAAGCAAGCTGTCCAGAGGGGGGGACGTCAGTGAAAATTTTTTCTCTCCGATTTCGCTGGAAACATCCTTCCTAACCCAAAATTTCACGTAGATTCCGAATCTGGCCTCCGTTTTCTCATCCGATGCTTCGTTTGGGCGCTACACACCAAAACGTCCCAAATTCTAACTCTGTCGTTTTTCGAAAAATGTTGAAAATTTTTTCTCGCCGATTGACTTGAAACTCACCATACATATAAAGAATTTCACGCTGATTCCAAATCTGAAATCCGTTTTCCAATCTGATGCTTCGTTTTGAAGCTAGAGCCCAAAACGTCCCAAATTCTAACTCTGTCGTTTTTCACCAATGTCCCAAAATCTTAAATGGCGTCTCACATCTAAACGAAGACAGATAGGAACAAGCCGATTCTTTCACTGAATTTGTCTCACTCTTAGCTTTCAAACGAGCTATCGCACGACAAAATCCGTCCACTAGAAGCCAAAATCGAAGCAAGCTGTCCAGAGGGGGGGGACGTCAGTGAAAAATTTTTCTCTCCGATTTCGCTGGAAACATCCTTCCTAACCCAAAATTTCACGTAGATTCCGAATCTGGCCTCCGTTTTCTCATCCGATGCTTCGTTTGGGCGCTACACACCAAAACGTCCCAAATTCTAACTCTGTCGTTTTTTCGAAAAATGTTGAAAATTTTTTCTCGCCGATTGACTTGAAACTCACCATACATATAAAGAATTTCACGCTGATTCCAAATCTGAAATCCGTTTTCCAATCTGATGCTTCGTTTTGAAGCTAGAGCCCAAAACGTCCCAAATTCTAACTCTGTCGTTCTTCACCAATGTCCCAAAATCTTAAATGGCGTCTCACATCTAAACGAAGACAGATAGGAACAAGCCGATTCTTTCACTGAATTTGTCTCACTCTTAGCTTTCAAACGAGCTATCGCACGACAAAATCCGTCCACTAGAAGCCAAAATCGAAGCAAGCTGTCCAGAGGGGGGGGGGACGTCAGCCGAAAATTTTTTCTCTCCGATTTCGCTGGAAACATCCTTCCTAACCCAAAATTTCACGTAGATTCCGAATCTGGCCTCCGTTTTCTCATCCGATGCTTCGTTTGGGCGCTACACACCAAAACGTCCCAAATTCTAACTTTGTCGTTTTTCGAAAAATGTTGAAAATTTTTTCTCTCCGATTGCCTTGAAACTCACCCTACCGATGCAGAATTTCACGCTGAACACGAATCCGACCTCCGTTTTCTCATCCGACCACTCCTTCCACTCGAAACAACCCATTTTACAACACAACATTCAGCAGATTGCACCAAAAACATCACACACTATAGCCTCAAGACTAATCCTGGCGGTCGCCCAAGTCCACCACGACACTCTATCGTTCCAGAGGGGGGGGGACTCAGACCCGAAGCACCACGGCGGCCGACCACGACACTCTGCCGTTCCAGAGGGGGGGGGACTCAGCGATGGCGGCCATCTTGCGCTATCTGGTGTTTGTCACTTCCTTACTACTGTTTCGCTCATCAATTATTGAGCATTCTCAGGGTGCTGACAATAATTTGAATAAAAACTTTGTGATTTAACTGCAACTATTGATTGCAATACAACTTCATGCTTTGAATGTAACATAATTTGGGAGTATCTACGTGTACTCTTTGTGATATAGATATTGGGAACTGTTCTTTAAACAGTTAAAAAATGATTACCGGCAACTTATAAATGTAGTTCAAACCCTACTTTATTTCAAACTAAGTTTACAGAATCATATCTTGTGGCCTGTATGAATTTTGGAAGCATTCTGCATTCCTCAACCTATCTTTTATAAAATCATTGCAGAATTTGAATAATTTCACTACATGGGATAGTTTATATAACACGTTTAGTTTAGAGATGCAATGAGTAAAGGATTTCCACGCAACCTAAGACCTATTACCCGAACATTTGACTGTAGATCGTTGATAATTGTTTGATAAGATAACTGCACGCCATACGTTGCACAGGTGCAGCAACACTGTCGCTCGGTCTTGGGACACTCACTGAAATGAGAAATTGATGGCAACTTTGGCGAGCTCATTGTTCCAGACTCTTATACGTCACCTCTAGGTCATTAATGTAAACTCAAAAGGATTTGAATTTAAACAGTAGTGGAAAGAGTTCTCAATTGACGTTGCAAATCACTGGGATTCCCTCACAAATGAGGAAGTAAATATCACTTCAGTGAATCACTTTGAACCAAGTTTGCGCGTAGCAGACAAAACATTTCGCAACATCAGCAGTCATTGATTAAATTGTTCATCTGGGAACTTTTATCGCCAGAAAAACTTTCATTATATTGGAACTTAGCATTTGTTGACCGCTTAAAGCTTTCTTGTGGAGGCGGCATATAGATGCACGCCTATTATTATTATTGTATCAATGTTATGCTTGATTGTATCAAACTTGGGTCATTATCTTGATAATATCTGTTTTCAATCTGCTTGTGTTTGATTGACTTTGAAAATGGGGTCAACATTATCATAAATTATAAAGTAGGCCTACAACTCATTTGACTAGTAAATAAATCATTACGAGTATTACTGCTAATCGCACAAAACATATGCGAATAAGTGCTCAAAGAGCGAATAATTGCATTGCAATAGGTAACTCTCGCTTATCCGGAGCACCGGTAAGCCTACCATTCATGCACTTCATGCATGCTATTGGGAAATTGAATAATGTCTAATGGCATAAGTTAGCCAACCTTAACATACCTTAACCAACCGGCATAGAGACGCCAACCACCGTCCTATCCACGAGAGGCCGGTTTTTAATAAGCTGGCCACCAACCGGCAGGTTTTGAATGCGCCGTCCTCGGCCGACTACTCTGAACAGCGGTCCGGTCACCGGCCGGCCGGTTTTGATGACGCCGGCCGCCAAAAACCCGACCGGTTCCAACCCTGCTGTATCTATTTCATTTGTTTCGTGATTTCGTCCTATGACTCAATTCAACCTGCAAGTCATTCAAAGAGTGACAAATTTCTGATGTTTCTCTCTACTTGAACCAGTGATAATCAAATTATATTCAATAAGCTGGCAGGTCCAATATTTATGTCAAGTTGCAGCCTATGATAGCACACAATTAAATAGAATCATTACTAATTCAGTTAGTTTATTTATCGAACAAGGAGATAAGTCTAAAACATAGTGTCGCTAATACCACAGCATTAAACATTTGGACCATTACTCAGATTGCTACATACATGTATATATGCACCATAATTACCATTGGCTCTAGAAAGTGTCTGAAAATCGTAATTGGTATATTCAGGTAACTAAACACTCAACAGTTATCATGATGAAGCTTCTGGCCGCATTAATTACAATCATATTTTGAACTCCTTAATCAGTCATAATCATATTCTTAAACTCATTAGTTAATCGTAATCATAATGAAACCTTAAATTTATAAATATTCGTTCCATACCACTTAGGAAAAAATACTATTAATTAATTATCAATTAATATCATTAAATGGCTAAGTCTAGTCATGTATACTCAATATGTTTTTCTGTACTTAAAGAGGATTATGAATGATGAATTTTCATTCTTGTTTTATCGCTTTTACAAGTGTATCAATCATCGAATATAAAAATGGACTGAAGCCGTAGAACCATACTTCGACTTCTTGGAACAAGGTGTAGTCTACAGTCAAATTCAAAAATGCCACAGAATAGATTCTAAATATGATTACTATTTTAAATAAGCTACTTATTGCTGTTTTCTGTACAAACAAAAAATTAATCTTCATCTTCTTTCATTTTCAGTTCCCGATTTCGTGTCCATAATATCAGTATTATATGAAGCGTTGGTGGATACTTGTACTGATAAATCATGTCCAACAATGAGCGCCTGTCCTATTTATCACTATAGAAGACATTGTTTTCTTCGTCATCCAGATCGATACTCAGCACTTCGTTATGTTCAGTGTTTGATTTCTTGGGTTGATGCAATGATTGAAACTGGTCTGATCTTTCCTACCAAGAAAGGTAAAAATCTAAGTGACTGAAAACTTTCGAAGCTATTATCGGGCTAAGTTGTGAGAAAATTATCAACTCCTGCAGCGGAGTGAATCCCTGATAACTCAGTTTAGTATTAAACGCATCAAAGATGCTATCCGACAAAGCCGAGCTGACGGGGCGGAAGGGGATGATGTCTCGCATTGATGTATAACCACAAATATCATATGATTGCGATCACTTCAAATTGTTATATTGCTATTAACATGCAGTGAACTCACATTGATCATTTTAATGCACATGCATTCGAATGAGCTCAACTTAAGCCACTATAGCAAAACATATTTCTTATTAGATAATTTATAAGGAGTATAACTGGATTAGTAATATAATAACATGCTATAATCACATTAAGATAATTTCACGTGAGATCAGATTGTCTAGCACTTAAGACTTTGATCACTCAACGATTAAATGATATCTCAACGACATGTTTCTACGAAATAACGATAGCAAGTTTTTAGAAAGTAAACTTCAGATCTGAAATTGACGGATAATCCCTGAAAACAATCAGTTACTTTTATCAGGAACACGTCTGACTTAAATCATCATTCCGACAAAATTAAAGTGTTGCCACAATATCAGAATAGTGGACATTGACGCAATAGCAATCAATTCTCTCCCAGAAATCTTGTATATTTTGTTTCACTGAGTCGAGCATGATATGGCGATTAAAACCAATTCCGAATCATTGTTTTTTGCTAAGTAGAACCTAATATATGAGAAATCATTATCTTAAATTCCAAAGTCTGAAAGTTCTGGTGATGTCCGTGTAGTGAATACACCGGCATCGCTAGAGCTTGCAAAAATACGATTTTTCTCGATCCCGATATTTGGCATTGAAAAATCTAGGGATTCATGGACTTCGATTTCGGATTTAACCTCTATAAGTTCATGCGAATTAGACTTAGGCCTATATGAACAAACAGAATTTCGGGATCGGGATTAACTTCTATATACTATAAACCGATGCGAGTTAGACGTTGTATCATTATTGGATCCTATCAAGATGTGGGATTTCAGGATAGAGTCAACTATTTGTCGCCAGACTCAACTAGAAAGCGGAGTTGCGTGATCGAGACTGATTTGCATTTCGGGATTGGAATCGGGATGGACCCCTATAAACCTATACAAGTTATAAGGCGTGGTATAATTGTTTGGCCAGGCGAAGACACAAAATTTCAGAATCAAGATTAACTCGTGATAGGTATCGACTTACACATCTCTGAAATTAAAAATGTAAACAGAAAACAATGCATCTGATACGATAATTGGTTTATAGTGCTCAACATGGTTATATCACAATTTGATTTTCTGTGTATGGCTATGGCGTAACCCTTATCTACTGCAACATTGTATTTAGTTCTTAAATGGGTTGTACACGTATTAAGTAAAAATTTGTAAATCAATCATTCAATTAATCTTATCATATTTGCGATTGAAACTTAGATAATGAAGAATGTTCAGATTCAACTTTGTAATTTTTTATTATAGATATAATGAACATGGGCTACTCATTAACTTTTGGCATTTACTGTATAAACAAATTTTATAATCACAGTTCGGTCACTTCAGCTGAAAAATGCATATTTTCTTAATTCAGTCAAAACTTTTTGAAACTTCGTCTTGCATCTAGGAAACATACATAAACGTTATACTTTGTCGAGTGGGTTCATCTAATGCGCTGCTATATACACCCTACATGTTCTTTGAGAATCTTGAAGAAATTTGAGATGATGCTAAGCGAGTCCTAGAGCGGCTACACTGCTCGCGTACAGGACTGGCAACCGACAGAGTTGTAGATAAATGACAATCCCACAAAATTGACTATCATTTTGAGCTAATCCCGAAATCTTAAGATTCGAAGGGATTGATCCAAAGATCCCGAGATTCGGGATTGGAAGCTGTATAGTCATTACCAATTTAACTTTGAAACATTTTGGCACAACAGGCTTTGCTTGTAGTACGGGAGCTACTGACACTTTCTTCCTAAAGTCGCGCACAAAGGACTTAATAGCATGGATTTGCAGATCTTGAAACGCTAAATACAAAAATCAAAGTCACAGCCAGTCGCTTTCGCCTATAGGTAAAACTTCGATATAAAAATTGAAGTGAGTCACATGATTCAGTATTTGATGTCTGAGAGCTTCTAGAAAATGAGTAAATTTCATGTTTTGACTTAATTTTGGCTATTTCACTCATTTTGTAGAGGCTCTCAGACATGAAATACTGAATCATGTGACTCACTTCAATTTTTATATCGAAGTTGATGTTCTGAACTCAAGCATGTTTCAAATATTATGGCATTCTGATAAATACTCGTAGTTTTTTTCTACAAAAGAAAATGTACGAAAATTGCCAAGCGTTTCACAGTCCATAAATATTTCTTGAATTTTACCATTGGATTCCAATGGGAATCCTTCAACCTTACCTATAGGCGAAAGCGACTGGCTGTGACTTTGATTTTTGTATTTAGCGTTTCAAGATCTGCAAATCCATGCTATTAAGCCCTTTGTGTGCGACTTTAGGAAGAAAGTGTCAGTAGCTGCCGGACTATTAGTATGAGCTATTGTCAGGGATTGAAAGATTCACGCACACCTTGATTTCATCACTTGATTTCTTACACTTGTGGAGGCCAGTCGCCCCTCACTCTTAACTTAACGGAAAATCAAGCATCAAGGCCCGTCCAGAAGTGCAGTGATTAAGCGTCAGAATACAACAGGCCTGTGAAGTGCTCACGTTCTGTGAAAATCAAAATCACTGGAAAAGCGGAAGTGAAGAAAAATGCGACACAGTGTTTTCAAAACGCATCCAGAAATTCTGCATGTATATCGACCGAGAGACATAAAAATGCAGCGGGTTATTGTTGATAACAAAGTTTACTCTTTACTTTGCCCTTTCCTTTCTTTTCAAACATAAATATACTTAGCTATACTAGCTTACTTAGCATGTTATCGACATCGCAAGTATTCTGTTTGCACGCTGAATATACCGAGGAAAATGATGCAAAATGATGGAATCGAAAAAATACCAAATAAATATCAGAAAACATTGTAAATTTGTGTTTCATATATGTGACTGATCTTAAGTGAGAACCATGCAAATTATGAGTTGAAAATGAAACATAACCGCATTAGAGCTTAGGCATTGTCCTTTATTTGCGATTTCAGATACGTAGACGCAGACAATTGATGTTAAAGAATAAGGATCACATGAAGCCAGTAAAGGCTACGTGTAAACAAGTATAAAACGAGTGCTTTATTGACCTGAACATTCATGTCTGAGTTAACATATAGAATATTGCATTTTATTAAAACGTAAAATAATGACACTGCGCATAGTGGAAATTGAGAAGCAATCAGCACAAAGAGACACAGAGAAATGCAGTTTCATCATAAGTAAATGCAGTTATTCTTATGACAAACATGATTTCTGTCTTTTTTCCTTTGACCTTGTGATCTTGCTTGGGAGAAAGGCCACGAGAAGATGAACGCGCTTGGATTTGAACACGTCCACAACGACGAAGAATTGAAGACGATAAAATGTAAAGAGCGTCACTTGGATCTTGAATCTTTCGAAAGAATATCAACGTCTGTGTTTGCGTCTGCATGCTAATGACGTAAACACAAGGTATAAGAGTACATTTCAGGCCAGAGATGATTTTGGAACATCTTCTCTGGATTTTTCAATAATGTTGGAATGTGTTGTAGTCATGTCGATTAGCAGTGGAGAGCTGTATTCCAGGACATTTAGGATGTCAGCTTTGTAAACTTGAATGATACATTTCTTTGAAATTGAGAAACCTTTGAGTTTCTTCGACAAATAGATTTGTTGACTCGAAATTTTACAAAGATATACTATTTTCTTTGTTCCATTACTTTCCAGTTCCTTATTATCATGAAATGAAGCAAGTATGAGAATGTCCTTCGCGTATTTGATCACGAGGCTGTGGTCAGAATATGGACGTAATGAACCAATGTGCTCTTCAAGCAGATGCTGATTGTTTCAAAAGTTTCAGAGAAAAATGTTTAGATTATGCTATTACCTATACCCGAACATGATTTTTCTTGAGTTCGATTATCCATTTTGAAGCTGAGGCCATAGAGTAAATATAATTAGGTAGAGTGGTAACTCCGCATTTATTAAATCCTCAATATGTATACACTTTCGATTTTATTAAATGAACTCATGGGAGATACAGGTGGTATTGTCACCAAATGTGATACGCAAATTTTTGCAGTTATGCAGAAATTACCACGGAATTGACTGATCATGACAGTAACGCAGAAGGAAATTATGTTATTTTACAGATCATCCGTGTCATGACAGCCTTGGATAGGTAATGTTTGTTAAATTAGCATCTCGATGACCTGCTATTGCTTTCATGATGAATCTCAAGAGAATCTTCTTTAGCGAGATCATATCATAAGCAACTTGCCACTGGTAGAGCAAAACAACTGAATCAAGGACAATGATTTCAATCAACTTTGAAAGATGTAAATGGGTCCACATCACTTTTCAGATTCAAGAAAGAGAACATGAATTTAGTGAATCTTGAAATCATGACGATCAAAATTGAATTAAAAACTTGAAATTTCACCCAAGAAAGCACGAATAAGATCGCGACTCTTTCATGAAGACTTCCTTTATAATACGGATCATGAAATTCCCTTGATAATCAGCTTAATTTCCGCTTAGGTAGCATGATTATTAGCAAATATTCATTTATTTTGATATCCAACTTGTTTTATACTACTTATAAAGGGAGTCATCTCGGCAGTAATTTTTTGGACTTCGGGAACGTAATCTCCGCCAAAAACTGAATCTTTTCATATAAAAATTTTCACTGTATGCAGATACTTTTTTGAGTCGACACTCTACCTATATATCCCTACTCTATGGCTGAGGCTCTTGTCGAAGTTGACCTTTATGTAAACAAACTTTCTGAATTCCATCTGGTCGCTTCAAAGTGCATGCAACCAAGATAGGCTAACTCCAACGGTACATGAAATTAAAATATGTTACTATATAAAAACAATGATTCGTGCCAGTGATTAGTCACGAACCTCAATTGACATTCGACTCTCATGACACCTTTCACGTGATAGACAGGATACTCTTGTTCAGATGACACACAGTATACCGAATTGCAGGCTATGGTAGTTATGGTGAAGCTGAACATCCGTCGTCGCACAGTAAAATGTGATTGCAGTGTTTCGTGTTCCTCTTCCTGGGCGAATTTAAAAAGTGCAATTTTTAGTCGAATTTTGCTGGAGAGACTTTGAATCGTAAAGCGATATAAAAATATACTCAAAGTATTGACAAATCTTAGTATAACACCACTATACCGCTCAAAAGCGAAACTTCTGAATTTGCATCAAAATAGAGCAAAAAAGAATTTCCTTGCGTCGGTTAAGGAATAAAAAATCACTGGGGTTTCAATTTTATTCGAATTTAGCTATTTTACATAATATTTTTACAAATGAAAACATAGGTGTATGAATTCATACAAATTCTATCTAAAGACATCGTACCTACACTTAGCATGTACATTAGGCTACAGCAGCAATGCCAGCATTAAATTTAGAACAACCTACTTTGACCTACTTTATGCGGCCCTATAAAGCAATGGTTCCTATCCTGGAGTCTATACAAGGTCTACTACATTCTGTCTGCACATGCATCTGAATGGTGAATAGGCCTACACTTTAGCACACTTTGAGCTACTCATCAGCCGTGCGCAGCAGTGCGGTGTATAGACCACAATAGTCTAGGATCTTTTCTATGAAGCTCCAGGATAACTAGCCGTTGATAACTAATCTTATAAAAGTTAACGTGAGCAAGCGCTATAAGGCTATCACAGAAGCGAAGATTGGGCACTACATTATCAAGTTACAAAGAAAAGGTCCGGAAATTGATCTTTACCGCCAAAATTCATTCTAGTCAAAGCATTCTCTCCATCAACAGTATATGGAACTTACACTAATTAATAACTCCTTTATTCTTCCACAAAGGCACATTCTAGAGATGACAAAGACAAACAAAAATAAGACACATAAATGAGTAGAATGAGCTAATTACAGTACTTCATAAAAGCATCACTATGCTTTGCATGAGATACAAATCAACGAAGTTCTGGTAATTCATAAAAATCATCTAGAAGAATATAATATTCATGAATCACTGGAAGAAGTCAATGCCAGTGTTGCTACTTCTACTGAGTTCGTCAATCGCCCCATAAACTTTCCTCCGCATATTAAAGGTGAATCACAAATCAAGCTCAGGCTGGGATCTGATTCCATCTATCATATGGTCCAAGATGTCAATTTTTGTGCCAAAACCATTAACCATCATTTTCGATAAATGCTTAGAAGAAGCAGGTTTACCTCATCGTTGGAAAATTGCAGACGTCCTTTCCTTCATAAAAGCTAAATCAGTGAAAATCAACAACATACGCCCAATCTACCTGTTACCGATTTTCGAGAGGATTTTCGAAAAATTACTGGTCAAACCTGGTGCCTATCAGTTTATAGATCGACATGACTATTCTCAATTCGGCTTTCGGAAGAAGAGTTCCACTATCTGCGCCCTCATAAAGGTCGAAAATTAGAACTTATAAGAAAAGAATATCGAAGGGTATCATCTTCTCTTTCTGGATCTGATGAAAGGATTCTATAAGCTTTCATACAACATATTAATCAGAAATATGTCAGAACTGGATTCAATGATTTCATGCTGACATTATTCTCGAACTCTGATAGATCTTGACGCATCAGATTAAACACCACCTTCAGCAATGTCCGCAATATATTGAGTCCCTCGAGGCTCTTCAATCGGTCCTCTTTTATTCGGCTTCTGTACTTTGGACCTGATCCTACCACTCAATGATGTAGGCTGCTATTAAACAAATATGCAGTCGATGTTCTTGTTGTTGGCAGAAATGCAGAAACAATGACACATGTCCTTCGAACGCAACTATAAACGAAATTTCAGAATGGACTGATAAGAATTCATGTGAAGTGCATCTCAAAAAAGGCTTCTTCACGATGACCATTTTCAGAAGACCAAGCCATTCCTCTCATCTGAAGATCTTAATATGGTGCACAATGGATCTATTCGGAGGGTACTAGATTGCTCATTCATCACCTCTTTTTTTCAACTTAGCACAAAACCAAGTCGACATTCTGGAATACCGGTATGTTCAATTCTGAGCTCACCCCATTGCATTGTGTGTGGGTCATCGCGCTACACATGTGAAAAGTCTGTTCCATTGCATTATCATCGACTAATGTGCATATTCTCTCAATATCATAGTGTCGGATGCCACTGCTTCCACTAAACACATATTATGCACATCCAACGCTATTATCGCTTTTTACAAGATGTATATTTGAATAAGCAACATGGCTGTAGCAACAAATGTACATGTTATTAAATCTTGACAACCATTAACTTAATCACCTGTCATTAATTGGACGTCGATAACTATCTTCGAAGTGACTTGATTGACATTGTTTTTCATGTTGATCATCTAAATGTTCAATTCAAATATGTGAATTCATAGTTAAGTCACAAGTACTAATAACCGGAAAAGGTAAAGTGCCCGACTATGAATGCTGGACTAATTGGCTATCGATTACAATCGGACCTCTATGTGTTGGGTGCACTCTTTAATGCAGTAAATGCGATTGCCATAGGGTGTGCTTACTTATTCTCTTCTTCGTTATTTCTTCTGACCTACCTGCAATCGATAGGCTCTAAAAGACCGAAAGCTTTCTTTGTGGCTACATTTACTGAAATTTCCTGGTTCACTATAAGTTTGAAAAATCGAAAGTGTGCATTTTCTAGAAAAAAACCGACAGCTTACAACTACGAGTAATATCTGCATGTTTCCTTTACTAAATTGAAAAGACAGGAGACCTGAAGATTTATGATTTTTCCTGTGATTGGAAAGAAATAATGCTCATTGACGTCTATACTACTATGCAAGCTTACGATGACTTCTTTTCTGTTTCAGGTGTAACATTTCCATTGGATTTCATTGTAATTTCACGGATGATCTTCACAGCCCTTCTGTACGTCTACGCTCACATCTATCAAGTTCATTATAATGACTCCTGCCAGCTACATTTTGTAGCCCACCTAAATACTGCATTTAAACATTTTGTTCTATTTGCTCGTGAGTTTGAATTGATAGACGATTCGGACTGTCTTCCACTAAAACCTGTGATAGAACACATAACATGTAGTGAGAAAACTGAGACTGGTGATAGCTCAAAGGATGCTCCTGATGACTAATCGTCGTGATCATTATTTGTTATTGTGTATTTTATTCGGATTGCTCAACTCAAATGGATTACACAAATTTGTACCCGATGGCTATTGCTAGTGTAATCCTAACAAGGGTTAATGATTTCTGAAAATGGGCCTGTTCTACGAATCGTCATTTGTCAAACCTTCATTTCAGCAAATATAACGGATAAATGAAAGCGAATTAAGACGGTTTAATGAACCATCTTAACTGCGTTCTACCAAGTCTTCATTTATCAGTCATCTTTGTCTCTTTCATCTAACTGTCATTTATATCTAACTTAATTGGTTGATGCAATCAACGCCATCAGCTCCAACGGAAGAGATGTGTCAAATGACACTTAGAGATTAATGACACTTAAATGCCGGCTTCGAATATGACGATTGCAAGAACAGAACAAATGAAATGACAGTCTAAAGAACTGTCATATTTCTAAATGACGATTCGTAGAACAGGCCCAATGTCTATAAACGAGCCAATGTTTCAAAATTACTAATATTCTCAAAGAATCTACTGATAAAATCGTCTATATAAGTCATGGGCTCAAAATAGTCAAAATACAATGCTATTTCGTTACAGTATCGATTTCATTAATAACATATAGACCAATTATTGACAACCTCTCTAATTCTCCTAAAGACTTAAACATAGAAGAATGCTGACTTATGTCTGACTAATTAAAATGCTTAAATAGTGATCAATTTAAAGCTACTGGAAGTTTAACCTGAATGCAACAGGATCTAAATATATGCAACAAATGCAAATTCGAACGCAAAAAGAAGTAGTCAGACAGGATACACTGCATTAGAAAAGGTGGAAGGTGTGAAGGTAAGATTTCGATGGCTTCATGCAGCCTGCAAGGAAGAGAATGACAGTTCAGTTTGGAGAGAAATGTGACTCCAATGAACTGATATATGACTAATTTCGATGATCGAAGATAAGTCACGGATATTTTAAATGCATCTGATAACTGATAATCAAAAATTAGATCCATCAAAATTATGCAAAAAATCAATCTATTTTCACGTGACTTCTAATTGTGTCACACATATAGATACATTGTCATGCATTCTCCGCTATCTGATAAGTTATTATACAGTCGTGTTCGTTAACACATTTTCAGTGATCAACTAGACAACCCTGACAAACTAGTATTTTGTAAATATGATTGATTAAATCTTATGTTTGATAATATCTCCATTGTAAGTTTATATTCGGTTTCACTATTCTGTATACTAGAAAAAAGTCCACATTGTTATTTATTTGTAGTTACAGATTGGTATCTTTTTATTATTCTGTTTCTTTGTATTAATATCATTTCTATAAGATGCAGTAAATTTTAAGCTTCAAAACATATCGGATAACACATCGCTTTTGAAAATCAAAGTACAGTTTGGTATTGAGTAATTTGGTATTTTCCGTTTTTTCGATTTTAGAAAGAAATTAGATTTATCTGACTATAGACAAATCTCACATTTGCACTGTACCAACAGTGAAATAATTTTCAACCTGATTTCTTCAGACACATCTCTTGGAAAATAGAAGTCAGAGTTATTCCTGTCCGTCAACTAAGTTCAACATCGCTCATTTCGGTAACGCTATCTAAGCCTACATACAATTGTATACCTACGCATAATGAAAATATAAGCGTTGTCACATTCATATTATGCAAAGACATTCATAATACTTTTTGAAAAGACAACGCCCCGCCCGTGCCCGCTGCCGACAAGTGGCCACCCGTCCCGCTGTTGGACAAATACCAGCTTACTACGAGTCTCAGTGAAGCGCAACCTCGGTATAATGGGCATTTTTCACAATCTTCAATTCACCTCCGCAATTTTCTTAATTTTGAATTGAGTAATTTACAATCAAATTATCATGATGATTCGACCATCTCTTCATAACAGACAATTCAAAACGATTCAAAACCACAGCTCCTAGTTTACAAAATCTGATATAGTGTTTTATTATGATGAAAATATGTTGGTTTTGTCAATTCAGCTTCCCTATAACCAGACTTGGCCTGGGCCTGATAGTTTTGACCCGAAGCGGGTCCTGGCAAGGCTAGGCCTAAAACGATCTCTTCATTAAATTGTTAAGATGTGAAGTCCAATAGATAATGACATACAAGGAATCTTGGTATGAATTTCGTGGTGTTGAGGTAAATGTAATCTGCCGCATGCACACACTTTAAAGCTGGGTTATTTAACACAATCGCACGAATCACACGATGATTGCTGCTTTTGTTAACAATCATCATTTTTGCAAAACAGTGCATAAATAAATAAAGCACCTGTACGTCCTATCTTTAATATAGGCGTTTCTGGTCACCTTGTATTTAGAAGGAGTGACTTTTACAGGTCGTTTGTTTTAAATAGCTAGTTTTGCTCCTCACACGTGAGTGAATAAAAGTATCCACGGCAGCAGCGGACTCCCTAAAGAAGTCTCAACAGCTTTGAAGAAACCTATTGAGAATACTTTTCTATGAATATTGAACTTGGCATCTACGAGTACAATGGAATCAACGGAATATATTGCAGTTTCGTTTCGTAATCATATGTAATCAAAATTGCTTCTACTTCGCACTGCATTGCATTGCTGTAATTCTTACTCTTCATGAGGTCTCCCGATGTATTCTTCAACGCGTCAATGCTAATAGAAAAGGCATCATGGAAGATAGACGGGGAACTTTCGCCTGCTCTGATTTTTGTGACAGTGCTTTCTCATCCTTTCCTTTACCGGCCGGATCCTCTATGGTGGATTATTGCTGTCAGGAAAAATTTATCACGCTTGTAGCGTTGATGTCTAATTAAATCTGCCTTTTTGCTATTCCCTCAAGTAGGCCTACTATGCTTCACCTTACATCTCTGCTAAGATTCAAACTGAGCATGCAATGCTGAGATATTGAGACTTGTGGAGAATTTGAGTGACAGACCTTGATTGACATGTCGTTGAATTATTATCTGTTGGGAATAGTCAAGCTTTTGTTGTCAACGTAAAAATATTCACTGTGAATCGCATGCCAGGGTTGGAACCGGCCGCCGGCTCGGCCCCGGCCGCAAATTCTGAAGAACGGCGGTTACTTTAATTAGACCCATGTCGACCGTTGACGACATTCAGTCTAGAATAAATTGTTTGGTCAACATTAAGAACATGTAAATGTAACATAATTTGAGATTATCTTCAGGCATGTTTTGTGAATAATTTGGGATAATTTATTTATCACAAAGAGCTTAGAGAGGCAATGAGTAATGGATTTCAATACAACCTACGGCCTATTACCCGAACATTTGCATTGGATCGTGGAGAATTGGTTGATAAGATAACTGCACGCGATAAATTTTGATTGATGTTGTATAGGTAGAACAACTCCCGCTTGGTCATAAGACACTCACTGAAATGGCGAGCTCATTGTTCCAGACTCGTATGCGTCAGCTGGCGGTCATCAATGTAAATTCAAAAGATTTGAATTTAAACTGTATTGGAGAGAATTCTGAATTCACGTCGCAATTCACTAGAGTTCCCTCACAAATGAAGAAGTAAATGTCACTTCACTGAATCCCCTTTAAATCAAGTTTGCACGTCGCACACAAAACACTTCGTAACAACAGCACTCAGTCAGTGATCAAATTGTTCATCTCAGATCTTTTACAGTTAGAAAGACTTTTACTACACTGGACCTTAGAATTTGTTAACCGTTTAAAGCTTTTTGTGGAGGCGGGATATACATGCAGATATAGTACGCATACGTATATTATTATTGTATCAATGCCCATTACGGCCATACTTTTGATTATCTGGTTTCAATTTAACTGTGTTCGATTGACTTTGAAAATGCAGTTAACATTATCAAAAATTATAAAGTAAGCCTACAACTCATTAGATTAGTAAATTAGTCATTGCGCGCATTACTGCTCACTGCACAGACTATGTTTTCAAAGTGCGAATTATTGCATTGTATGAAGTTGTATTGTAATTGGCATTGTACTGTAAGCCTACTCTCGCTTTTCCGGAGTACCGGGTGACCTACCATTCATGCATTTCACGCATGCTGCGTGGAAATTGAATAATGCCTTATGGCATTAGTTGACCAAATAATGTCTCACGATCAAAGCCTTAACCAACTGGTCTAAAGATGTCAGCCACTGTCCCATCCCCGACAGGCCGGTCTTGAATGCACAGGGTGCGGGCTCAGCCGCGGATGACTTCTCTGAATGCTGACCCGGCCGCCAAAATCCCGGCCGGCTCCAACACTGTCCTACACATATGCCAAAAGATGTTTTATTCCTAATCAACGCAAGCGCATCAGAGAGAGAGAGAGAGAGATGTTCCAAACTCAGTGAATTACATATCATTTAATTTAGTACGTCCTGGGACCTTTATAATGCCAGTCATTTTTCTCAAGAAGAAATCCCTCAGAAATCAAAAGCAATCATGACATGATGGTTTTTCTAATACCCTACATTTTAAATGAAATTGATGATCGAATAAAGAATATTCAGATCTGGGTATCAATGACGTGTGTCAAGGAAAAACCTTCGCACCATATAATGTAAAAATACATTTCAAGGCATTGTAATTGAAAGTTTGTCCTATAACAGATGATCAAAATGCTTTTGGACAAAAGTTCTATATCAGATAACGTTTAAAAAGGTAAGATCTGTGCTGTACGCGAACTTCATGCTCACATTAAAGAGCACTTGACAAGCAATCGATCATCCAAATGCAATCAGCTTAATTTGTGTAACGACAAAAATATTGAATTCATGTTATCGGCCACAACAGAGACACAGAGACAACAAAAACATCCTATACTCCGTAAATATATGTTTAGCATTCAACGGCAGGCAGTAACTTCCTTTTTTAGATTCTTATCATATTTCTAGCTTTTGTATCTGCGATACTGGATATCTTTTTGTGCTCTACATATTGATATTTCAACGATGATTGTATGACTGTGTTTTCAGGTTAAAGACTCGCCATCACTTTTTTAATCGATCAATTTGTAACAAAATTTAGTCGACTGATTTATTCACAGACGTAAACATAGCACTATTGACACAAATATCGATGACATTAAATGATTGATGATCAGAAAATCAATTAACAAGGCAGATGATGATCGGGAATGAAAACCGCGGTGATGAAAAAGGCAATGCAAATCTGGTTACTATGAACAATGGCAACATTCAACGCAATTATATGATTATTTTGAAATTGTAAATAGCTTCATCTGATGATTCTCTGCAAAGATGTAGTGAATTACATAGCGGATTATGTAAATGCATACACTAACAACTAAAATCCCAAACATTCCCAACAAACCAAAAACTGTTGAAAATAAGGGATTGATGCTCCGAGTACTTTCGGTGCGATTCCGCATCATCTTCAGAGACACACAGATTCTATAATTCTATTCTGTAATGCCGGTGTTTGAAATCGATTATGCGACCAAAAAAATTTAATAAGCTTATAAACTAACGCTTAACTGCATTTATGGTATTGAGTTCGCCGGAGACACAAGCAAGCTGGTATTTTAAATGGGAAAAGAGTTATGGGAAAGAGTTAATAACCGCTGCGGAATGTTGCAAAATCTGCTAACAGATTGCTTGATGTGCTTATCAAGTTATCTCTATTCCATCATACAATTCATAATTTCTCGGAAGCAATATCTAATTCATCTGATCACAAAATCACGCACGACTTGTCGTCTTCATAAATACGTATCAACTGTTTTCAAAAAATTCGAATGCGATTAGCAACGTTTGTGAAAATATCCCTTGTCTTACGCAGAATGAGTCAATTAACATTCTTTCAAAATCCATTCATTTTCATTCCACTGCTTGGATAATTATCTCATACAGGCATACCTGACATTCGATTTTCAATTAGCACTTTAATAGATTATTCTCGAAAGAAACCTACTCCCCTATATTCGTGCATGAATGAATAATGACAACTATTTGAAATTATACAAGTTTTTGAGACACATTCAACGTGGATGATGTAATAGCATGAGGACCCGACCCACGACCAATTCAAGTCCAATCCGGCCTGCGGATCTAGCATCAACACAAATTTATGCTTTTATCATTTCCATGATATTGAATGAATTTCAGTATCTGGACAGAATAATTGCGCTCCATTAACGATCGATTGTTTTTTTATCTTTCTGATATCGTTTAATCGGTCTCGCAATCAAATTTATAAGCGCTTATTTCATGCCTGATACAAGTCATGACCTCAATTAATGAAAATTGAGGAGACGCAAATATATCACAATAATTCATAAATAAGACACAGAATTTTCCTTTAACGAATAAGAAAAATTGAGACTCACCGAGTGCTAAAATAGCTATGCCCAAATTCTACAGTCCAGTTTCTAGACAATTATAATATAACAATGGTTAGCCCAACGTTTTTCACTTTGCACACGCATCGTCCTCAAAATTTTCATGCTTTTGTCAGAAGTTTCCGTCTAAAAAGATCCTTTTTGTTCATTTTGATCGGAGGAATAAGTCTTCGACAGAGTAGATCAGTTTGAAGCTTTAAAAGTAATATCTGACAGAGGATGAAGTCCGTTCATATATACTAATATTTATTTGTAGTGTTCAATTTTAATTTTCATGTATTGACTATCTCTATTACATGCCATCTTTATCACATACTTTATCATTCTCTTGCACTGCTTTTTTCCGGACGAATCAACATTTATATCTTATGGCACCAAAAACTGGCTTTATCGTTCGTGCTAGATGCTGTCGAAGGAATTCACAAAATCAGTGAAACAGCTTTATGTAGGCTTAATTTGCTTGCGCAATGATATCTCTGTTGTCTGCCGAAAAGTGAGGATAAAGTGAGTTTATAGAAGATGCTTTCAGATCAAAATTCAATTTCAAATGGTGCAGTTTTCGAGTCCGATACAGTTAACCCATGACAGAACAATGCTCAAAAAGTAATTAACGTGAACGCAATAAGCTTACTTTGCAAAATATTATGCGCTTTATTCGTGAAATGAGACAGCAAAATATTCGATTAACAAAAGTCACAAAAATTGATGTCGCAATTAATTTTAGCTAATTTAGTAAAATCTTTTTCGAGTTGACGACAAATAAATTTGGTTGTTTCTGAACTGAACCTAAAGGCTGTTTTTCAAAACCACTTTATTATTGCTTGACGCTTCGGTTATCAACAGTCACCATCTTCCGGGAAATATATTATTGAAACTCTAGGTTGATACAAAATTCTTACGCAAAGCTTAAGAGAGTTCAAAATCAGCATAGTTCTATGAAATCATTGAAGGGGAAATTCAAGGAAATCTTGTAAAATAACTAAACGTCTTGTCAGCCATTGATCTTGGCGATTTAGTGTCGGCATCATAGTTTTGATGCAGGCTTACTCATTTATGTGTATTTTTCGTCAACTCGGAAACGATTTTGTTAGATTAGCTAAAATTGATTGCGACATCAATTACAAGCATAATCAGTTCTGTAATGCATAGATCTAAAGTCACTATTTGCCATAATTGCCGAAAACAGAAGGCTCTGCATAGGAAACATGCATGAACTTGACTCGTTTGTGAACACAGTTGTAAATTTGTATATAATGTGCAATTTATGAGATTTCTTTGTAACTTTGTAACCGCTGAGGATGATTCAATAAACTGGTGCAAAACTGGTGTAGGCCAAAGTGAAAAAACGCGGGTTCTGCACTACTTTCGATTCACTTGCATTGAATCATCCTCAGCAGTGACAAGATTATAAAATTCACATTGCGGTATGTACAAATTTCCAACTGGTCACAAACGAGTCAAGGCCAACAAGCGTCATGCTTAGCTCCACTATAGATATCACAAATTCAGAGGAAGATTATGTGACCCATCCACTCATTCGATAATGGATTGTTTCTTTCCCTTCAATTTTTAGCCTTGGAGCTATGCTCATGTATTGATCTCTCATTAGAGGTAGAATATCCTCGCAAATGCTCACTGATACGAGTATTGAAGATGTGTCTCAGTGGCACCAACGTACCGCATACAGTAGAGCAGCGGTCATAAAAGTATTGATAAGAAGCATTCAATTTAACGCCACAAGGGACAGCATCTTTGTTTTGAAAGAAATCTTTTAATTTTGAAGTTTTATAGACAACTTTTATTTCAGAATTTTGAAGACAGTCGCTTTTTCCCAATTTTAGATTGCAGCTCTTTTGAGCTTTCCTGAATGAGCGGAATGGACCAAAAGACTATAAAAAAAGCAACCATTGCGGGCCCCAAAGGAGACCCATGGTCATCTTCTTTTCAAATCATATTCATTTTTTTCACAGTCAACCCGAGCGGTAGGCCTATCCAGCAAACTCTCAAAATACCCTAGCGGCCGGCATGTTAATTATAACATGAGTTTTATGTCTTCAGTGAAAACTTGACAAGTATTATTTCGATGGCTATGGTATGTCGAATGTCTCTGCATGAACGGATGTCTATCTCAATTATCGCTACAAAAAATGCTGAATTTAACATTGGATAGTATGCAAAGAAATCGCTTTTTGCAGTCATCTATAAGTCACAACAGTAACTCTCAATTTATTTTGATCAAATACGGCTGTGTTATGTCGCGAAGAGAAAATTATCTTTGGATAGTGCTATAGCTGCAGTGCTAGAGTTGTCGGATGAAGATGATGCACCTGAATAAAATTATCTACAGGTCTCTGAGTCAGAGAATGACGACGAACTCATCAATGATGCCCATCCCACAACAGCAGGTGGTGTCTCGATGAATCAATCAGCATCTGATTTTGCACTTGCACAAGATCAGTTATTAGACCTGTGAACACTAAAACGAATAACCGATGTGTAGTCTGCAGCAAATGATACTTGGTTGCAAAGAGGAAGCATCCGGAGGCTCGACACTGGCTTACCAAGAAAAAAGGTGTCTGTAAATGCACATAATGTGATGCCTTTCTGTGCATCAGTGATGGGCAAGGCAACCATTGATGGGACTGGTTAATTAATGGACTGGCATCATAAGATTGAATATTGGTACATATACTAATCTTTTCTTTTTGCGCATGGAAATGTTATTTGAATTTCAATGCTTTAGTATTTGTAATTGGGTTTAGTCAATTTGACAATTAAGTGCTCAGGCTGTCAGGGTAAGTAGACTGTCTCATCTAGAGCGTCAGTGGTCGTAGGGATGGATTTCTTGACCATTAGACAAAGTGCATGTGAAATAGTGTATTGCAGCTACTCTCATTACTTCAGGTAAAGCTCACGTTTAACTTACTGAGGTTTACCTTTGAGGTAAAGCAGCATGGTATTTGTCATGTTAGCAATAAACATAAAACTCTGATTAAAACTCGTGATAATGATTACATTCCTAATTTTAATTAACTCAATCGCATTTTCATGTAGACCTAAATCCGTGTTACTTTGACGCACTGTGTAAAGAAAGAGTAGGGATCTGCGTTCGTGACACGAACATGAACATGTCTCGTGTCATGTTGAGCCTTGTCATTCGCATAATGTTCTTGTTTTTGCTTTTGACAATGATTCATCACAGATTTTTAGTTTGAGACAATGAATTATTCAGAGAATAAATTTTGCGTTACTTTCGTGCTGGACGGTTGGACTTCGTTCTCGCGCCCGCGTCGTGTTCGTCTCGCATTCGTGCTTCGACTAAAAAGCTTCGTGTCGTGTTGAAGGGAAATTTCTGAGTACTGTAGACCTTAAGTACATGCAGACATCCAATACTATAGGCCTATATAGTGTAGTATTCATTAAATTATACATACCATGCATTTTGACTGATGGTTCAATGACAACTTAATCATTAAAATCGAATGTATTTCACATGAATTAATTGAACATTTTACTGTCGATAAATTGCTATGTTCAGTTTTGGCCTGTATAATGCAAATGTGACAACATTTGTAAATGGATCTCATTTGATACATTAGATTTTGGAAGTATATGCATACATCAATTTGTAGATGTTATCTACTACAAGTTTCTATTTTAAGTCGCAATGAATTATCTATGTCGCTCAGAAATCAGGACACTGCATTTGCAATTATAATACTTCAAACAGGTGTATCATACATGTACACATGACATTTTGGCATTTTATTTATATCCGCACTTTTATTTCTTATTATTGAAGATTACGTAATTCGTCAAAACTGGAACCTACTAAATCAATTCACCATTCTTGTCACTATTTCAAATACAAACCATTTACCAAAATTATACATTCGTAATTTTTGGAATATAGTTCACTTGCACTGCAATCATTCAAATTGGCATGTTTCATGTACTTGTTAAATGCGGGAAGCTAGTTCATGATAAGAATTGAAAATTTAGAAACTTAATCAAATCTGTGAGACGAGACAATTTTTTAATGTTCCTTGCAGTTAATATATTCTCTCCGTTACTGCATTAAGATAGAGTCTGAAATAGGTTGATGACTTGATACGAGAGCCTCAGAATGCGAAAGGTAAAGTTTAAAATGTCAAAGTTGGTAAAAGCCATTATGCACTTGCGATATTTATCCATACTTTGTTGTATAATTAAATCAATGTGGAAAAGTCTTGTGTTTTTCCATAACAAATAGTACCATTAAAAATTAGTATTCTAAACAGTGCACTGCCATATTTCTAACATTAAATCTTCTAGATTACAGTCCGGTACTTGTGTTGAACCAGATACGATCTCTTTGCGACAGACTCTGTTGTGTTTGGACAATTCTTCCGGTTATGTTAGAAGATTAAAATTACGCCATTAAATCAGTAATCCATCTAACTGTCCAAGTTATGACAGAACTAATACAATGCCCCTATTCTTTACAGATTCAGTTGCAAACCACACTGACGAACGAGGTTTGAATATTAGTAAAGAATAAAATTATGATTTTTTGTAATCAGCAGTGATGGTTGTTATATTCATCAAACGCCAAAAATGCTATTTTGTCTTGTTTCTCGTGACTTTTTCTTTCATCGTGCTGATGTCAATTATCAGCAAGCTTAGCGTTCGTTCCACATTTGCTACAGTTAAACGAATGGATCGTCTTTTGAAAGCGGATGACAAACCCGAAGTGGATAGTCCCCATCGCTTTCGATATCAAAAGCGCTCTCATCGCACTTTTCACATTTTGTGGCCAAAATCAGAAATTCCTTTGTCAATTGTTAGAAGAATGGCTAAGTTGATATTTGGCAAGCGGTACTATAAATTCAATTTCTGGACTCCTGAAAGTTTGAGACAATTCACACAGGACGTTCTTGCGAGTCACGTAAAGCCGGAAGAATTTTATTTTCTTGCCGATCATTTCTCGGCATCCTTCACAAATTTTGCTAAACTTCTGATTTTATACTTTCATGGAGGAACTATAGTAGACGCAAGAACATTGCCAAAAAGTGCATTCAACGAAACAGAATGGCGATATGAAAGCGTATGTTGGCTACTTCTTCATTCTGACCGGAAAGATATTGTGCGTGCAAGCTGTCGTGACAGGCACCCTGCCATGTATTTCTTCTTTGGCCTTTTTAATAACTCTCAAGGGAATATTGCATTTATGACTCGTTTATATTACAGCAGGTCTTTAGCATCTCGATACAAAGGCAACAAAATTGAACTTGGCTTATGGGACGGATCCGATGCTGAAAAAGAAACGCAAACTGTTAATGCTGCTAACATAAAGCTGATTCCATCTTCAAAGGTTAAGCAGATTATCCCGGCGATACGTGTGTATGAGCATTAGTTGAAAATAAATGGCATCAAAATCTCTCCTAAAACATCACGATTGTTCTTAATATAGCAAAGCATCGTTAAGCTTTGCGTCTAGTTTCCATGTGCAGGACATGGGCAGAATTTTCAAAAAGGGAGCGGTGGATCTATGAAGCATTAAATGAATGTAAGTAGAGTAGTAGAGATATGAGATGCCGGAAAATCCTAAAAGAAAATCGTACACTTTCTCGCGGGCAAAATATAGTATGAAATCAAAAGTAAAACGTAAAATGCTTCAGTTATTATTTACATGGAAATCGATTTAATTCAACAATCATACGAATGGAATTGAATTAAGTTGTCCCTTAAACAATTAAGAATGTCATAGGCTTTGGATCCGATAATTAGCAATGAATCATGATGTGTACAGGATATAAAAGAAGATGCTCTTCAATATTTTAGATGGATTTAAGGAATAGGCCTGCATTATATTTGATCGGGAAAACCTATAAAAAAACCATGTAAAAAACATAATTGATTAAAAAAAACATTGTAGAACACTTCAACTCTAAGAAATAATATAAAATGGCAAAGAAAGTTTCAGATAAGAAATTGTGTGAACTACTAACTGTCTATTTATTGAAATTTCGTGTCCATAGAACATATTATATTATCCATTTTTTTAATATTTTGTCTTTATAGGCGTCGATTCGAGGCGCCAAAGGGAGCGCTTGCCATCCGTCAGATAAAAGGCCTATTCAGAGCCAAAGCAACATTTTCGTCCCCTTCAACATTATACACGTTGACAATGAAGACGAAACTATAATGTGGGCGACTTGTGTACGACTATCCTTCGAAGATAAGGTTTAGTAATTCGGTTCATCCAGAAAGTGTTCAAATGCATCTCTGAGAGGGTGGGCGTGGCAATCGCCGCTGCTTAGCCAAACTTTGATGCTTGGTGAAGCTGGTGACGTCCCCTATAAGCAGGGATTAAGAAACGTGATTATTGCGATTCTTTAAAAATGAGAATGTAATGAGCAAAGTTCCGATTGCTGAAAAGCTGGGGGAGGGCGCTCCAGCCTACATCGATTGTACGATAGTACGGTGCACTGCATGCACATCTTCAGTAATTTCAAATACAACTCCATAAATAAGATTGTCTACAAAATAATAAAATTCGTATATTTTAAGCAAAGCGTCAATAAGATAATCTTGAGGCAACAAATGACGCTTTTACAAGTAACTGACGTAAGTTGAAGTCAATAGCAACAAATAATGCAAATTGAAATTAAGAAAAACCATTATTTGATAGAGTTATCATCGTGACAATAAATGATCTATGACGATAGGAAGAGATCACTTCAGGCATGCGATACTATTTGGAGTATGACTTTACTTCGGGGGATAATTTGTGCAGAGAGTGAGTAGCATCATTGACGAATTTGTTGAATAATCGTAGCCCTGATATAAGACGACGATAGTCCAGCGAAAGGAAATTGTTGCAGATACAACCTGTAGTCCCACAGATGATTTTGTGTGCTCTCGACTGCACCATTTCCATTTGGGTGTTTTCTTTAGTCTGAAGATTGCAAAAAGCAGGCGCTGCATATTCCATGACTCCTCTTATGCAATTGTTACATATTACAATCAGATCATCCTTACTTATAAATGGATTAAATTTCCTTAGGACCGACAATTTAGATGAAGCCCCCTTGGTAATATTTATAACATGAGAATTCCATTTAAAAGTTTCATTCAATGTGACACCAGGAAATTTTAAAGTTTTTGTTGCCGGGATGTTATCAACTTCTGAACTGTGAAAATCTTTGGATTTGAAAGGTCGGATAAACATTTGAACACACTTTTCTTGCTCTATGATCGAGCATGTGATTGTTCACAGTGCATTGGGTAATTTCCGCAAGCGCAGGGATAACTGGACTCTGACTGCAATTCATTTCGATAGTTCCAGTGACAATGACATCGTCCACGTGTTTTGTTAATAATAATTCCGGTCACTTCCTTATTAGCAAGTCGGTCGTCAAATATCTAAACACTGAGAGGCCAATAGATGACCCCTGTGGCAAACCGCTAGTTACAGGAACGGACTCATTGCGAAAGTCTTTCCATTTGATGCGTTAGTACCTTGACGTTAAATAGTTTTTAATTAAGCAATGTAAGGATCAAATTGATCTTGAAACAACTTATCAATGAGAAGTCTATGAAAAGCTTTGTCAAAACCTTTTACAAGGTCGATGGAAAGAAGATGACATGCAACAGTGTTATGATTCTGCAAATTCACGGTTACAAAGTTTTCAATATTCAAAAGGGCACAAGTTGTTGAGGATTTTTTTAATGTACCCAGATTGACAGCAGTCAAATTTGGTCATGTGCGATCCAATTGATATCATAAGTTCTTTTTCAGACAGGCGTTCTGAGATGGACAACAAGGATATTTATTGGGCGAATAGCACTCGGTATAGGCGGTTTAGACTCAGGAAACAAAATAACATCAGCTGTTTTCCATTTCATCAACAGTGCACAAACATTCATTGACTATTATCGTCAACGGCTTGGAAATGAAAGTTGAAGACTTTGACTACACCATGGATGGAATTTCATCCGATCCTGTGCTTGCATTTGGCCGAACTCTGAATAAAAGTGATTCCATGTGACTTTGAGTAAATTTATATGGTACGACGAAAGGTAATTACACATCATCAGAAGGATCAACAACGAATTCAGGAGATAGAATATCACTAACCCTATAGGTACAAGTTCAAGAATATTCGCATCATCACGAATACACAGTGATAACCAATTGTCATTGTGAGCTGAGCCAACGATTTTGTTGATATCCCAAATAGACCGCTTTGATAAAAAGTCTGCTCCATTTTGCTTAGCTGCATGTATCATTTCCTTTACTTTTTCTTTATAATGAAGAAACATTGTCCAGTTATTTTGTCTGAATGCCTTGTAAAGTTTGTTAATGGTAGATTTAATTACATTATAAATCTAATAATCAATGTCTTCCAGTGGCTTTTCTTGTCACAAATTCACATAGTAAGCAATCAATGGCTCTATTAACATAGACATAAAATAGTTCTGTGGATTCGTTTATATCTAAATCTTGAAACAAGCTATCCCAATCAATGTCAAGATGTTTTGCTGCAAATTGCAAAAATGACTCCAAAAAGTCCAAAACTTATTTAAATGATTCGCACACGGAAAGATGTGAACGGTTTCAAAAGCAACACATTATGATCACTGGATCCAAGAGGTGGCAAAATCCCTGGTTTCATATAAAAACTAATATGGCAATCGGGGATCAATATAAGGTCCAGAACACTGACCTCTCATAGGTTGATGAACAACATTCTCAACGTCGAACGAAATCTCAAAATATGATGTCTGAAAATGATTGAAGTCTCCTGTCATGTATATCTTGTACTCCAGGAATTTCATCAACAATTTATCAACAGTAGTCATGATGTATTCACATTAATTGGAGGATACACTTGCGCTCAACCTGCTACCGTGAGCAAAGTACACAACAATCAAAATGCACTGGAACTGTTGTTTGAGAATCCGAAGGATAGAAATTTCCACCTCTCTATATTCCGATTGAGAGTAAAGCAATTCGGACACGAAGGAATTCTTTATCCAGCACACTATACCTCCACCATTTGTACCAGTGTTACGGTCGACGCGGAATGGTGCGCAATTTTTTATATCAAACGACTCATGGAATCTTGGCACCTCAACCATGTTTCAACAACGTAGATCACATCAGGCGAATAAGTGTTACTGAAAACAGACAATTCATCCATTTTATAAGTAATGGATCTGGAGTTAAAGAAACACAACGAAGGGAAAGGATATCGAGACACTTGTCAACAATCAATGCCTCGTCGAATGATAGCTTCACGGCCGTTCTTTTTCATTTCCTCATATTCTTCAAATACCTTTTTATCGTTATCAATTTGAGCTTTGGTTTTGTCTTGACGGATGGATACACGACAGTTATTTTTCTCGTTGTAATCTTTCACCTTACATGTGCGATTAAAACAGCGCAACTTTTCTTCATAACTCCTAAAACACACATTTACAAGTCTACTTTTAGCACCTCGTTTGCCAATTCGAGAAGCAAATGCTACACCATCTGTCGGAACCCACAATGCGTCAAGAAATTCACCGAGCTGCTTTCCATCATCATCATCATCATCATGTTTGTCTCTGTCGCACAGATCTCTTTCAAACTAAAAACAATTAAATTGTTTCTTTTGTTCTGTCCTTCAGAAAATTAACTCAAGGTTGTATTGACAATTGATGCGACGTCCATGCAGATCTTGCTATTTAGTTGCTCACGAACGTTATGATGCTCTGACTCATGAAGCGTTTTAGGATATCATGGACATCAATTGCCTTCCATACATCACAGGTAAAAGATACATTGTGCATTGCTAATATGGCTTTGCTGACATTAGTGGGCAAGTCACAACACTCTCGTTTAGCATGATAAGGTTTCTTGCACAGGCAACATGCGAGGCAATCGTCATCAATTCCATTGGTTGCTACAAGTCTGACACACAGGACTATTGATTGGTAGGTCGTGTTCTTTCTTGACTTCATATTGCTTCTACACCAGTCAAATGTATTCAAAGTAGATATAATCGCAAAAAGCACAAAAAATATTGAGCAACATCGCCTGAAAAGTTATGGAATTTCAAGAGCATTCAGCGACGATTCGAATGATATGAAATTGTACCAGGTAAGTATATTCTGAACCTGACAAATAACGAAAATCCAATAAATGCAGGAGACCACTTCTAATACAACCGCACGCGACGACAGTCAACGAATATTTCTCTCCTTTGAGTAAACCGACGCCTGTGGTGGTCTATGTTACAGTGATGAAGCGATGATGCATTGGCGATAACACACGATGGCATTTTTATGATGATCATTTATTCGTGGTGAATATAGGCAGAATCATAGAGTAAATATATTAGGTAGAGTGGCAACTCCGCATTTATTAAATCCCCAATGTGTATACACTTTCGATTTTATTAAATGAACTCAAGGAAGATACAGGTGGCATTGTCACCAATTGTGAGATATGCAAATTTTTGCAGTTCTGCAGAAATTACAACGGAATAAACTGATCATGTTTGTAATGCAGAAGGAATGATGGTATTTCAGAGATTCTCATGACAGCCTTGGAGAGTTAATGTTTGCTAAATGAACAATTCGATGTTTCATGCTCAACCTCAAGAGTTTTCTTAAGCGTGATCATATCACAGGCAACCTGCCACTGCCACAGCAAATTCACATAATCAAAGACAATGACTTCAATTAACTTTGAAAGATGTATATGGTTCCACATTCAGATTCTAGAAATGAAACATGAATTAGTGAATCACAAAATCAAGCCGGTGAAAATTGAATTAAAAGGTTGACCCAAGAAAGCACGAATGATATCGCGACTTTTTCATGAAGACCTTCATTATAATACAATTCATGAAATTCCCTTGATAATCAGCTTGATTTCCGCTTATTTGGAAAGCTTTGTTATCAAATATTCATTCTTTTGATCTCCAACTTGCTAATTCATACTACTGATATAGGAGAGTCATTTCGGTAGTATATAAATTGGCATATTTTGACTTTTTTCAAAAGTGCTCAAATAATTTTTGGACCACGGGAACGTAATCTCCGCAAAAAACTGAATCTTTTGATATAAAAATTTTCACTGCATACAGAAACTTTTTTGAGTCGACACTCTACCTATATATCCCTACTCTATAGGCAGAATGTCGCACTGCGTTTTGCTGGAATAACGATGCGAACTAAGAGCGAAGCACTTCTACCTGACGAATGTAAGATTGTACAGCCTACAGACAACGGATACAGCGGAATGGATAATCACCTTCAACACACAAATGGAGTTAAGCGGTGCGCTTTTACTTGATGAATATCACGGAACAACTCCATCCGAGAACAGAGGAATGACAATGATCTGTTGGATTGATATCTTCGCAATTCAATCATAATGAATATTATAATGAAATCATAAATTTGAATTTTATGATTGATGCTTTCTCTTATACCCGTTGTGGCTCTATCTTAATCATGAAATTCTTATGACCCTACTTACAATGCACACTGGTCCAAGAGGTGGACAAAATTGGAAAATACAAAAGTTAGAATTCGAATGCAACCGCAATTTTCAATCAAAGATAGTACCCATGCACAAAGATAAATGCAATTGTTTTTGATATTTATCGTCGTTGGGAGGTATTAGGGAGCTCACAAAGTTGGCCCATTTTTATTGTTTTTTCATATTTTACTTGGTACGGCTTACATTATCTGCGGTGAAAGTGATTAATTCTGATTGCATGCATATATATTTACAGCAATGTTTTTTTCAGTGACGGAGTAGGTTCCCTTGTCCAGATTAATGCTTGTTAGAAGACTCTAGGTACGTTTGAAAATTTGCGACAGACAATTTAATTTTACGTAAAAATGCGAAAAATTACTAAAAATGACGTGTCTTCAAGACAGTGCAAAAGTATCATGGGTAGCTATGGGCATCAAACAATATACATTTTTGTGAACTATTTGACATGATAATTCAGAATATATAAATAACTTTTGCCCGAATTTGCCCCCTTTCCGTTGGTGAGCGAGTGAATATCGCGGTTTTGCTGAATTTTCATAGGCCTACTCACACTGACTATATCAGTAGTGCTGCCAACCAAAACATCAGTATTCCATCAAATCACGTATAATAGGTTGAAACATTATTCGATGTCATAAACAGTGTCTTGCACATGTATGTAAGTTCAATTGAAGACCATCATTGCGATTTAAATCTTGTAGCTGATCAAATAATGTTGCATGAAAAATAACAAAAAATAGTGAAAGTAACATAATTATCTTCATGATAGTGCAAAAGTATCATGGGCAGCTATGGGCAGCAACCAATATACATTTTTGCGATCTATTTGATATGATAATTCAGAATACAAATATAATTTTTGCCCGAATTTGCCCCCTATCCGTTCGTGAGCCAGTGAAAATCGCGGTTTTGCTGAACTTATCTACATGTAAGTCGACTCAATTTGCCTGTTGACTGTATTAGCAATGATGTCAAACTATTAATGTAAGATTCAATATTCCAACGAATCATGCACATGACATTTTCAAGTCATCTATATTGTGTTAGCATAATCATCTTCCCTATATGTTAATTAATTGTACATATTTTTGTGATTCTACAGGGTGAACCAGAAATATCTGGACCTAAGTCTACCTTCTTGTCATAATAAATTAAAAATGGTCAGTCACAGATTCAAATTACTAAATCTACATTCCAAATTATTTGCAATTCAATGAAGTAATATTATCACCGTGTGTATTTTATGTATTCATGTTGCACCACTCATGGATAGCTAACATTTTGAATTCAAAGTGTCATAGATATCCAGCTAACCGATCAACATGCTGAGATTATCGCATTTTCTTGTAATTGATCATAGAAATTCAGAAGTAGAAACTGTCTTTCATGTCTCTAAATCTCTATTCAAATACTGCTTCAAGAAGTTTCGCGAGCGATTCTCACGAAAGTCTAAGCGCGAATACACGACCGCAGATGTTTCGCCGCTTGCTGTGCTCCTCTGACCCATTGATCAGCTCCCTAAGAAAACCAGCAACGTCTAGGAAAGGCATGATTCCATCTGAGGCCCTGCAATTGTTGTCTGGTGCATTGATAGCGGGGAACTTGATCCAGGGGAACTTGATCTTTGAGACTTGATTATCAATTGTTTATGATTAATATTATTATGGGAAGTTCCAATATAAAGTTTTTGTGGGTGTATAACGGAAGTTTTCTCGTTGCTATGCAAAAGTGGTTGCCATAGCAACCGTTGCTAGGTGAAAATATGACCATTGAAATCCTTGATATCGATTTAGTGGGGGCGGTCATCTACTTTTTACCCATCCTTCATAATTTTCGTGCTATTAATTTTGTCCACCTAATTGCAATTCTGGACCACTGTGCAATGCCACTTACCTCATCATCTGAGCAAAGTGCCACTCGCACCACTCCGCCTGTCTACGAAACTGAACTGGTGTTCTCCAGAAGACGCAAAATTGATAGCATCAGGCATTATTTGAGTGTGCATTAGCTGATAGCACTGCTGTGGTGATACAATTTAAGTCAATAAGACTTTACTTAACTATTGTTTTAAAATTTGTTTCCACACCATTTGAAACTCAACACCACTTTCATCAAAACTGAGGGTATTTTGTTTGAAAATTCGTATACAAATGTAGCATTTCTTCTGCGACATTCAATCTTTTCTTTTGCATACATGTACAAGGAAGATCAGACCTGAAAACGGGGCAGCGGGTCACGGATCACCGGGGGTTTTTTTGACGCGGGTTGCCCGGATCACGGATCACCGCTGTGACCCGTCCTGACACGTTTTTTAATTACTCCTTTAATCAATTCCAATTTAAAGTCTCATTACTGATGAACTGAATGTTCTTCAGTGGTGGTCCAACAAGAAACAGAACCTTCCCTTTCTAAGAATTGTGGGACGCTCCGTTTGTTTTGTAAGGCTGCAGCTCTGAAACCGAAAGACATATTCTGCATTGACGGCATCTATAACATCAGTAAGCCGAGTCTCCATGAGTCCGGAAGCAATGGGAGAAAGTGATCTCCAGCGCCTTTGAATTTCAGAGAAACAGCTGTGAGAGTTTTCAGACACATGCATGAAGATATGGAAAATTGTATTAACTCCAAATGTTATATACATGTACAGAACATGGTATGTGCATTAACATTTCATGTATATTCTGTCTGTTGCATAGCATAACATGTTTGTAAAACCGTGATTATTCTATTCCTGAGACAATTTAGATGAGATACATGATCATGTTATCAAATGCAACTGCACTCATTTCAGAGGTTATTTCGCTCATGATTTATCTTAATATATACATGAGTACATATATGTACATACATGTACATACGTACATGTGCCTTATGAAAGCCATAATGACATAGAGGCATCAGACATGCACTAATTTATGATTCAATTAGATGCAATTTCACGGGTCATAAGCTCAGCGGTGAGCCGCTTCCATCTCTAGGGAAGTTATAAATGTGTCATGATAACAGCATAAAGTGTATCACTTTGTCTCATCAACTCCGTCTTATATTCTTGCTTGTTTATTTCTACACAAGTTTCAAGCGCTACAAAATTAGGAAAGCCCTTGATTTATACATTTGATGTGATATGATTTTATTTCAGCATTTCACTACTGATTAAGATCACCAAATCCGTTCGGCATAAGTACTTAGTAGACAATCCTAACCCACGACAATCAGAAATATCAAATGCTCTGCGGTCACACAGTGGAGACGTGTTTTCAGCGGACAGCGGGAGTTATGTGAAGCAGCAAATGCTACACCAAAAAGTACCTGAGTCATCAGCTGAGTCGAATCCGTCACTCAGATTTCAACACATTAAGCTCAGCATTCCTCAAGATGGTGGGTCCACAGCGGCTTGTAGCAGCTCCTTAATAGCTCCTTAACAGCTCCTCGTAGCAGGTCCTTAACACAAAGCTGCTACCTTCTTCCGCCTTTGCACTCAAATTCTTGATGGTGATCTCAACGGTTTAACACCTTCTATCGTTTATCGTTTATTTGAAATAATTGAAAATCATAGATCACAGGAAATATACAACAAAATCGCAAGTTATCATTGAATGATGACATAATGGGTGTAGGACGAGTGATACAATTATTACTACCAATGAAGTTTGCACCTTAAACATGTGAGGCCTTCAAACGAAACTTCCTCACCGATGGAGCAACAAAACCGCGACATCCCACTTCAAAGGGTATGAGCTCACACTTCCACCCTTGCTTCCGGATCCCTTCGGCAAGTTCTTCATATTTGGCGGCTTTCCTCTGATGGACATCCTCAACATTCTCTTCCCAGAGAGCGGTTAGTTCGCCCATAATCATTCTCTTCCCTACCGCGTCGATCAACACTAGATCAGACCGCTAGTCAGATAGGGATAATTCATCTGGCAGCTGTCCATCCACACGAACTCTCACATTTCCGCAAAACAGATCGAGACAAACGAGAAGACCTTCGTCTCTTTGTTTGACCACTCGTCACAAAGTCAATTCCCGTCACATACCTGGTGGGTATCACTGCATCCGAAACTGCTTCCACAACCGCTTGCAGCACCAGGCCGTGTCGGTGTGTGTACCATCCCCTCTATAGTGCCACATGACAACCAGAGAGGTAATGGCGAAGATTGCCATATAAAGTGTTCATACGACACAAAAGTGACACTGAGGGTCCGTTCCGTCCGAATTCCCCAACTTGTCAAATTAGCAGGGATAGGAAACATATCATAGACCCATTAAAGCTTCCGCTTCAAATGCCAATAGTCATGTTCCACCAATCGTTCCATGCGATCTTGCAATCCTCACTTTCCCAGTTGAGCCATCTTTCTTACTGCCCGTGTTGTGCTGCCAGGGTGAGTTTCTTCGCTTCTTCCAAGGTTCGTGCCTCATTCTCTCGTAGCTTTCTTCTTTGGTCACCTTCGTGCATTTCTGACCAACATTTATCTCTCTTTTTCATGCCGATAGCTCTTCTGTCATTTTGGACAACTCCCATGACCTTTCTGTGCTTTGCCATAGAGCTGATAGAGGACATGACTTCCGCCACATCCCACTTTCGGTCCACTTTCAGCTGAGGTGGGTCTGAGGAGATATCCGCATCACGAGAGAGAGAGAGAGAGTCAATATAGACTGCAGCCGTACTTTGCTGATCTTACATTCCTTCACAATATGTCAGCGGCAGTGGCGTCGTCTCCGTACCTGCGAGGCCTTCGCCGCATACTTTACAGTTTCAAGTCACTACTCTCAAATACGTTCCGAGCGCCAGCGCTCAGCTGTTAACTGCAGGAATCCTCAAGCAATCACACAATGAGACGAAGATGTGTTCATAACAAATCACAGAGATTTGTGTGTTTGTGGGATATGTGGAGAGTGTGCGCTTAGCTCGATAATTAGAGTCGTCCTCTCCCAATAGAAACGCAGAAGCAAATACATTGCAACAATGTAAGAAAAGATATACAGATTGTTTCATAAAAAATGGATCACCCTTAAACATCGCCTTAACTTCAACTTTGTCTAACTCCGCCAAACTTGAACGAATTTCTCTGAAATTTGGAAGATATGTCAGTTGTGCTCACTAATATCATTGTTGGAAATTTCAAGCATGAATATTGAGTTGTCTTCCTGTTATAGATAAAAAAGTAGTAGATAATTTGATCTTCATTTAGCAATGTTACACAAAATCATACCTCACTCTTATAAAATAGCATTTGTTTCCTTTGTTATGCAATATGTTGTTCTACAAGCCAAAAGCTAACAAGCAAAACAAAAATAAAGAAAATCGGTCAATCAGAGCCAGTATAGCACCATTATTCATCAACAATAATGTAACTGCTACATGTGATTAACTGGACTTCATGTTCCATAGCTTCCTGACTTCGTTGCGGTGGTGTTGGCAGCACTCCTGATTGCTTTCAGCTAGAAATCTATCTCTTACCGGTTGAAAACAATACAAAGCACAAATGAACAATAACGAGATCGCATTCACAAAAGGCAAAGTGTCAGCCTTGCTAGAAACTTGTCATAAAGAGGGCTCTGGCCGTCCACGCAAAACATCCAAACGCAGAGACCGCCTAATTTTGAGATTTGTTAAAGTTGATCCAAGTCTCTCGTTAACTGAGATGGCTGCACTAGACTCGTCTATTTCTAAGTCAACTATTCGTAGAAGACTTATTGAGTCGAATTTCAAGAGCTGTAAGAGGCCCTCTCAGATCGAATTATCAGATCAGCATACAAAAAGACGTCTCAGATGGGCAATGAGTCATTGTCACTGGCGAAATCAATGGGATCGGGTTGTCTGGTCTGATGAGGCATCAGTCCGTCTGAAGGATAGTGATGGTCGATTGAGATTATGGATAAAATCTGATCAGGAAATTCCGAGACATTTACATCGTCCCCGGGTGCAAGGTGGTGCGACTCTACTGATTTGGGCTGGCATTTGGACCAATGGCCGCTCTGAACTTCACATACACCAAGGAACCATGAATTCTGAACGCTATGTGAATGTTTTGCGAATGAACATTGGCCAAATGACAGATCAACTTGGTGATCCATCGACTTGGTTATTTATGGATGATAATGCTACGTGTCACAGGAGTAGTAGAGTCAACTTATGCAAGTCTCAATTAGGGCTTAGGACATTATCTTGGCCAGCTCGTTCTCATGATCTGAATCCCATAGAAAATGTATGGAGTATTCTAAAACGTAACGTTCGTCGTTCACTGCTACCTACAGATGGCGTATCACAACTTACGTTGCTGTTAAAAAGAGAGTGGAGAAAGTTAGATCAGTCAAAAATCAACGATATCATCGAATCAATGCCTAGACGAATTGGTGATGTCATTGACAATAAGGGTAGGGCCACAAAATATTAGCTTCTTAAGAACCGTTACTGTATCATAGCTCATCAGATTATATAAGGACATTTAAATATATTAGGGACATAAAGTAACATGAAAAATGCTTTCTGTATCATACCTATGTTTTATTTAGTCAAATTTTAGGATGATCCACTTTTTATGAAACGGACTGTATTTAGAAATTCAGAGATTCAGATAGAGAGAGGCGCAAATTTTCCCTATTCGTGGCTTCGCCAAATTTTGGAGAAGATGATGACGCGTTGAATCGGCGTGTCTGCGTTCACCAATGGCTGAATGTCGGATCGGAAGGTGAGAAGCCACTGTAAGATAAAGTGGCGAAATTTCCATAATTATTTTGATGTACGATTCAGTCAGAGATAATGATTCAAGGAATATTGGTGATATTATGTTTATGGCGGCGACTTCAACAGTGGTTATTTTCTACACCGGCCAGTCGTGAGAGGGATTATGTAGAAAACTCCAATCATCTTACACGAAGTTCATGGCATTGAAATAAAAACTACACCACTCTCAAGAGATAGAATATGAGGAGGAACACAAAAACATTTTAGCAGCCCTAAAGTTGAAATATGCAAGCGATTGACAGACTATAATAAATGCGCACATCTGAGTCTTGCGTTGGCGAGAGCTTCCTCGAGAGTAAATGTTCTCTAATCTCACCGAGGCGATCAAGCGTCATGTGAGAAATCGACATCACACTTTCATTGTCATTTGACGTTTAAAATCTTGGGAAAACAAGAGTCGCGTTGACGAACAATCAGCTTAGGAGTGCATGCTTACAAGGCTGTTCAGAAAAAGAGGTCGTCACAATGGACTCATAGTGAATCACAATTCACGTGCAGAATAGTCTACATTGGGTAGTCTATGGACTTCATTGTACCTTTCATTTAAATATCAGCATCTATTTCTCACATTTCATTTCATTTTGTAGTCATGGATGCCAGCATGACTTGAATGTTCATGTACTTGTACAAGTGTTTGAAAATTCACTGAAATTAAGATAGCGTCAAATTAATTATTTTATGCAGCAGTTATTGCTGTCTGCAGCAGAAATATAGGAATCCACTATGGAGCGAAGGCCTATGGTCTGGGAGTACGCGACGCCACTGATCAGCGGCAATCGCAATATGTTCCTCTTGCTAAACAGAGCAGAACTGGTAAGCATTCACGGAACACCAAGCTACTTGCACATCATATGCTGACCTTGGCTTCAACTATCTCCATTCTAGATGTGAAATATGTGCATGTGTAAATGATTCTACATGTTAAAAATTATAAGCAACATTATATACAATAAACAGCTATAAATAAGACGATATAATACAATGTAATACAATATGCATATATTTTAAAATCCATGTCAATAGGTGTCAGTCCACTCACTGGAAAGCCCATCCAACTGATCGAAGTGTCATGTCAACACAATGAGCTCAAAATGTAGCCTGCCTTAAACAGTAGTTGTGGCCATGAGTAGAGGGAGATGATCCCTCTTTGAAAATGCATTCAACAAATCTGAAAAACTGACGTCATATTGGACAAAGCAAGCATTTATTGACTGTTATTATGCATCAACTTACACAACAATTGAAAAAAGATGCAGCAAGTTTTATTTTTGAAGTAAGCAAGACATTGCATGATCAAAGCAAATTTTTTGAAGTTGAACATCAAAGAATTGATTAATTGCACGAAGCCTATGCAACATTAGAAGAAAACACAAAAATGAAAATGTAAGGATTTTATCCGCATATACTATTTTCATCCATTGATAAAGCGTTATGAAAATATCTGATCATTCTATTCGATGACTCGGTAAATCAGACATCATCGGCAGAATGGGATTACTGTTACGTCTGCGACAAAGTAAACAACTTTCTACTACATTACGAATTGTCTGTTTGATGCCAATTATCCAAAACTTTTGACGTATATTGTTTATGGTAGCTTCTCGACCTATGCATCCCATTTTTAGATGCATATCTCTGATAATCAACTTGCAGATGTGATGTTTCTTCGGTAATAATATAGGTTTCACATCCCACGATACTGAAGCTCTGGAAATTCTACCACCAACGCGAAGTATACCTTTGTCGTCTATAAAAGGATTCAATCTGAATATTGGACTATTTTTCAATACGGTCTCATTCTTTCTCAGCTTCCTGAATTCTTCTACAAAGCAGCTGTTTTGAATATATTCGATTATAGCTTCTTCTGCCAAATGAATATTGTCTAATGATAGAGACATTTCTAGCTGCTTTTTTCTTTTCAAACAATCCTTTATTTTCAAGTACCACGCTATTCTTCTTTTCAATTTGTACCAATCTGACGAAGAAGACAATAACTTCTCTAAAGCACTTGTTGCGTCTGATGCCAATGTTTGGCAAACTCGAATTTGTTGAACTTTCTTCTCTTCGTCATCGTTGTCGATATTGAACTTGGAAATATTCCTAGGCCATTCTGCTGTTGATTTCCATAAAAATTCAGGTCCGTTTTTCCACGAATCATCAGCGACAAATCGTTGGATTTCGACTCCATGACTCGCTTTATCAGCAGGATTTACTTCCGTTGGAACATAACGCCACTGAGAATAGTCAGTTCGTTCACGAATGTAAGATACTCTGTTTGCGACAAATCTATGAAATCTTGTCCTCGTATTTCGAAGATACTTAAGTACAATCGTACTATCGGTCCAAAACGTGTAATCTTGAACTTCAATAGTCATTTCATTATCAAGTATGCGTTTAATCGTTACTGCTAACTTTGCGGCAGTCAATTCTAATCTTGGAATGCTTATCTTTTTTATCGGGGCGAGACGAGACTTAGCGAAAATTATTGAACAATGTATATTACCATCAGATTTAATGAATCTGGCGTACGCAATAGCTCCGTATCCAACTTCGCTTCCATCACAAAATATATGGATCGAACAATTAGCTCCCATGAATGATTTGGGCTTCAGACATCGAGGAATCTCGTATTCAGCGAGTTTGGGTAAATCATCTATCCAATTATTAATCGCATTTTTCTCATTTTCAGAAATTGGTTCATCCCATCTGCTTCTTGAAAAACACGTTTCGCTGGTAAAACTGCAGGGCTAGTTAAACCAAGTCGATCATACAGAGAAAAGATTAGAGAAAGAATACCTCTTCTTGTGTAATCAGGAGTCTGAACATTCAACTTAAAACTAAACTTATCTTTCATAAGATTCCATTGAATTCCGAGAGCTTGATGCGTTGGTGCATTGTCATCTAAACTCAGTGAAAGAAATTTCGAATTTACAAGGCGATCATTTTCAGGAATAGAATTAATCACTTCTTCTGAGTTACTGACAAACTTTGTTAATCTGAAACCTCCTAGCAAACATACGTTTTTAACCTCATGTAAAAGAGAAATGGCTTCATCTTCGTGATCGACTGATTCTAAGAGATCGTCGACGTAAAAATTTCTCAGGACGGTCTGAGCGACGGATTCATTGACATTTATTCTATCATCAAGAACGCACAGTTGTAGTGCGAAATTCGAGCAACTCGGCGAAGAGATAGCACCAAACACATGAACTGTGAGGCGGTATTCGCATGGTTGTTGGTCTAAATCGCCATTGGGATACCAAAAGAATCTCATGAAATCGAAATTATTTTTAGGTACTTTTACCTGGTAGAACATCTTTTCAACGTTACCCGCAAATGCTAGATTTCTCTGTCTAAATCTCAAAAGAACGCCGATAAGATTATTAGTCAAATCTGGTCCCTGGAGTAACTCTGTATTAAGTGAAATTCCCTTGTACTTCAATGAACAATTGAATACTACGCGTACTTTTTGCTTTTGCTTGTGATAAACACCGTGATGAACTAAGTACCATTTTCCCGAATTTCGCGTTAGTTCATCTTCTGGAACCTTTTCCATATAACCTTCCTTCAACATACCTTCAAAAAACGTTGAATAATCACCTTTGAATTTTGCATCTTTGATCAATCTAGTCCTCATTGATTGAAGTCTTAGTAGTGCTTGCTCTCTGTTATCAGGAAAGACAACGTTGTCATCTCGAAATGGTAAAGGAATGACATAGTGACCATCTTCAAACGTTCCTGATGATACCTTCTTCTCCCACATCCTATCTTCAACTGATGGACCGACTTCATCCAATTCGACATCTTGAAATTCTTTATTATGTAAATTGTTCAACTTTTCTTCAATGTCTCCGAGTCTCTCTACTTTATAGTTCTAAATGTTTTGACATTCAGTGAAGCTGAAGAAGTTGGGCCACTTATTGTCCAACCAACCTTGTGCCTTGTTGCGAAAGGTTCATTATCTGATCCACTTACAACCTCTAACGGTTTAAGAATCTCTGGAACATTACATGTAATTCCGATAAGTAAACCGACTTCTGCATCAACTTCGGTAATTGATAAATCTATCAGATGTGGCCACTTCTCTAATTCACTTCTTTTTACTAAATCATCAGTGGATACTGGAAGTTTAGGCCTTGAAAAAGCTACAGGAAGTTGAACGACTTCGTTCTCGTTCAAATCCGAAATTTCCAAACCATGGACTGCACGAGTTAACGTGGAACTTTGAACTTTTTCCATAGTTGTTAACTTAATTTCTTCCGGTTTTCCTTGAATACCTAAACTAAACATCAAACCCTCTGAGATGAAGCAGTCTGAACTAAAGTTATCCAGAGCAGCATACCGGTACGTTACAATCGACCGCTGGTAACCTCTTAAGCCAACTTTTACCGGAACAAGAGACAAAGCAACTTTTTTCTTATTACCGGCCCCAGTACACATATTTGTACTATTATCATTCGCTGATGTATCTGTGCCAGGAATTGAATCAGATTCTTTATTCTCGTGAAGACATGTAGGATGTTTGCGTTGGCATACATTACACGTAATTCTTCTCCTACATACTTTTGAATGGTGACCTTTCTTTAAACAGCCAAAACAAAGTGAATTCTTTTTCACAAACTCTCGCTTATCATTTACCGACAATGTTTTGAATGAAATACATTTGTCAAGATCGTGATCATTAACTTTACAAAGTTGACATGCATATTTAGGAAAGTCGTATCTCGATATGCTAGTCTCAACTTGGGAGCGTTTAGTCGATCTTTCTTCAACTCCTGTTGAAAACGCATATGACGCTCCGCTACTTTTCGAAGTAACTGTCTGTGTAGCACTAGTTTTGTTCATAGACGAATTACGCTCTTCCTTACCAGAGTGACTTAATGTTCCATAAACGGGCATATTTACTAGTTTGGATTGACGTTCCACGAAATCGGATAAGTCTTTAAAAGAAACGTCGAATCCGGATTCTCGAATATTGAGAACATTAGTTCTCCACTTCTCGCGTAATTTATACGGAAGCTTAAATACAATCATCTTCATCTCTTTCGGACTTTCCAATTGGTTAAGAGCGCTGACGTTTTCCATATAATTATTACAACTTTTTAAGAAAACGCTAAATTTTTCTAGTGCCATTCCATCTTCTTGCTTAATAGCTGGCCACTGTTCCAATTTTTCTAAGTATGTGTTTGAAATTTCGAATTCATCACCATACTTGTCAGTCAGCATTTTCCATGCTGTTTGGTAACCTCTCGTCGGTTGCATATGACAACAACTTCGAACTAATTCCTGAGGCATACCAGAAGTGTACTGTTCCAAGTAGTATAGTTTATCGGAATCGTCGTCTATCTTATTTTCGATAATTTTGTAGAAAGCATTTTTGAATAACTTGAACTTAGTGAGATCGCTACCGTCAAAAATTTCCATTTTTCTTTGAGGAAGTGTAGATTGATTCTGCATTTTCGCAAGAGAAATTGATACTTCATTCTGCTTCCTTTAGACTTCAGCAAGCTGACTAAGATCTCCTTCTCGTACATTCGAAGTATTTTTACTAATTGGAGATTTCTCATTCAGACATTGACGCAGTGAATTTATCATTTCTTCAACTTTAATTTCGTAATCTAGCGCTACCTCGATTTCTTCATCGACATCGTTATCTGCTATAAGTTCAAGAACTTGTTGATTTTGATCGGTTAGGGTGGTCAAAATATTTTGTAATGTACTTATTAGAGCAAACATTTTGTTAATTTTATCAGCTTTGATTGCTGCATCAGCTTTAGACAGTGACTTTGTTAATTTTGCCCTAGTAAAACCTCTAAGTCCTGTTATACGAATCAATTCAGACATTTTACAACAAAATATTGACGATGATAATATGATACGAGTCACAATGCACTTCACAATCAGAAAATGGTTCGACTGCTCGGTTTACGACTTATCAAGCAATAATTACAAAATAATAATGGCACAGATTTAATCACTGTGATATACTGTTTATGTACAAAATATATACTGTGACGTAATCAAAATGACACTTCAAAAATTTGAAAGCAAGTTCTTATATCGAGTTATCAATTAAACCTGATACTCTCAGTACATTAAATAATCAAGTCTATATAGAGTGAGATTATCACGTAGAAAGTAAATGTTTTTGGACTTCTGATACTTCCAATCGCTTAGTCACTTGTAAATCAGAAATAATTTGACTTACTGGAGATCTTGAGATATTCACAAATTGATTCAACTGCACTTGCACTTTTAATAGTTTTGCTTGTACTTACAACAATAAGACCATACCATTTCTTGGAAACTTGAGAATTGAAGCTTTGACTTGGAACTTGATTGAGGAACGACGACTATTGAGATACTTCGACGATTGATTCAGCTGGTCGTAGATCTTGTGACTTCATGGAGCAGGACATATTGGCAAGTAGTCGAAACTGTAAAACGCGTCTATAAAACTATCCAGGTGCTTTTACAAGGTATTTATTTTCACCAAAGAAAGCCTTATTGAGACGGTTTCTGCAAAATACATGGGCGTATTACAAAAAAGTTAAAAATAACGTGCATACAAAAATGACAAATAACTCACCGACTAGTTGGCAGTCCAGTCACGAAAGACAACTCTAAACGTGTGTACTTCACTAAGTTACCAAGTGAAGTGAGTATATAACGACAGTTTGAAAAAAGGACCTAGTCATTTACATGTACATTCTATAAATTTTGCGTTACCATTGGGCCATAGACATCAATCAACGAGAAGAGCAATAAAATATAACAACGATATCAAAGAGCAATGATATCAAGAGAACGTAGAAATCTTGTGTAAAGTCTGTTAAACATAGCAATATAACGAAGCACATCAATCTTTACACATATACTTTAATATCAATTTATATATAATAACGACTTCCCGTGAATATACTGTGTACCCTTTTCTTCAATGAACCTATTTTCATTCATCATTATTATTAATTTTACAATTTAAAAGTTACGGTATGATATAAAATAGTTATACCGGTACTTTATATTATAAAGAACTCCTTTGAATTATAAAAGTCCTATTTTCATCGTCAATTTGTCAAGAAATCCTTTCAAGAATGCTTTTTTCTAACAAAGCAGACCCCTCTCACTTTCATCACCACACCTTCAACAAGCAACATAATAGTTAGCGTGCATATTTAAATCATAATACATAGTGATATTGGCAAGCATCGACAACATTCCTGGTAGTATTCTGGCATTCGCATCCGTCACTCTGGCAATCGATGAGCAGACAATAAGATTTCTGACTCATGTGCAATCAATCTACTTTTGCTTTAAATAAATACTTCAGATACCGACTATTGAGCCTATAGTACATGAAGCACATCAAGTAGAAGGATATCACCTAGGATTTAAAAGTATGACTTGTTTAAAGAATCCTTCAATGCCGTGTTTAAAATTCTATTTGAAAATTCTATTTTTATATAAATATTAAATTAAAAATTCATGTTTAAATTATTGGCATCAAAAAGCAATTTTGATGCATTTTTCAAAAACCGTTCTTTTTGTTCACTTAACTGTGTAATTCAATTGCTATCATGAAACTAATTGTCTCTTTTAGAATGTAATGCGATATGAGATGATTGTGCCTTGCATGGGGTAAAGATGCATTTAAGATAATGAACATTAATGCATTAATATGCAATGATACTTGACAATTAAATGCACTCAAAACCACCTACCAGCGATTGACGCTTCTGGAAGCTAGTCGGTAATATCACCCATCGTGACTGGTTGGACGTGCGCTCGCTCTGTCTCGTGGATTTGTGAATTTTGGCTCGTTTGGTGGTGTTTTGAGGGTGGTTTCCTTAATTTTTTGGTTTGTTGGATTGCTCGTGATCTGGTCTTCTACTTGGTGTGGTTCGTTTTTGCAATTTTGGTCTGGTTTGGTCGTTATCTGAGGAGTTCTGTGGTTTTTGTGCTGATTATATCTCACATTGCTGATCAGTGAATATTCCATTGAATCTCGTCGTTGCATTTGGTTCTAAAAATAGTGCTTTACTTTTACCTTTGCTGCCGGTTGTCAACTTCTGTGTTGGTGTGACGTCATTGGTCACTTGTTGATATCAGCTGGGCATAGATATCTGTGTGAGGCAGAGCTGGAAAAATTCCACTGAAATTTTTTAATTCCAATTCCAATTCCAGAGCAGAAATTTCAATTCCAATTCCAGTCGAAACAGTTCAATTCAATTCCAATTCCATAATGAGATTCAATTCCGAATTCCGATAATTGCATGACGCGTATATGTTAATGTATCTAAAGTTTCCTCGCTTCAATCTAACCCATGTGCCCGTATCCTATCCTCGTTATTCCTGTGTGCCGTTCCCTGCGTCGTTCCTATGTGCATTCTTATGTTCATAGTTCATATTTCTTGTGTACATGTACATGTATATATGTAGCCGGTCAGCCTACGCCATTTTCGTTTCGCAAATGAGATATTCAACATCTTGTGAAAAAGAGAAAAGAAAATTAACGGTCACAAAGAATCAAACGCTGAGAGAGAGAGAGCATAGAAATTAACAGTACCATAGAGAGTCCTAGAATGGAAATTGCATGAAAATTATGGCACACGCCGGGGGAACTAAGTTGGGGCAAAACGCAAATTGTGCGAGCTGGTTTCCATGTTTTCTTATTTGTATTTATCTTTATCAAGCCAAATTGTGATCTGGATTGCTGCCCCTTGTCCAAAGATCGTGTACACAAAAGCAATAGTGAATTTACAAAATACTGCGGCGACAGGATGACAAAGAAAGAAATCCTTCAAAACGTTCTGTACGTTCATCATTTTGAAATATCGCTCCTATGATCTATCAAGAGTATTATCAGTCACATATGCAACTTGCAATGTCGATTTACAGAACATACATTGCTCCAGCTTGAAATCAGAGGTCAAGACATCTCAGAGTATTCATTTTACTTGAAAGGGGTCCCCTGTTCACTATATTTGAACAATTTTCAAAATCTTTACATGCTTTCGAATATCAGCTTCCAAAATATCATCACACTATATCACATGTGTCATTTAGTGATTAATTGAAAAGTTCCAGCGACTATTCACTTATCTGAGAAATTATTGTCGGTGAAGAAGCTTTCAATGTGTTTATTCGACAAAAGCGCTAGGTTTCTTAACCGTATGAAGGAGAAATCATCCTATAATTAGATTTTTTCTATTGAATTCTTGAGATATTCTTACAACCAGTGCACCGCCCACTTTCAATTATGACTTTGTGGACCAATTTTTAATTCGAATTTTGAAAAATAGTTGTTAATGACTGCTGCAAATCGACACAACATACCAACCCAGGGAATAGTAGGCTATACCACATGAAACAATGTCACCATCTCACTTAATATTATCTTCATAAAAATCCTGCATTAATTTGCTGCCAACAACTTCCACAACCAACTTGGCGAATAGTTTGACTATGATACAATGTTTTAGATCGAATCTGATCTACAAACCATAAATTTTTCCATGTGCCATCATTGTACATAGGCAAGATATCAAACTTCCATTCTAGTGTACTATTGTCTACTTCTATGAGAGAGAGAGAGAGAGAGAGAGAGAGAGATGCGAATAAATCTATTAATAAACTGACAGAAGAAAGAAATTCAATGTGCAAATAACGTGATTGTTGATGAAAGAAAAAACGACGATAAAAATGGCATCATGAAAACTGATTAATGGTCCATGTTAAAAAAGGAGATTAAAAATTCCGTGATAAGAACGAAATGTGGTCGGGTCGAAAGCTAACGAGCAGAGATTAAAGGAAACTCTTTCAATTTTCAAAAGAAAGTGGATTTATCGTCAAGTGTCAAAAATTTGCATAAATTAGAAACGATGAGAAATTGAAACAACAACAACTACCAACAACAACACATACGACATCTTCAGTAGCTGTTCGAAGAACTCCGGGCTCTCGCGGTGTAACTTGACTACAGACGTAACAACTACAACTGCCTACCAGCGAACAACAACACATGCGGCAAAACATCAGCGAGCGCGATTGAAGATTGACGGTATAAGTGACACTGATATTCATGATATTTATGATATTATTTTGGTATAAGTGAGTCCGATCGAATTGAAATGAATTCAACATTAAGAAGTGAACTGCAAATTTAAAGTTTTTCTTTTATCGTTGAGTATCGTATTTGTATAACTATAGTCTTGAAAATTAATATTGTCAATTGTTGTGATTGGAAGTTGAATAATATTTCATGTCATTGCCATTTTAGTTGAATCATTAATTATTAGAATAATTTGATGACACTGTCCATATTGTGATTTGAACTGACAGGCTGCCCTTTAATGCAGGGTTAATTTTCCTCTTTCCAAACCGATTGTTTTTCGTGTGTACAACAGTTAAGTTCATCTCCAGTTTTTGTGCTTATCCAATCAATAACTAAATTCAACAATTGTTTTATTTTGATTAATTATCTTGCTTGATAAATAACTAAATAACAGATTGAACAAAGATGATTGTCTTTTCATTGTTTGCTTAATTGCTGAATTAACATTGTCCGGGGCTGTAGGCCCATCAAAGTCACAATTAGCACCCTTTATTCAACAATAGAATAAAACTAGCTCTGTCGATCTATCTCTCTCTTATCTCTGCGTGCAGTTAACACAACGGACGAATACTGTGATTTCAATTTTTGTACAAATAGATTTATCACAGGTCTATCGAAAAAGTGGAATTGAGGTTTATCAAGGTCAATTCCAATTCCAATTCCAGTAGATTTAAATATCGTCAATTCCAATTCCAATTCCGACGAAAAATGGAATTAATTCCAATTCCGACTTTTCCAACTCTGGTGTGAGGGCATTAACTTTCACTACTGAATAAACTTATATTTATGTACTGACAACAATTAGTTCATCGAAGTAGATAGTCTAGTGGTCTGTAACGTGGAACTTCGTTCGAGTCGTGTGGTGTTCAATTTTTACCTGTAAATTTTTGTTCAGGTTCATCATACATGCGGTTGCGATGTCTTCCAATCAGGAGCTAGGGTTAAAACGATAGTGAAATTTTCATTATCGATATTATCGATATTTCAAAATTCTTTATTGATACTAATATCGATATTTCTATTGATATTAATATCGATATTTCTATTGATATTAATATCGATATTTCTATTGATATTAATATCGATATTTCTATTGATATTAATATCGATATTTCTATTGATATTAATATCGATATTTCTATTGATATTATTATCGATATTTCTATCGATATTTCTATTGATATCAATATCGACAATAATATTCATATTGATAATGATCTCGATGATGATATCGATGCAACATAACGCTATCTATTCACTATCTGTAAATCGATTAAAGATCAAAAAATTGTGAGTATCGATATGAATATTGGCATCAAGATATTAATTATGATAGCTATATCCGTATATTTATCATCTAGCCTATGCAAAATCAACATGCACAAGTACACCTATATATCGATGACGTTCGTATACAATTTTCGATCAGACATCAGCTAAGTTCTAATGTCGAAAATGATAAATTTGATTAGTCTAACTGAAAGTATGATCGGTAAGTATGAAGAAACTGAAGGCAAATGATAAGTCTTGTAATGATTAAACATCATGTCAAGTTATAGATTTTGTTAGCTATCACGAATGCAATATGATTTTTTCTTCATATGATAAAGCAAGTTTGTTGTTGAAGCTTAGCTTATAAAAGTTGGGGTAGTACAATGTCTACATTTCCCCTTCTTCTCACGCGAGGACAAATCAAAGTGTGTCCACACAGGACTTAATTTCACTCGTCCCATGGTATGAAGTATTCGAAATGAGTGAGATCAAGTGGTTGTCTGTCACTAATATGACAAGAGAAAGTAGGATGGTCTCGCTTAGTCAATGTGTAACCAAGAGAGTGTGCGTCGCCTTGGGAAATTTGCTCAATCGATAGCAGGCTTATGTCGTCTGTTGATGTTTGGATCAGCTGACCTATTGTTCACGGGGGAGACTGAGTAACGAACGATGATTGATAAAAGGTCATTTACATTGCCTATCGCCAGCAGTCGTTATGTGTGCGCTATGAAACAATGGACTACTTCCGTTTACTGCGACGAATCATATCTTTATGTGCTTATTTTGTTGAGAGCAGTCATCTCTAAGGACAGAAATTAATCTGTGAGGCTGCGGTCTCCTACTGTGAGCTACCGAATATAATGTATAAGTACATGTGTACATAGGAGTGTGTAAAATATAGGTGCGATATCGATATTTTTATGAAAAGTGCGTTAGGGAAAATCAATATTCTAAACAATATTTAACATCGACATACATTCTTTAATATATACTATATCGATAACTGTATTATCGATAGCAACTTATCATCAATATTTCACCAATACTTATAACGATATCATTATCACTGATTATGTCGGTAATACTACTAGTGTATGCCTAAATATTGATCTTGTCATCAACATATACGTATATATCGACATTAGAGCCAATATGAATGAACATTTGACACCAATTTCAAGATTTATCAAGATCGACAGCATTGTTAAAAATAGTACCGATGTCATCAACGGTGATGATATTGACATTCACATCGTTATTGTTATCGATATAATTATCGATATTTGTATAGATAAGATTGTCGATATTATTATCGATATTATCATCGATATTATTATCGAAATTGTTATCGATATCATTATCGATATTATTATCGATATTTTTATCGATGTTGTTACCGATATTTTTATCGGTATTATTTTTAGAAATATCGATACTATTGGTATCGGAAAAATACCGATAATATCGATATTATCGTACCGTTATCGATATCGTGTTAACCCTATGAGGAGCAACCTTTACGAAAGAGCCGTCGGAACAATCGCTCGAATTCCATTAATGATGGCAATATTGACATTTTTAAAGGGTTATTGAATGACATGAAGCCGGAGATTATCGCTTCTTTTTCAACCAAAATAGATGAGTTAAATGTAAAGGTCACTAACTTGCTGTCATCTGTTGAGCTTCTGAAAAGGAAAGTGGTTTTCATTGATGAGAGACAAGAATTGCAGCAGCGTGAGATCGATGAAATAAAGGTTATGCTAGATGGATCTCACACAGAGCAAGTATATATTGAAATGGAGGAACGCCTTCTACGTGCGAACAATTTGTTTTTCGTGGCATCCCTGAGAGAAAGGATGGTACAGTGACTGATAGAAATGAGTGGGATGAAGGCAAACTTCGTGACATCTTAGACTGGTTGACTATTTCTTATGAGTGTATATCTGACTTGAAACGGATTGGAAGGGTTAATGATGATAAGGTGCGACTTTTGAGGGTATCAATAAATAATTTGTCTAAGAAGAGAAAAATTCTCCAGCTTTCAAGATCATTACGCTCTTCTCAAGATTTTCGGAATGTGTTCATTAATAATGATCTCACTCGTTGTCAGCAGGAGAAAGAAAGATGTTTAAGACAAGAACTGAAAGAAAGGCGTGAGGCTGGAGAAAATGTGGTGATTTATAGTGGAAAAGTTGTCAAGAGGTCAGATATTCGCAGAAATTTTCGGTAAAGGATTTTAAATCGAATTATTCTCCATCCATTTTTCTTTGTAACGAGCGTTCACTCCTCCCAAAACTTGATGACCTCTACCTAACTATTACTAATTTCCAACCAGGAGTTATTATGGTCACCGAAACATGGCTGAATGATAATGTCGATGATAATGTGCTCAGTTTTCCCCGATATCGGTTATTTCACTGTGATCGGCAAGCTAGGAGGGGCGAAGGTGTTTGTTTGTGGATAAATGATGAAATCAGGTCTTCGGTTCATCTGCCATCTAATAGATGTCCTTCATGCTGTGAAATACTGTTTGTTGTTCTGAAATGCAACTCCAACCATAGCTTGAGCTGTGTTGCTTACATCCCATAATACAATCTTTTTGAACTTATCCTCTTCCGAATCAGATAGGGATCCTGTGTGTCGTGTACCCGGTTATAATTTTCGTGAAAAAAGCTCTTCTTATAACATATTCTTAGAATACGTTTTTATAACACCTATCGGCAATCGATTTTTCCTCAGTGGATCATTTTTCCACAATAAATGAAATGTGTAACTTCTTCTACGATGCATTGTATTACTGCATTTCTTTCATTCCGGCTGAAATGGTAACTTTTACCAAGCGTGACAAACCGTGGATTACTCCAGTGTTGAAGCTTATAATTGGTAAACGATGGGATGCATTTCGGAAGCGAGATTGGGTGATGTATCAGCATTATAAATCTAAAGTTCAATCGGAAATTGTATCAGCAAAGCGCATTTGGGCCAATAAACATAGAAAAACAGCTAATGGTCTATGGAAATTCGTCAATGAGGTTCGTGGAAATCAAACGTCAACTGATATCTTTCATAGTCTTAGGCTACAGTCACACTGTCGGGGATGGACCACGATAAGGAGTCATCGGAGGTCATCGTGACGATCGGGGTCAATCGGGTTTATGATCGGGGTCTATCGTGGTCAGATCGCCGTCTTATCGTCCTAAATATCGGGGAGAGGGCTGACATCGCCGTAGCGGTAGTTTGGGAAACTAGTTGGACGGCGAGTAACACCTCATCGGGGCTATTCGAGAATCATCGGGGCTCAGATCGGAAATCATCGGGGTTAAGAACGGGGCTTTTCGGGGTAGGATCGGGGATATCTGCATCCCGACAAGGCCCGATGTCAGCCACGACCTAACGCGATGTAACCCCGATGTTCACCCGACAAACCCCGAATTTTGCGGCGATATGATACGATTTATGACAAGTAGCCCCGATAATAACCCGATTAACCCCGAATAGCCCCACTGAGCCCCGATAAATTCCAATAAAGCACGATGTGGTAGTACCTTTCAAGTGGGATTATATAAAAAGGGGAGAGGTGGTTTGTGTTTTCATTCGCTAACACGATGGAGAGCCTGCTGCACAAGCTTGACAACAAGAAAGAGATCACCGACGCCGAGCTCAAGAGGCTAACGCCAAATCAGAAGAGATTGCTGCACCAGTATCTAGACGCCCTGGAGAGAGAAGAGGATGAGAGAAAGCTGCAACAAGCCCGGCAACGAAGACGTCAGAGAAAGCGACGTTCTGTCTGGGTGAGAGAGTGGATCCAACGTCGAGATGCGTCGTGGGTTATGTCGTACCTGATTCCAGAGCTTGGCACCGAAGACCCGAACGTCTTCTTCAATTTCATGCGATTGCCCAAGGAATTGGTGGAGGAAGTAACGCAGCGGTTGGCGCCCAGGATCGAGAAGAAAGACACCCTCTTGCGACGGGCGCTGAAGGCAGACTTAAAGGTAGCCATAACACTACGGTACCTCGCAACGGGAGACATCTACCATTCACTAATGTATCTCTTCCGTGTGCCACACAATACCATTTCTGGCATTGTAACAGAAGTCTGCCAAGCCATCATCGACGTGTTCGCAGAAGAAGTCATGAGCCCGCCAACAACCCAGGCCGAGTGGCAAGCAGTCGCTGATGCATACATGGAACGTTGGCAGTTCCTCATACGGTTGGAGCAATCGATGGCAAGCACATCAGAATACGAAACCCTCCTCATGGCGGGTCAGAATTCTACAACTACAAGCACTTCTTTTCGATCATTCTGATGGAGCTAGTTGACGCGGACTACAAGTTTCTGTGGACGCACATTGGCACGAGCGGAAGTAACAATGATGCCGGCATTTTTATGCGATCTGAGCTTCGAGAATGTTTGAGAGAAGGAACTCTAAACCTCCCTGACCCTGAACCGCTGTCTGGAGATACGGAAGCAATGCCTTACTACATCATCGGCGACGATGTGTTCCCGCTGCGAACATAGTGCATTTCAGCATCGCGTATCGTCTTCAATTACAGATTGTCACACGCAAGACGGGTCGTAGAGAAAGCCTTTGGAATGCTAGCAACCAAGTTTCGTTGTCTCCTGAATCATATGACGCAGAAGCCGGAACGAGTGCAAACCATGGTGTTAGCTGCCTGTTGTTTGCACAACCTGATGCGGATACGCTACCCCCAGGCGCACGCCCGACTGGCCGACAGTGAAGACGAACAGACCCATGAAATTATCCCAGGAAAATGGAGAGAAGGCTTGCAATTCACATCTTTTGATGCCGGCGGCTGAGCTGGTAATCGCGAGGAGCGACTGGGACGGAAACAGAGAGAAACGCTCACCAAGTACCTTTATTCCGATGTTGGTGCAGTGGACTGGCAGTTGGACATGATATAGAACTTATGACTATATTATTATTTATTGAATAATAAATTATATTACTTTTATTTTTATTGACTTCTTTTTAATGTAAAGTGGCCTTGAAGTTTTTAACGAAACGCCATTCTAATAAAGTTTGTGTATACATTACATACATACCCGTACATCTGTACACTGTACAGTCTTTTAAATGCTAAAACCCTGTCCTTTTCAGGACCCCAAACATTAAAAAGAATGAATACGTAACTTACCTTGTGTAATAAAATAAAAATAAGAATATGTTGAATTACATTTTATTTTCGAAGTTTTCTCAAAAATAGATTAATAATAATCAGTTCTAATTCTTTTTTCACAATATTCTTAAAAATATAAGATAATGAAAACTATTATTTCAAAATCGAATTGCACTTTTCAAAGTTTTCTTACAAAATAATCACAACCAACTAACCGTGAGTTTTTAGCACAGAGAAAGGCTGTTTGGACTGGTGTTGTCTAGTTGTTCGAGGAGGGAGTCGTTGAGATGGACTGGAGGATGTTGTCGTCGACAACTAATTGATCAATGTTAAAGCTGGTGTTCTGGAGTTCGGCGAGGAAGGGCGTCTGTGGTGCGTCCAACTGTTCGGACCCTCGGCTGGTTGGTTGTCCCTGAGAGACCGTCGTGGCCGTCACACTTCTGACCGGCGTTGTTGGTTTCGTCGGTGTTGACATCATGGGTGGAGGCGGTGGCGGCGGAGCCATGAAGCTGCTTTGCGGCGGGTTGTGCGCGCTGTGGTAGTGGTCCTGTGGAGACGCGTGTGTTCCCCAGTAAACTCCGCTGCCGAACTGCTCCTGGTACCTGAGACGTTCGATATTTGGAGGAGCTTGCCCGAACATACTGCCCGATGATGACAGCGCCGGCGGCCAGTGCATCGATCTCTGCAGTGGCGGCGGTGGCTGGAACGCGTCAACCGGCTGCCGCTGCTGCCGCTCCTGATTCCGCTGGTGTTCGTGGAGGCGGCCGACGTACCTGAGGCCTTCGTTGGCGACGTGCTGCGTAAAGTCTCGGAAGAGTTGGTCGTCGCCTTGTAACTGCAAGAGGGTATTCTCATACAGCTGGACATGGTACTGGACGTATGCGTTCTCGGAGCGCAGGAGCTTCTTCCTTATTGCTGCGACGTTCAACGGATCTTCAGCAGCTTCTTGCTCGGTGTCGGTCGTCGCCGTAGTTGTGCTGTCTGTGGAGGGTGTAGTCTTGGAGGTGGCGCCGCTCGCAGCTGCAGGGAGGCCCACCTTTTTCTTTATGTGCATGGCCTGACGTGTGGGCTGTTCGTGGATGTGGCCCTCCAGGAAGTTGAACCTTTCGAGGACCCACTGGACGCGAGGAGTAAGTTGCTTGTAGGCCGAGCCAGAGGGTTGGGCTTGCGCTCCTTCACGTAGATGTCACGCTGGTGGTGTAGAAAGTTGAACAGAGTGTCTCTTTCTACGTTGAGGTACCTCGCCATGCCCTGCCACAGCTCCTCCTTCTTGGTGACGTTTTTCCAGTCTTTGTCCTGTCTGTCGTACAGGCACATGTGTTCTTTATACCAGTCTATGGCCTCGTCTTCTTTATCTTTTGGGAAGTTGACAGCCTTTCTCAATTTCTTCGGTGGGGCCTTCGCGGCAGGACTTCTTTGGCGTGATGGTGATGATGGTGGCGCTTCTGCTGCTGCATCTCGTGGTCCCTCTGCGAATTCGTCGCCGCCGTTGTGGTCTCCTTCCGCTGTTTCCTCCTCCTCCTCTTCCCTTGTCGGCGGTCGTGCTGGCAGGAGGACAGGCGGTGCTTGGTGCTTGCCCTGCTCGCTGCCTTGATGCTTGCCAATCTTCTTGGTCTTGGCCATGATGAGTTGTGTGGTCTCTGAGTCTTGGACAGGTGTTGCTGCTTCGAAGTCTTGTCGGTGAGTGATGAGACTGATGACTCACTAGTCCCCCTTCATTCAAAACGCGATTCGATTGACGTTTCAGTGTAGTTTCTCTGCAAGCATATCCAATCAAATGATTAGTCTGGCGCTAAAAGCTTGCGTTGTGACGAACGCTCGGTATGAATAAAATTTCATGTCTGCATTATCACGTCAGTTTCTAAAAGTAGGAAGTACTTCATTTTCGTCATATTTCCCTCCTTCACCGCGGTGATGGCATCGCGGTGAGTGGGGTTCACCGGGGCGCGTCGGGACGCACCGTGGTTTCATCGCGCCTTTATCGAGGCCCATCGCGGCGCATCGCGGTGAGTCGGGGGTGCTATCGTGGTGGCGCTGACGCGATGCGGGCCGTTAAGTTGAGCGCGTCCCGCGCGCGGTCGGGAACGATCGGGGCTGATCGGGGCGTATCGTGCCTTTAACGGGACGTATCGTGCTCCATCGTCATGATTTTCACACTTTTTTAGTTCATGGCGATGAAAATATCGGGGTTAATCGGGGCTATTATTGGAGTATGATCGGTGCCCCTCGGGCCTCTGTTGCAGACGATCGAGCGCGACAGTGTGACTGTAGCCTTAGAAACGATTATATTTCTCTGGATGATCTTATTGAGGCCTTTAGCAAGGAATTCCGATCAAATTTTGCCTGTGGTGATGACGAGCGGCTAGTTTCTCTTTCAAATGATACTTGGACTTGTCAAATTTCGTCTGAAGCCGTTCTCTGTGAATTGCTTCGCCTAAAGACTTACAAATCTTATGGACCGGACCAGATCCCTCTGCGTCTCATTTCGGCTGGAGCTCATTTATTGTGTAAACCTCTGCGAGTGATATACAATCGTTCATTACAGACAAGAATCTACCCGGATTGTTTCAAGCAGGCATACACGCACCCAATTCCCAAGAAGAGCAAACCATCTATAAAGGACTTCCGTCCGATATCGATATCATCTGTTTTTGGTAAGGTCTTTGAGAGACTAGCGCTGCGTAGTATGAAGGATGATTTGATTAGGTGTTATGGTTTGAATCAACATGCATACAGACCACATGGTTCAACTACGAGTGCTCTAGTGGCAATTCAAGATCACATTTCTTCATCTTTAGATCATCGAAGTACTGCTGCTGTACGTATATTGTGTTTGGACATATCGAAGGCGTTTGACCATTTGCAACACAACCGATTGCTGAATTTTTTAGAGAGCATGGGACTGGATCATGGCTTTTTGTAGTGGTTACTATCTTTTCTTACTGCTCGATCGTATTGTGTAAAGATCAATGGGAGATGCGGTTCAACAATCTGTGTTCCATCTGGTTTTCCTCAGGGATCCGTTTTGGGACCCTACTTATTCGCAGCTTTTATGGGGTCAGTGAACTTGAGTTGGCCTCTTACACAGTGTGTCAGATACGCTGACGATGTAACGATCATTGAAACTATTGAATGTACGAGTCAGACTTTGTTATCCATATCAGATATTGAAGAGATTTTTGTGAGTGCAGGTCTTCGCTTGAACAAAAATAAGTGTAAAGAAATGATTATACCACGCTCTATATTATATTTTCCTCCACCGATTTCTGCAGATTTTGTAAGAGTTGATATTCTTAGAATTCTTGGTTTTGCTCTCACTACAAATCTTAGCTGGGAGGCACAAATCAAAGACGTTTTAAAAAAGGCCTCGCGTCGTTTGTACATAATCCGTTGTTTACGTGATTCTTTGTGTAAAAACGATTTGATATCTGTTTATCACGCAATCATCACAGCCTTGTTTATATATGCTTCTCCTGTATATGGTAATTTGTCTCTAGTTTTATTAAGTAAATTAAATCGCTTTCAGAAGAGGGCTCATCGCTTGATTTGCGGTCGTCATTGCTCGTGTAACATGTTTGACGATATCTCAGATACATTTCTTCAATGTGGCTTAAAATTGTTGCTGAATTGTGAAAATCCGTGTCATCCGCTTAGCACGTTCGTACCTAATCGTTTGTTGTATACTAGACATTTTATGTTACCAGTATCACCCACTGCAAGGCGTTCGAATTCATTTTTTCAATGGTTTTGTGGAAGGTCAAATGAGCTTATGTGTAAATACTAGAATTTTTCTTGTAAGTGTCAGATATTATTTGTCTTTTATGTGATATGAATCCTGTCAGCGTTTGCGCATTGCCTTTCTTTGTATTTATCGATTTTCATAAATAGGCCTTTAACTAATAAAAATGATGAATAGATAAAAGTAACTGATAATTACTTCCACTCTTGACATGAAACTTCTTCACGCAGATGACACGTAAGAAACCCGAGCTTGCTTAATGTACAGGTGATCAATGCTAGTTTAATAAGTACTTACATTTTCATGCTTTTACTTTGGATGGCATACTTTGTACGATGGAAAAGACTGGGCAGTAATATGAGCATAACAAAGACACAATAAAATGAACAATTTAATTACTGACTGAGTGTTTTTGTCACGAAATGTTTCTTCTCCGAATGCACATAATAAAATGATTCACTAAAGTGAGATTTACGTCTGAAGGAATTCCAGTGAAATGCGACGTCAGCTCAGAATTCACCGAAGTTTAAATTCACATGTCTTTTGTGTTTAGATTGATGACCGCGAGCTAATGTATAAGAGGCTGGAATAGAGAGGTCGCCAAATATATCATCAGATTTTCATTTCGGTAAGTGTTCCAAGGCTACTTGCGTTACCTGTACAGCATCAATCAATATTTAGAGACTTTATTCAGTTCACACTGTGCGGTGAACGTGCCACAGATACATCATGAAAAAATCAGATAAAGTAATGAATGCAAGGATCAGACAAGAGACAATTTTTACGTCCATCTTTTAAAGCAAATAAAAGAGCGACTAAAGCAACTAGTTGTCGGTGGTGGTGATGTCAAAGTCGATCAATTTCTATTAGAGCGAGATCTCTTACGAAAAATAGGTCGTAATACATGGTCTGGATCGTTCTCATTCTGTTTGAAGAGCTTAATACATTTGCTAAAATGGTGGGCTATTTTACAATTTTTTACTATTTTGCTGAATGACGCTCAACACATATTAAGTCAGATAGAAGGTAGGCACTGTGATTGCAGAAACAAGGATACGCATACGTAATCAAACAGCGAATAAAAGCAACATAACAACTGCATGTATTTGCAAATGCGTGGACACTGAGCTATACGTAAATTACACAGAGTGTAAAGTCTCCATCGACATTTCCATCAAGAAAATGCAGTGTACGGTAATTCAGATACCAAAGCTGCAGACGTGCCCTTGCCAGAGCCTGGGATGCAAGCAATCTGGAATGGATCCAATTTTGGCACCAAGTGAGGTAGTATCCAATTGATAAGTACAATCTTCTCAATGACCTTTGCCAGGACTAGTAATATGGAAATTGCTGCTGACTTATGAAACTATGCTCCACGATCCACTGTCAAATGATCAGGAGGTAGGCCCACCGGTATTGCATGTGGTTGCTATGAAATTCAATCATTCTTTGCATCTCCTAAGCGCCAGGTGTTATATGAATTATCCCCTGTAATGAAATTATTCAAGATATGGACAAATCTTAAGGTAGATGGCTTGTCTAAGGGTAATGAGCAATTCTTTCAAATTTCATGTAGGCCCACGTAGGATTGTGGAAGCTTTATTTGAGATACAATAGCGTTTGAAACTTTATGATAAAGTTAGTAACTTTAGCGTTTAAGAAGCAGTTCGCAGCATGTATGTCACATACATTGGATATATTATAATTACTGAACGAACTGTGGGCGGCGCGCCGTCTGAAATCGACTTCAAAGTTAAAAGAAACAATAATTACCGTACAGAAAATATGCACAAAAAAGTCCTGTCAAAGTGGGAAGGATCGTGGAAAGAGTAAAATCTTGAGGTGGCGCTTGAAAGCTGAGAATGAGGAGATGAAGCTTGCTGGGGAGGAAACTTCTGTAGGTAGCTTGTTCCAAACTCGGCATGCTTCTATAGACAAGTACACAAAAACACGGGAACCGGGGGAATTCGGACAATTCCTAAGAGAGGCGGATGGAAGGATGATACGGGCTGTGATGGAAGATCGTAGTCGACTCTTGCAGCTGACTTGAGAGATCGGAAGAAGGCTGTCTCCGAAGTAAGAGGGAGCATTGCCATTGAGGCAGTGAGCCAGACAGGGACACCAGAACAGCAAGCCTGCAATTAATTCGCTCAAGAATATGCAGTGTAGGTCGTATAGAGTGATGCATTCTATAGATCTCACATTATAGATGTGATGGGATGCTACTCAGCACCGACTGAAGACGGTTAAGGAGCCCTTTGGGAATACTGGTAAAGACGTAGCGGCCGTGATCGCAACCAATGAGCCGATCAACGATAGGGGGACATGTCTTGTGACGGACCGACGAATGAAATGGATCTGTCCTGAGGCTTCAAAGCTGACCTTGAATTCCATAGACCGACTGGACTAGAGAGTCTGGCTGAACTCCTAAGCAGCGAGCTAATGAAACAGGAACGAAATTGAACGATTCCATTGCAATAGGAGCTGAAAGAATTTTATGCTGACGGCAACGAGAAGACCACTATAATTTCTGTTTTGGAAGCATTGAGCTGCAGCTTATTATCATGTAACCACATGCGAGCATATTCGATGCACGAACTCATTTGCTGCTGAAGTACAGAGGAGTCCGAAGAAGCCATAAATACTGATGTCGTCAGCATAAGCGTGTGCACACGTAGACCGTGGGTTTCGATGAGATGGAATCTGTTATATAAAGAAGGAACAAAATCGGTTGACTGAGCACGGACCCCTGTGGTAATACGTGGTCGATGGGAAAGGATGTGGTCTTAAAATGCTGATGGCTTACAACTCGATATCTGCGTGAGAGAAAGGGGAAATGAACCATTGATTGACAAGACTTTTGAAAAATCTTTGAGAAAAGTTATTTCACGGACCTCATTAAAAGAAGTCTGAGGAGCACAGTCAAAAGATCGGATGGCATGCTGATGCATAAAGCAATCTCCTCTTATCTAATAGATACTATGCTTGAGTTTTGATTCCTCATGCCATGACCTACCTTTAATAAAAGTTCGTTTTTTTATGATATGTACAGTAGCATATTTCACTGTTTGAGCAAACCACGGGTTGGGCCCAAGAAAGACAGTCTGAAAAGCATGTCCTATAGCCTTGCAAGATAAAAGCTCACGAACCTGCTAATGGGCCATTTATAATTCTACTTTAGATCAATTAGTTAAGCGTGAAGTTTATCAGAATCGGTCAGGAAAATCAACCGAATACGAAGCCTGATCCGAAAAATATAAAACACATAGAGTAATTATTGACGTTTTTAGCCACTCTCAGTGAGAATACAGGATCTGAAATATATTGCAATGTCACTTTCAAGAATTAACGAGTGAAAGGCTGCTTATAAAACAAAAGAAAGCAGTTGAAATAATTGTAGCCAGTCGACACGAACCGATTCGAATTTTTCTCGAATTGCAATTTCGAATCGAATCTCGAACCGGCAGCAGATTTGCGAATCAAATTGAATCTCGAAGCTTCACAGATTCCGTCAATTTTATGATGCAATTAACCGAATTGATTTGCTTCCTTGATAAAATATAACTTAAAATTTCAACATTTTGTCAACTTTATCAAAAACGAATAATGTTTGCATGTCGATCGAATTTCTGCTTGCAAAGGAAAAGAAGGAGTGAGATTTGTAATTTGCAAGTTATTGAAATTTCGACCGGCATTCATTAAATCTCACTTTAAACACAATACTGGCAAATCGTCTAAGTTAGTGCGCCTGAAATAATTAATAATGCTGCGTTTTGCAAACATAATGTAAATAGAATAATTAAATATTGAATTCCATCCTCAGTTGAAAAATAGTAACAGACCTGAATAGCTGCATGCCTGAATAGTTCACATCTCTCAACATCGACACAACTCCCTGTTAAATACATTTTAATACTTTAATCCCCATTTTCACAAGCTTAATATTTGAAACATTTCTTTCATGATTTCGCTAAATAATCTCAAAATTCGATCTAAACGTTCGGTATCCCGAGATTCAGGCCAGAAATTATTTAATATGCGATAATTTACCGGAACTCCACAATTGTGATTCTCATACATTGTTCCTTCGTTTAAACAGCTTCGCAAAAGCTAATGTAAAGCAAATTGAAAAATGTTTTGATAAATTAAACGCGATATCTGAAATAAGTTTGAATTCTCATCATATGAGTAAGCACGTTTCTGCATTCGCCGCAGTTCATTTTAATCTTTAATTTCAACTGTTATCGCTTTTGTTTTAATCATTTTCCTTTGCGATAGATGCACTAATCTTCATTAAGTGAATCAATGTTTTCAGCAACGCGTCAAAAGAAATATTTCGTTTTTCTTTGCAAAAGTAAGTGCAAAGGAATGAGTTCTCAAAGTGAATCAAACTATGCTGATATTGATTATTATATATACTCTCAGAGTATAGAATTCATGACGTGACATGACTTCGTGCAGCTTTCAGATCCTGGTAGCAGACATAATGAAAATGATGTCTTCTCAATGATTTATGTTATTTATGTCTTCTGATACGTGCAACTACATTTTCGCAAATACATGTACTATAAAAATCGTGAATGATTTGATTCTTACATGTTCACTGTTGGATTTCTTAACTTTGCAAAGTAGTCACTCTCATTTTCACTCTCTCCAAATTTGTATCTGCAAAGATTTGTCAGATATATTGACTTCGACCATGTACTACACGCATTAGTTTAAACGAAATTAGCACAAAAAGATTCCCTCGGATGTAGGTCCACTCACATCAAGTTCTGACGAGACCACAAGTCGAGCAAAAAAGAAATTGTGACACACAATTTTGAGGTCTCATTGAATTTCAAGGATTTCTCTCACTGAATAAATAGAGACAACAAACATCTTCAGAGCAATTACCATCCATGAATAGTGTTTCTTTTATCTGAGGCGGAATCCGAAGCCGAATGGTAAACGAAACAGACATTCACAAGATTGCCAGAACTGAAGCTGCATATTGGCCAAATTAAGAGTCGCGAAATTGAGACTGAAATTCAATGAAAACTTCTTAAATTGCCGAGCTGTTGAGGATAATTCAGAATATACGATGCGATAGGAATGTCTATCAAAATTCGCTCAATTGTTTTTGTTATGCTTTGTTATCGTTTTTGTTATGTAATGTATTCTACATAAGCTTAGTTAAATATTTGTGTTCAAGCTTATCAGACGTTTCTTGTGATTACTACAAATATTTTGGTCATCGTAGGCTAATTTTGAACAGATTTTATGCTGAAATGTTAAACATGAAACTTCTGGAACAACTAACAATTTTGAGCATCATTTGATTTTGTATCATCTTAAATAGATTACACAAATATATGAAAGTTGGTGGATTCGGCTTCATCCTGTATAGTATTCGCGTCAAGCCTTATTATTGTTTATCCAGATATTCAAACAGTTTTGATAAAAACAAAAATACAGCAATAAAGCAATATCAATTGTTTACTTTGATTAATTTATGATCGTCTTATTTGTAAATTAGTTGTAGATCTATCCTGTCACGAATTTTGCAATTTGTTGAACAAAATGATGTTTTGTTTTTCTGCGGCTGATTATGAATATCAAAATTATTGAAGCTTGAGTTTCGGCTCTATATAAATTCGTTTTTAAGGAAATGGCCGACATCGAAACTTGGTCAAACTGTGACTAATCCGAAATAGCGATTTTTTTAATATTCGGCTGTCTAAAACTGAAAATTCTGTCGGTGCCTGAAAGAAACTACTGTTTCTCAATTTCTCAGACAAATTGGCAGACAATTTATTTTACATTCATCAGAGTGTGAGTGGGAAGTTGAACCGCACTGTTGTATTAGAACGGCGCTGTTGTTTATATCAGAGCGAATTGAAAATTTCCGCAAAAGCAACAAAATTTGTATCCATTGTCATGAATATGAACTTTTATTTTAAGAAATGAATATATTCATGGCTATAGACCGGGGCTTATTACATCTTCCGACGACATAGTGCTCGTCAATTCAAAGCATGAAGTCATATATTATATCAAAAGTAGCGAATGTTGTGTTATTATCAATAGCACGCGAAATTTTTTCTAGAAAACTCATTATGGGTTTCCTAAAAATAAAATTACATTATAAGGTCATGTCACACTGGAGTCATATTGATTCAGAATTGATTAAGCAATATTGGATACGTTATTTAGATGACTGTTTTTTGCTACGGAGTCAAGATTTCGGTGACATTGAAGAATTTCACGAAATGATAAATAATTTGCATCCAAAAATTGAATTTACAGCCGATTCTATCTCGAAAATCATAAACTTTTTAGATGTTACACTATATAAAAGGAATAATAAGATTGAAATTGACGCTTATCACAAACCCACCGATAGCTTTCGTTTTGTTCCATTCAACTCAGGACATCCTTATCATGCATTACAAAATATACCATATAATCTTTCAAGGAGAATCTCAAGAATTGTGTCAGAAGAACGTAGGAAAAATAAAGAATTAGATGAACCCAAACAAAGTTTGTTGAAATTAAGCTACCCTTTAAAATTAATTGATGACACAATAAAAGTAGCTAAAACATGCAACGTAAATAAATCAAAATCTGACTCGAAAGATGATAAATTATTACCTTTCATAACAACGTTTAATCCAAATAACCCAAATATTATTAGAACTGTAATTCGCCCGGTGACCAGCAGTTTGTCCTTAATTGGACTTTTCCAAAATTAAAGGGTTGTTCCCTCTTATAGACAGAATAAATCATTACTAACTATCCTCAGAAAAAATGAAAATTTTGCTGTGACTGGTATCACTCGGTGTTGAGATGCGAGGTGCAAATGTTGCGACCACTTAGTTGTAGGCACGAAGATTACAATTTAACATATGGATTTCGAATTGAATAGGAATTTTAACTGTTATTCCAGTAATGTGCCATATGTTTTGAAATCAAGGACTGCTCAGATTTCTACATTGGCCAAACTGGAGATATGATACGTAATAGACTTACCGTCCATCGCCAACATTATCAATAATCGTAGCTTAGCAATCCTCTATGTCACCAAACACATACTGCAGGTACATGTGCTAAGGAACATGATATTAGATTTGAAGCTGCGCCTTTCAATCAGTCTCCAAATAACGCAACCAGATCCGAGAGGGAAATCAAGGAAACATATTATATTTCTTAATTCAAACGAACGTCCTCTCAATAGGTATCAAAGATAGTTGCGGTTCATTTCATTTATTTCATGTAACGGTGTCTGACGAGGTGTTCACAAAAATACACCGAAACCGGCAACACCGACGACATCTCCTTGTTTTCATTTCTTTCATATCAATTTATTTTATCCAATTTCCTTTTTGAATTTTATATATATATATATATATATGCATAATAGAGACACCTATGATTTTTTGGAAAAACTGAAAGACTTCAAAAGAAAAGGATATAATGCTAATAATGTTATCCTAGCCACTTACGACGTCATGTCACTCTATATTAATATTCCTTTATCATTAGGAATGGATTCGATAGACCTTGGTTAACTGAGAAATGTATGTACCAAAGTAAATATAGGTATGTACATACATTTGCATTCAAAAATTTTCAGAATTTTCTCAATTTCATCATGAAATATATTCCAATTGCTGGCTACCGTATATGCTCTACTCAGCATTCCAATAATCAGACCCCGGTGCCACGCTCTTGGACAGTTTGCTTCAAAATTTAATAGCACATTTGTGAACGTTTCTTTTCTAAAGATGCTAGTTTCCAAATTATTCGTAATATTTATTTCAACATCCAAGAATGCTATACTATTGCCTCCAATATCTACAGTAAATTTTAAATTTTTGTGTTGTCTATTTAAAAATTGGTGAAACCGTTCTACTTTCTTTATATCATCAAAAACGCAAATGCAATCATCTACATATCTTGCGTAATATAGTGGACTGCATTCTTCATTAATCCAATTTTGTTCCATATGTGACAAAAATAGATTTGCGAGTGTAGGAGCAAGGGGGGAACCCATACTTACACCATCTATCTGCTTAAACATTTGGTCATTAAATAAAAATTGACCACTCGTGGCAAACAGGCACAGTTTTTTAAATACATCCCTGCCAAACAAAGGCTTATTAGTTGATTTCTTATCATAGACTAAATTAGCCGCCAGCTCAATTGTTTCATTTACAGGTATGTTCGTGAACAGTGATTCAACATCATAGCTAATTAAAATATGTTTGTCATGAAAAAGTTCATGATTTTTATTAATTTCTTCTATCAAGTGAGAGGTAGAATTCAACATATGTTTAGAATTTATATGTAGAAATAGAAGTTTATATAGTTATATAAGTTATATAAGAATAGAATTTATAGAAGAAATTAATAAAAATCAAGAACTTTTTCATGACAAACATATTTTAATTAGTTATGATGTTGAATCACTGTTCACGAACATACCTGTAAATGAAACAATTGAGCTGGCGGCTAATTTAGTCTATGATAAGAAATCAACTAATAAGCCTTTGTTTGGCAGGGATGTATTTAAAAAACTGTGCCTGTTTGCCACGAGTGGTCAATTTTTATTTAATGACCAAATGTTTAAGCAGATAGATGGTGTAAGTATGGGTTCCCCCCTTGCTCCTACACTCGCAAATCTATTTTTGTCACATATGGAACAAAATTGGATTAATGAAGAATGCAGTCCACTATATTACGCAAGATATGTAGATGATTGCATTTGCGTTTTTGATGATATAAAGAAAGTAGAACGGTTTCACCAATTTTTAAATAGACAACACAAAAATTTAAAATTTACTGTAGATATTGGAGGCAATAGTATAGCATTCTTGGATGTTGAAATAAATATTACGAATAATTTGGAAACTAGCATCTTTAGAAAAGAAACGTTCACAAATGTGCTATTAAATTTTGAAGCAAACTGTCCAAGAGCGTGGCACCGGGGTCTGATTATTGGAATGCTGAGTAGAGCATATACGGTAGCCAGCAATTGGAATATATTTCATGATGAAATTGAGAAAATTCTGAAAATTTTTGAATGCAATGGTTATACTTTGTTCTTAAAATTGTTTCGGATTATGTACATACCTGAAAGATTCTCAAATGAGTTCATTTTATCTGCAGTAAGACTAGTTTTGGAGAATAATTTCTTCTCACTCGAAGATCAAGTATATTTACAAATATCTGGGGCAGCTGTGGGTACAAAAATGACCCCAACATATGCCATCTTAGTCATGGGATACTTAGAAGAAAGAATGTACAGACTAGTCATAAATTCCTTCAATCATGATATTGCAGATGTCATCAGAGACAGGTGGATTCGTTCACCCGTGGATCACCCGAAACATGATTTAAAAAATGTTCCATGTGCGTTAGCGAAAAGAATTCTCAACATTGTCTCAAAAGAAGCTAACCAAAACAAGCAGCTATCAGAATTAAGGGTAAAACTTTTAAAATTAAAGTACCCTTATGGTGTAATCCAATCTGGCTTCGATCGTGCCAGACAGCAAAGTGTGAATCCTATCTCAGCATCTCCAATTGCAACTGATATTATTCCTCATGTAAGCACATATAACAAGAACAATCATGACGTCTTCAATAATGTGATTAAACATGTCAGCAACAGCTTGAAGTTAATGGATTCCTTTCAGAGGTATAAGATCATGAGATCATGGAGACAACCTCCCTCACCTTTAAGCCTCCTTAACAAACATAACCGACCAACATTAAAAGGTGTTAGTACGTGTGACGAAACAAGATGTGGTTGTTGTCCAGTAATTATTACAGGCAAGTGCATCAACATTCGAATTAACAAAGGAACAATTAGTGAAACAATAACATTTGAAATAAGAAGGAACATGAATTGCTTATCTAAAAACATCATATACATGTATATTTTAAGATACAAAGGCTGTAACGAACTATATGTTGGAAAAAGTGGCGACTACTTTCGTAATAGGTTAGCTGTGCATAGACAACAAATAGCGCACTCTAACTATGCCATACTGAATGTGAGCAGGCACATAGCTTCTTGTGCAAGATCAATAACACCAAAATTCGAAGCAGCTCCAATTTACCAGCTAAGTCCAAATGATACTAAAATGGACCGAGAGAGATAGGAGCAAATCTTTATTTCTATGCTTAATTCTAGTTTGAATTCTGTCTGATTTGTATTTTTGTTTCTATTGACTAATATGGTTTTTGTATTATTTTGTATAATGTATCTTCATTATATGAGTAACTCCCATAGAAGGGAGTGAAACCGGTTGGAATATCATTTGACTTTTCCTTGAGTTTATATCTAATTGATTACTTATATATAAAAGTGAAAAAGCAAATGCTTTTTTTATAAATAATAAAAAAGTAAACCCACCGAGAATCCAAAACACTCAATTTAACTTAAATGCCGATCGATTTTTGCCGTTTAGGACGGCTTCTCAAGGCAAACTGATTTATTAGGGCAGAATACAAAAAGAAATTTGAAATCATTGATATCAAACTTAGTGAAGACGCACACATATACAATAGTGAAGAAATTAGAGTTACATAGCATTCAAAGAAGGATTAAACAGGTTAATAAAATATCTCTCTTTCATCTCTCGATCAATGCGAGTGGCTGTGGGCGGTAACTGAAAAAATGAGGCAGCAGGAAATTTACCTCCTTCACACCTAGATATATGACCACTAATTTTTAATTTCATGTACTGTTGATTATTGATTTGCTGTCGATGGAGGGTGATGCGGTTGCGGAATGTGTTGCGAAGATCGACAATGCATATTACTTTTGATATTGAATGTCTTAGCATTGAATGTGAACTGCTTACCCGTAGTTAATATGCTGTAAATGGAGTTAAAGCATCATATTAATAAGCATAACCTAATCATCTCATCTGTGATTAATTTGAGATGACAATACTTGCATCTATAACCGACAAGATATCATAGAAAGAGGAAGATAATAGGGGTCTCATTCCGCTGATTATAGAAAAATAGTTAAATTTTACTCTTTTGCGGTGCAGCTATCATTTCTACCCATGCGATACTTGCGACCTGTTGATCAACGAGGAGGGATGATGCAAGCGATGACTTTTTTCAATTACGTAATAAATTATTTTTCAATAATGCTTCATTTATGCAGTATACTACTTTCTCTTATTATATGTGCGTGCAATGTACATGTGTTTAAAAATGCAATTACTGTGAAAATTGAGTGTACAGTGCGCGACAGCAAGTTGGAAACTTGGCATAAATCTACGGACACGTACATTTTTCAACACCTTCTAAATTTTTTTGCTATTAAGAAATATCGACAAATTTGTAATCATCTGAAAGAGAATTTTCGGATCTATCATTTGAATGTTGTTGAATTAATTGTGTTTGAAATTGGTGGTTCCTAGAGGCCCATAAACCCGAAAGCCCCAAATTTCCTTTGACTTGTTTTGACAAACACATAAATCAATTTGAAACATTCTCCTTGTGATATTCAAAATTGTCACAAGATTGGCTTTCAGAAAATATATAGTTTGACAGTGTTTTCTCGAAGTTAGTAGGCAACATTTTGAAAGTAGTATAGATAGATAATGTGGCGATTTTTTCATTTTCAGAATGTGTTGCGATAATAACAGAAATAACGCTGTCAACTAACTGGTGGCATTTATTTACCTCAAAACTAGGGGTTTCTGCTTTTGCTGGGTAAATGTAAGGCCCTTCGAAGAAATATTCTGAAAATGAAAAAATCGCCACATTATCTGTACTACTTTCAAAATATTGCCTACAAACTTCGAGAAAACACTGTCAAACTATATCTTTTCTGTACTTGTAACGTCACCAAACTGTATTGTCTTTGCGGATTTATAAACTAGCACACTAGAGGGTTCGTTTGGTGCAGAACGTTTGATGGAAATCAATATTCTTCGAGAAAAGGTACGTCGGTCAGAGGACAGAAAACGTCTCGGTCAGAGGACATTTTTTTCATTGGACAATGGAAACCCAGTGAAAATTCAATGATTGATATTAATTACAATATTTAAAATTAGACTGTCTTAAAGAGATGATCTTCTTCTTTCAGATGACATAAATGTTATGTGAAATACCATCATTCCTTCTGCATTACAATCATGATCACTCAATTCCGTTGTAATTTCTGCAAAACTGTAAAAATTTGCATATCTCACATTTGGTGACAACACCACCTGTATCTCCCTTGAGTTCATTTAATAAAATCGAAACTGTATACACATTGGGGATTTAATAAATGCTGAGTTACCACTCTACCTAATATACCTACTCTATGCATGGGTCAACACAGGAGTTCTAGAGTGAGGAACATAAGAGTCATCCTTGTGGCAACTCCACGGCGCCCACGCTGAGATTCATGTTCAACATAACCTACTGCTGGTTTTCCCAAGGTGCTCCTTTCAAATAATTCCTTTATTTCAAGTTAATTTGTTTTAATTAGCTGTTAATCTGATTCAACAGGTTTTTATTGACTATTTTCATTGTTTTATATTGGGCTATTGAAGAACAGAATTATTTGAAGGCATCGTTGCTTCAATCCTTAGCAGATTCAAGGGCAATTTGCGTAGAATCTTGTTATATATTTGTGCGTACACTTGAGTGCTCTGTTTACATTCTATTTTCATCATCTACTTATCGTACAGAGAAACTGAGAGATAAGTTTACGAAGAGATGAAAATATTGGTCAGAGGCTTTCCCAGTGGTAAGTCTTCATGTTTTCATAATATAATACAATTGAGCTACTACATTATTACTGAGCTGATGTGAGCATCGTTGAGTTTCTTTTTGCACAATGACATAACTCATCATATGCGTCAGAACAACTATTCTACGGCTAAATGTTGATGAAGCCTATACACCATTATTATTATTTCTATGCACCTGGATTATTGCCTCTACCGACAGAGAGAAAGCGTATCAATTACTAAACAGCACATAGCGAGAAATAGCTGCAGAATCATGTTTCCGTATGCCTTTGCATAAGAAAACGATAGAATCAATTGTGCAATATTTTGAATACTATCAACACAAGATACGCTTCAGTACATCCGACTTCTTAAGTAATGATTGCAATTACTCCTTCCCCAATACTTTGAGTGCCTACCTACCCTTTTATATCATCGAGTTGCTCATTGCTCGATTAAGAGTGAAGTCAATAAAATATTGCCTCCCACCGAGTTGTGTTCAAATTTGGACAAATTAGTTGCGACAGAAATCGCAGATATTCATATCTTCAGATTGGGTGAAATTATCAACGTACGACATTTTAGAGCACAGGAAAGGAAAAGTCATTGGCCAATGAATGACAAGGCTTTCATGATGTTTGCCTACTTTGCTTTGTAAGAGCATTTGACTTGTCCTCTAACGAATACAAATTCCATATTCTCATCCGGACAATGGTACTTTCTTGACTACTTCGCTATCACTTCCACCACTCATTTATTTGCATGAATAATGTTGAGCTACAACTCATCAACACAAGTGGTTTCCTCATCGCCATTTGTAGATGGCAATATCAAAGACAATTCCTCATTCATCCTCCCCAAGCCCAAAGTGGTTCCAAACACTTTGGTCTACGCATTCGAATGCATTCAAGGTGGCCTTACTTTTGCTGGCGCGATTGGAAACTTGCTAGTCATCATAACACTGATACGACGACGATATCAATCACAGTTTGCAGGAGCTATGTTCATTCATCAAACTGTTATGGACTTCTTCGTTTGCATCATTTCATTAATTATAATTCTGACTCGAGGTCGCATCTTGATGATTGGAATACCATTCATAGACGCTGCGATATGTCACGCATGGGAAAGTCAACTCATATATTGGTATTTCGTATTTTTGAGTGTTCAAAATTTGATCATGATTGGCATGGATCGCTACATTGCCGTTTTTCGACCCTTGTCATATAAAAGTTTGCGATACCGGGACGCCGCAATATTTTTGGTTATTTTGCATTTGTACTCAATATTAGTGAACGTTGCCGACGTCTTTATCGTTCGATATGACGCTGTTAATGTGACTTGTCTGTCTGAACATCTTTTCGCAACAAGTGCGTCAGTAACATTTTTCAAAGCGTACGGCATTATTTGGTTTTGTTTGGTTTACCTTATCCCCGTTATAAGTCTTCTTTTGATATACGGCATAATTGTGTTGCGATTAACTGCTCACAAAGACTCAAAGGCGTCGAGACACAGACAAAGGGCTGCATCTGAACTGACAAAAACAGCTGTGGTAATAACTGTTATCTTCATTGTATGTTTTTCATACGATTGTATTTACTACCTATTAGGTAACATTCAGGTAGTTAAATATGAGTTTAATACTCCAATTCAAACTTTAGGAGTCGTTCTTGTAGCTCTTAACTCTTGCGTTAATCCTCTTGTCTATTGTTTGATGATGAAGTCGTTTCGAGGTCGAATGTATTCAGCAATATGTTGCTGCTGCTGGAAATGCATGTCCACTCCTGATCAAAATTCATGGGCAACTGTGGGCGATGCAAAGAGCAAATCACGTAAAAAGTTACACGTTACGCTTAGCGCCATTCGTCAGGCTGGTGAATCAATGTTGGGTCACAATTCACAAGATTCAAATGGTCGTTTCCAAAACTCTTCGAATGTTGAAGCGAGTATGCGATCTAAATCAAGGTCGACACGTTTAGCACACCAGACTGATGCTTGCGATGGATCACCTGTGCATCTAATCGAAAATGTACCTGACAGCAGTCAAACTGATTCCTCTCCATCAACCTCAGTGTGATTACTCAGTATTATTATCATAATTTTTTCTGTTTTCCATTTATATCAGTCCCACTTGTTTTATCTAAAAAAGGTACTAAAAAAGAAATATAGAAAATTGTCCTGAATGTGTAGCGCTTTCTATCGCAATAACGCCATATTTTGAATATTCACACCTTAAGAAACTCAAGTGCAATTTCAAGTGCAATTTCTACAAATATCTAGGTTCGCAATATTCTGATTCAGAAAATTACATACCTTGTTTCTGATGACAATGACCTCTGCTTGAGTCAATTATAACAATAATTAGTAGTCAGTCTGTGTCATAGATGGTTCGCTGCAACATACAAAGCTTGTAAGTTACATGTTATGTCAAACATAATTACATAAATTAAGTACATAAATTAATCCATCGTCCATGTTACCTAATTGAATCGCAAAACATAGCCTACTGTGCATTGACTTTTCAAGATTATCATGGAAATTACTGATACTGTTGCTGATAAATTTCTACTGTAAACTGTCTGTTACTCATAAATTTTGTTATTTTCAATTTACTTTCAAGTCATCCTCAGTCATCACAGACTATTTGTCTCAAGGCATAGCATTGAGGAGAGGATATTTCTCGTAAAAATCTCCGATCAGCTGTTGCAAATGTAATTTTAATGTGTCAGCCAAAGAGACGATTATTTCATACAGTACATCTTATAGACCCCTACTTTTTCCCTGACTCTCTCTTGTAGTTGTAGCAACTTCCGCGAAAATACACAGATGAATTACTGTCAAAATCAATCGCATGTTGGTTGTCATACGGCATCATTCGAGCTCTTATCTTTACATTGCCGCTCAAAGGTGTCTATAAGAATGGAATTTAAAATTTCAATTCGATAAAAATAATTTGGAAAAGTAGTAGATATGCCCTCAATTGTTCAGTACAGAGTTAGTCAACCGCAGCCAATGCAACTTACCGACAGTTCATTCGTACATTCCATTTAAGAAAAATGTCACCGAACTCAAATGAATTGCAGCACTTATTCGATAACTCATCTGCTTTTCAAATGAAAATGACTCAAGCGTTTTAGAGAATTGTTTGACAGATTTCAACTTAACGGAAAAGATTTCGCCTGTACAAATGAGCACTAACTTTTTGTTGGTGAAATAATACATATACCTTCATTGAAACAATTTTGAGATCAGCTGTGACTGCTTTTATGATTAACTAGATAATTCGATTTTGCGATTAATTTTCAATTTTGTTTTTGCTTCGCACCTCATTATGCTGCTTAGGGGAAATTGCAACAAATGCTTTACTAGTGATATGACGGTTTCGAGCTACAAAGCGCAGGTTGCTTGCTGTCTTGTTGATTAGTTTAGCTTATGGTTATAAATTCTGTATTTAAGACATGACACAAGAAGTGAGATATTCTAGATTTTTAGAAGATATATAATTTGTTGCTGTTTAGGGTTCGAAAGTTTATCAACAAATCAGGAATTATTATCTATTTTCATTTACAGAACATTCATGCATGTGACTAATACAACTGCCACTATTGCTTGTGAGGATTTAAATGCATTACATTCATTCGAAGGTAAGCAATTTTTGCATTGCATGTCAATACTTCTACCTCAAATATTTTACAATAATACTTTAATTAGTTGTATTAATTGTATCACATTGAAATTTCTCATTTTCTCCGGTTTCCTGATATACATGTATTCTACAAAAGCAGTCTATTCGATACACAAAAAATATCTTTTCCAAAAATAGTTAATGACTTTCACACAATGCAGGTCGCAATCTATCAATCCATGAAGTCCACAAAATGTGAAACCCTCGCGATTGAAAACCTTTCGAAGGAACAGGAGGCAGCAGAAGGCCTATTAATCACCAATCACACGATTCGTTTATTGGAATTATTGCGCTTATTGATTGCTGATGATGATCAATAATTACTTTCATTTAATTTATTGACTTAGTCTGCAGGCCTACTTAATATTAAATAATGCTAATGTAATATGTACCCGGCGTACCAAAAGTCTATTGAAGATAACAGCAATTTAGATTTTTTAGATCGCAATTACTTTATGGTATACCATAAAAGTAAACTCCATAATAGAAGCACATCGCAAAAGTTTGAAATGAAAGTCATGTTGCAGCCAACTGCGATTTAAAAAATCAAAATTGGTATTATTGGAGATTATATGATAAATGTTTGATGATTTATCATAGAAGCCATACAGTACTGCTATAACGAAGATTTTTAGTGAAGATGTTTAGTAAATTCTGTTCTTCGGTTTTGTACAATGCGCTAATTTTTGCAGAGAGATGTTCTTATCAAGCGAGCGATGATAATGCGAATGATAGAAAAACATGTGTACAACAGCTTGACATGCTGCTTAAGATTATATCCATTGTGGAAGGAATTTCGAGCTTGTTCTCTTATGTAGTTCTACGATTTCTACATAGATTTTAATCCGATTGTCATTCTAAGAAAATAGATTGCCATTGAAAATTCTTAGTACCGTACGAATTGCTAATATTTCCGTTGATCGAAAAATCTCTTGTTTCCTTTTTTATATCTCATTTAGGTCTGTTTGAGGCTGCAAAACCTGTTAAGATTTCATGAACAATTTCCTTCTTGTCTTTTAAAGAATGACGGAGTGACTTGATCGATTGCACGATCCCATGTATATTAATGTGTTAACAATTAACATACCAAGCTGTCTAAGGAACTCGGCGCGGTCATCCCCGGCCATTCAACGATCTTTCCATGAAAGGATGGAAATTGAGAGGTCAATTCGAGATCAGCCATGAATAATGAAGGATCTGAACTCCTTAAGACTCAAAGTCTTAATGCTGTATGCACGCAATGACATTGAAATTACTTAGGATGATGTCATTTACGAATTAATTGCCAAGAAAGACAATATATACATAATTGATAAAGTAGATTAAGCAGAAATGTTCACAAGCTTACAGATTTAGATTAAATATTGATAATAGTCCGGCAGCCAGAGCGAGTTTCTGCAGGGAACGAGGTCGAAAGTGAGACTTTCACAGAATGATGTATAGACCCCATGCCTACTGCGAATCGGCGCGTCTGCCGAGTTCTAGTGAGTTCCTATTCTTGTCAGACAGGATCAAAGAAAAAGACATGGAAATCCAATGGGACGCAGATTGCAGTTTTTGGCTAAAATGAAATTTTGCATGTTTTCTCTAATTAAACGAAAAGTACTAAGGCTAGAGTCATAATTTTTGACATGGAATGTCTTCAGGTTATTTCCTTTCATGTTCATGCACCCCTATCTATAAAGCTAGACACATTTAGATTTGGCGAGCCTCTTAATTAACGTCGGCAAACAAAAACATCTTGAGCAACTTTATCCACATTCAACCACATTCTCGCATACATCGCCGATCAGAAGCTTCATAATATCACATGCACATCATAGCAAATGACCTGAAGACATTCCATGTCAAAAATTATGACTCTGGGCTTAGTACTTTTCGTTTAATCATAGAAAACATGCAAAATTCCATTTTAGCCAAAAACTGCAATCTGCGTCCCATTGGTTTTCCATGTGTTTTTCTTTGATCCTGTCTGACAAGAATAGGAACTCACTAGAACTCGGCAGACGCGCCGATTCGCAGTAGGCATAGGGTGTACATCATTCTGTGGAAGTCTCACTTTCGGCCTCGTTCCCTGCAGAAACTCGCTCTGGCTGCCGGACTATAATCTACAGAACTAAGGCAAGACAAGGTCTAAATTTCTTCGGGAATATTCTCAGTTATCACTCAACCATTAGAATAGAAAAAATCATAGACTTTTCGATGCATATCTTTGATATATCGAGAAGTCCAAAAAAGGCTGGAAAAGGCTCAACTTCCTTACTTATTCGGATCGAAACAGGATGGACTTGAGGTGAAAATATGAATGAGACCAGCTTTGCAATAATTCGGATCGAAACAGGATGCACCAAAGACTGGATGGACTTCAGGTGAGGATCTGATTGATAGCCTTACAGCATGGAATTTAAATGAGTAAGACTTCAGTATTGAGCTTGAGGAACGAAAATCTGAAAGCCAGATTACTGATCCATGTCGAACACAAGTTAAGCGTGTTTGTAAGAAATGAGCGGTACAAGCAGTACATTAATTAATTTTTATGCTATCACATTATATTAAGGTAATGCTAAACAGGAGAAAGGATAAATGCTGACATGAATGAATGAACAATGGTGGACAGAACGTATTTGTTGTGTCTTTATTAAATGATCAAACCGGTCCCAATCTCACAAAGATGAAATCAACGATAGTTAGCATGTTACGAGAAAGTGGTTATAGAAATCGTTAAAAATATCATGCCAATAAAAGTTCAGAACTTACATCCAGTGAAAAATAAACTAACTCTCACTGACATATTAAGATTTTCTTACTTGATTTATGCCTACCTACATATAATCTACTACAATCGTAGTGTCAAGCTTTCAAAAAACATGGACTGTAGCATAAATACTTGCTAGAGATTATGGAAAGGAATAGCAAGCACGGATAAAAAATCAAAAATAGAAAACATGATTAAAGCTTAAAGTTTTAAACATTAAAAGTGAATGGCTTTTGTACCATCACATTTTGGTATAGCATCAAAATGATTTACAAAATGTATCTTTAATACAGTCGTGTTGATTGTTATAATGTAAACGTCGCGAAATATGTATTGCAGAAAGCTATTTGGCTATTTAATATCACCAAATCTTGCTGTTTTCTTTGCTGCTGATAGAAAAGTTGAAAAATGCATGTAAATTTACGATAGACGAAAACAACAATGACGGTGACAACAATGATTATTCGATTAACAATATAATGAAAACAATAAAGACATTTATTTGCACCATAAATCGCTGTTGTCACATTCAACTTAAGAAATTCGAAGACAAAGATAGTGAAATCGTCAACAACAAAACCGATATCGAAGTCAGCTTACGTAATTTACTCATCAAACAGCGAGGATTTTGATAGACTAACATAATTTATGCATGGATAGAGAATACTTTTATAAAATGGAAGTTCACAGATATTTATCTTTGAATGCAAGCTCTATGTAGTAGTATCATAAAGACTATGAATCTCAACAGCAACATGTGTGTATGCCAGGTCAAAATATTACGAGATCGCAAATCTCTCGGAAATATTTCAGTGATAGCTAATCGTTCATGAATAAAGCAACAATGACATAAACTGTTGTCTTGTCCAATGGATGTCAAAAAGTGGTTTCCAGCCGCTATTAATTTAATTAATAACTTCCATTAACCCACAGGTCTTTGAGAAGAGTGATTTTCACTATTTTTGAATGAACAACTTATCATTTCATAAGACCAGAAATACCTCCGGCGATATTTCCTTAAATATTACATAACTGGGATTTGAGGTGATGTATTTTCCGGTAATGCATAAGGCGCTATGAAAATTCGAATCAGTTTTGTGAAATCTATGATGCTTTTTTATTCAAGAGTTTGAGTTTTAATTGTCAGCCTCAATATAGCCTCAATTATCAGTTTATACCTCCCCCCCCAATACAGTTTAGGGTTTGTCTTTGTTTGTCGGGTGGAGTGAAAGAGATATACCGTTTACTTCGGATGGTGCGCGATGATCGTCTTTGGATTTTCTCCAATGACAGTCAAATGTCAATGGCAGTGGTAATTGGTATAAAACTAAACCAGTTGTATCAGCATAATTTCAAAGTAAGATTATATGACATTTAGGCTGTATATATAAGGTCATGTGTGCACAAGAAAGAAAAGTTGCAAGTTTTCTATCTTGAGGAGCTCATGATGCAATTACTCAAATTCACTTTTTGATGACAATTCTTGAGAAAATCAAAGCACCAGAAAAGGAAATGTATCTGTAAGGAAGAATTCAATGACCAACACAGACTTTTGTGATGTAAATGTGCAAAAAGTATCAGATGATTTTGAAATATCGAGAGTTGCCGCATAGAGTAGGGATATATAGGTAGAATGTCGACTCAAAACTTATCTGTATACACTGAAAATTTTTATATGAAAAGATTCGGCTTTTTGCGGAGATTACGTTCCCGAAGTCCAAAAAGTTATTTGAGCAGTTTTAAAAAAGTCAAAATTTTGCAAATTTACATACTACCGACATGGAAGCCTCTTTGTAAGTAGTATGAAAAAAGTTGGATATCAAAAGGAATGAATATATTTGCTAATAAGTATCCTAACTAAGCAGAAATTGAGCTAATTTGCAAGGGAATTTCATGAACCGCATTATAACGGAAGTCTTCATGAAAAAGTCGAGATCTTATTCGTGCTTTCTTGTTTGAAACTTCAAGTTTTTGATTAAATTTTCATCGGCGTGATTTTATGATTCACAAAATTCATGTTTCATTTCTTGGATCTGAATTGTGATGTGGAACCATTTACATCTTTCGAAGTTAATTGAAATCATTGTCTTTGATTCTGTTATTTTGCTCTACCAGTGACAGGTTGCTTATGATATGATCTCACTTAAGAAAAGTCTCTTGAGGTTCAGCATGAAAGGAACAGGGTCATCGAGTTCCTAGTATAACAAACATTACCTCTCCAATGCTGTCATGACATGGGCGATCTGAAAAATAATATAATTTCCGTATGCATTATACTGTCATGATCAGTCAATTCCGTTGTAATTTCTAAAATAAACTGCAAAAATTTGCATATCTCACATTTGGTGACAATACCACCTGTATCCCCCTCGAGTTCATTTAAGCCTCTATCTCCGATGGGGTCGCTAGCGACCCCAGGCCATGTTGGCGGACATGCATCTGAAATACTACCCGGCGTAAATTCCTCAAATGCCACGACTTTGTTGTCATGCATGTTGGGAACACGCCACAAGTTTCCGCTATCCAATAACTCTTGTAATTCATTCTCTATTTAAACAAACTTTATTTCTAGCGTTAATGACCAAAGGTGTCGTTAGAGATCCCATTCAACTTGCCAAAAAAATTTGAAGCACCACGCGTTGACTTAGGCACCAGATAGTGAAGGATAATTGTGTCAACTAATTACCATTGTTTTCTAATGAACAATTCCGTCTCTACCTGTGTGAACCATCCACAAGCTACAGTAGATATATTTGAAGCCTTGACTCGCCTTTTGCGCTTTGATCCAAAAGTGGATCGCGCTGAGCGTCGATAAAGAGATAAGCTTAGCTCCTATCCCAGTCATCTGCGACAAAATGGCAGCAGAGTTTCGAGCTTCATTTTCTCTCGGAAGCCATATGTGCTGATGAGCAATTGCTGGTTTACCGTGGACGGTGCCCTTTCAAAATTGATTTATCTACCGTCCGAGTCTGGGAAGCACGACATAAAACTGGATTTGTGCGGATGTTGAAGCATCATGCTGTGTGAATTTCGAGTTGTACACGAGGAAACACGGTACCGCCCAGAGATAAACCAGGGTGCTCGAGTTGTACTGCAACTCACAGAACATCTCAGCGGTTCAGGACGCATCTGCACCGGTGACAATTTCTTCTTAAATCTCTACCTCTGCAACTCTCTGCTTCAAAGAAAATTGACATATATCGGACCAGTCAGAAGAAACAAGCACTTTCTTCCGACTATTATGTTGACGGACATCCGAGCAAGAGTGGAACTCTAAAGCGTTTTGCATTTCAACGCGATACGACGTTGGTCTCCTAAGTACCAAAAAAAGGGAAAAAATGTCATCCTTATGTCAACGTTTCATCATGATTCAGACATCAGAGAAGAAAGGGCTGACAAGAAGCCCCAAATCCTGGATTACAACTGGACGAAAGGAGCGGTAGATAATATTGACAAACTTGTTCGAACGCATTCGACCATCAGAAAATCTCGATGAAGGCCAATGGTTGTATTTGGAAACCTTTTGGATCTAGCAGCATACAATGCGTACGTCATCTTCTCTCACGTTCATCCTGAATATGAGATTGGGTACAATCACAGACGACAACTGTTCCAGGAGAAACTAGCCCTTGATTTGGTGCGCGGTGCAGTGTCTGAAAGAGATGCACTGGTGCAGTTGGTCCTGTGGATCAGATATTGACCAGGCTTCGAAAACGTCTTCGCTGCAAGAGTAGTCCCAGGAATGCGGACAGAAAAACTTCGGAAACATGTTCAAAGTGCAATCTTATCTTATCAGTTCAAAGTGCAAAAAAATCAGTCATGATGTACATGTGTTTTCCATAGGATGCGTTCAGGCGAGTTTTTATACAGTGTCAAAATAATTATACACTGCGGAATCAAGCACTCTCATAGATACGACATTTTGCAAATACAAGTTTATTGCATTCATGTTTGCAATCCAATTATTAATTAATTATTATAGTGCAGCAGCTCTTGTTTTCGAGAAGTTGTACTGGGAAAGTTTTGTGACTATATGGCATAATAGTACAATAGATTTTAATCAAACCCCCGCATGAAGAATTTCAAATTAATTAGTGCCATAAAATAATAGAATTACGGTCGGGGTAACCGCTGGTAGGGACCACGCTGGTCATTACCGTGAGTTTTTCCGTCGGAGAGAGGGTTGATAAAATCGAAAGTGTATACACATCGGGGATCTAATAAATGCTGAGTTACCACTCAATATAATATACTTACTCTATGAGTTGCCGAAAAACTAAGAGTCGGAGTCTTATCATTTTGCTCGGCGTCGGATTCCTTAAAGTGATAGCACACCAACTCTGGATGCGATTGTCTGGATGACTGCTTTTTGAGGAATCATTGCATTGTGTAATTAAATTTGAATAGAAACATCGTAGTGTTTGTCGTCTTTCAGCAATTATGAGAAGAGAAGTTTTTCGACGATGACTTTATTGTAAAAATTCATAAATAAATAAATTTGACCGATATTTCAGACAGCACCGCTGTCCATTGTCAGGGCCTTCATGCATAAAGTGACATACCGACAATCGCGACCACAATGAACAGAATTCTAGTCATGAAAAATGAAACACAATACAGCAAAGCGGATGATGAAGATCACAGGCCTATTTCACACTACATAGAAATCGCGAACTATCAGTACTAATACTGACAGTGAGATAACTCGCGCCAGACACCAACCTGGTATTTCACGTCTCCGCGGCAGAGTAATCAGTGAATAGGAAAAATCTAATTGGTACAGCAACAATAATTAACAATTATACTGTAGGCAATACATGGTATATGCACAATTCATCATATAAAGGCAAATAGGGAGGTCACATCGGTTGAGACACAAATTTCTTTTCGCATGCCATGCCTCCAAAAATAGACGTTCATGATAGTTCTTTTCATGGCATACCGTACTATCTCTGCCGAGCTCCAGTCGACAGAATGGCCATCTTCGATGGCATGTTCAGCCAAAGCAGACTTGTTTGGCTGAATAAGGCGCACTGCTGCTTGATGCTGTTTAAGGCGAGTTTGAAAACTATTCCCTGTTTGCCCAATGTTTGAACGATTACAATCATTGCATGGGATCTTATACACAACTCCACAATTCAAGGTAGGGTCAACTTTGTCCTTTGGTAATGTCAAAATGTCACAAATTTTCTTAAGTGGCTTATGGTAGCAGTGAACGTCATGTCTTCGCAAAATTCTTGAGATAGGCTCAGAGACATTACAGACATATGGAATAGCACCTTTCGCGCATTATTCGAAATGTATCGAATGTATTAGTACTGGTAGTTCGCGATTTCTATGTAGTGTGAAATAGGCCTGTGATCTTCATCATCCGCTTTGCTGTATTGTGTGTCATTTTTCATGACTAGAATTCTGTTCACTGTGGTCGCGATTGTCGGTATGTCACTTTATGCATGAAGGCCCTGACAATGGACAGCGGTGCTGTCTGAAATATCGGTCAAATTTATTTATTTATGAATTTTTACAATAAAGTCATCGTCGAAAAACTTCTCTTCTCATAAATTTGAATAATTTGTAATTTAATTCAAGTTTGATAATTACATTTGAAGTAACATTTGCATTGTCAAATAGGTTTGCCAACCTCCGGTTTCTTATCCCGGACAGTCCGGTATTTTTGTATTTTGTCCGGCATGCACTACGATATAGGATATACTGTATACTGGAATTTTCAAGGATGATCTACTATACATGATTTATGTATGATGATCACAGCCTATCTAATTCAACTGTTATGATTTCCTTTCCTCGTGGTATCCTATTCCAATGACTTGAAGTTAAACTTTCTCTCGGGAAGTGATCAGGTTCTTAGGTCGAGAACAACAGAAAGGACATATTCTTTGGTATGATCCCCGAATTTGCTAAGCTATGAAATTACATGTACCTCTAAGTGAGGCATCGAAGATGTACGGTAACTTCCTGGAAAAGTACTTTCCCGAGGAAAGGCAAGATTTCTACTAACTGTCTGTGTTTGATATCAGCTCTCATCGTCTGATTTTAAAAAATAGTTATTTAAAATACGTCCATTCTGGAGTTTGTTTTAAGTATTTTTATGAAATCATTGTTACGAATAGAGTTACGAATTTTTCACGTTACATTGCCCGCATGTTTCTTTTTGGTCTAATTGAAATGAAATCGCAATATATTACATTGAGCGTCCGGTATTTTCATCCGATGGAGTTGGCAGACTAATTGCCAAAAAAGCTCAAATATTTTCTGAACATTCATAGTACATGTATAGTGGAATATTTTGAAAAGAACATTTTTCTCGGACAGTATCCGATTGGTTTACCATAGAGAGCCCTAGTCCGAGCGTGTTAACTTTACTTTTTGTAATAGTCCGGCAGCCATAACGCGTTTCTGCAGGGAACGAGGCCGAAAATGAGACTTTCACAGAATGATGTACACCCTATGCCTACTGCGAATCGGCGCGTCTGCCGAGTTCTAGTGAGTTCCTATTCTTGTCAGACAGGATCAAAGAAAAACACATGGAAAACCAATGGGACGCAGATTGCAGTTTTTGGCTAAAATGGAATTTTGCATGTTTTCTATGATTAAACGAAAAGTACTAAGCCCAGAGTCATAATTTTTGACATGGAATGTCTTCAGGTCATTTGCTATGATGTGCATGTGATATTATGAAGCTTCTGATCGGCGATGTATGCGAGAATGTGGTTGAATGTGGATAAAGTTGCTCAAGATGTTTTTGTTTGCCGACGTTAATTAAGAGGCTCGTCAAATCGAAATGTGTTTAACTTGATAGACAGGGGTGCATAAAAATGAAAGGAAATCACCTGAAGACATTCCATGCCAATTCCATGACTATCTGCGTCTCATTGGATTTCCATGTGTTTTTCTTTGATCCTGTCTGACGAGAAGAGGAACTCACTAGAACTCGGCAGACGCGCGAATTCGTAGTAGGCATGGGGTCTATACAACATTCTGTGAAAGTCTCAATTTCTCATTCTCATATCCCTGGGTCAGCCCTCCCTAGCCCCCTGTTCCCGCGTGCCTGCTTGTGGCCTTATCAAAATCAACTTATTGTCATGGCACATGCACCACAGACGTTTAAAGTTCTATTAAAAGCTTCTTCATTGACTGCCTGCGAAATCAAGGTCACACATCGATTGAGTCAAACCAAACAAACGACAGAAAACCCAGCATATTACTATTGTACTCAAACGACTCATCTTTGCCAAGCACCATTTTTCATCAGACTGCAGCAACTGTTTTTGATATCCTTGCCCTAGATCATCCATGCGTTATATGTATGAAACACAATGAATGATGCTATAGATAAAGTGAACTGTCACTGGCACTTAATTAATGCTAATAGAACAGGACGGGTACATCATTTTCACGTTTTTCTATTTCTCTTACTTTCTATGCCTACTCCCGGACACGGAGTCCTGTGAAATTGATAGGTCTCCGCATCCCTGATTCATGCACATAACAAGTTGATCAATAGACTAAAAGCAATGCTCTCTAATGGCTGAATTTCCATGAATCCTCGAGCCGCAATGGCTGCGATATCTTCCGTGCATAAAAGCAAATTTGCCTCAGAAACAACCCATGGATAGGAGAATGGGATTATCGGATGACTTCTTTATCTGCTGTCGCTTTGATAAAGCTTCTAGGCCTCTTTCAGCTAATTTATATTATACTCATAAATTACTTGGATTTGAATTAACGCTAAATATTTAATCACAGCAGAGGCATGTTTAAAACCAAGGTTCAATGATAATCAATGAGAAAACAGTTCGAACTGATGTTGCGGTGTTTCACACGGCAACATCACACACTTTCACGGTCGACTGGCTTGTCCAAATGACTGTCAAGATCAGAGAGCGCACAAGTTACCTGCGAACACAGAGATCATATACATATTCTATTGTCCCTCTAGACAAGGTTGGGTCTTGGGTAGTCTTGGGGGTACCCAAGATACTTGGGGTGCGGACCCAAGAGTGAGAACTCAAGAGTAAAGAAATTGACCGTGAATGATCATTTGCGGTTTTCTTGGAAAAATTCGACCTAAGTATGTAACCACATCGACATGTCATAGCCAGTCATTTACATGTTAGCTTACATGTATGTGCATGTGTAACCTACTTCAACAACACGATTGGTCTTTCCATGATAAAACTGTGCTATCATCAACTTTGATATAGACCTACCGTAAATGTCTATCTGATAGTTTGCTTGATTAGCTTTTTAAACTGTGCTTTGATTACCTATGTCTTCCTTGTGAATTTAATCAATTAAACTAGATGCAATGCATATTGCGTTAGACAGAATTTTGTACATATCATTTTGTGTGAAATAAAGCAAATGAAAAAATGCAATGCATGAAACCAATACCTGTATAACGCTTATGCTGTTAAATTGGTAGCCTACAACAATTTGTAGATAACTTGCTTCATATACACTCTTGCCTTGAAAGTCAAAAACTTCGGCCTATATTGTTTATTCCACCATCAGGCTACATGTATTAGAAATAGAAAGATATTGGTATCATTTAATGCAGTGACCTTCTTTGATGATTGCCTCTTACGATTAGTAAAAATATCGTTATATCTACATTTATGCTATTTTCATCTTATACGAGGCCTATGTTATGTGTGTTTCGTTTCTCGATTAGATGTGTTGTAAGGAATGTAGCTTGGTTATACATGTTGTTCTAATTAGGAAATTATTAGGCTTTAGACGTAACCATGGTTGATGATATTTAGCTTAAAGATAACCTATGCCGATAATTAAAACTTTTAGCTGAATATTAATATGGCCTCAATTCCGCAATAACAAATTCATGTAATAAATAGTAATGAACATTAGATACATATTAATTGGATAGCAATATGTACAATATGACATGATTCAAAATATCTTTTAAATCTCATTTTCAACATGTTTTGGAAATTGTTGTTCCACTTGCTCACCTTGCTCACTTTGAAAGGCCTTGTCCCAGTGAAGGGGGGCCTAATTTTCCTCGTCCATCTCGAGCGGTCTAGTGCATCCACGGTTGAGGCTCCAATAATCTTAATGTCCTCCATCACCTGGCGCTCCGTTTCTTGGCCATGGCACAGGCATTCCCAACGCTAGCCGGGTCTGGTGTTCGCGAAGTGTACGCACCACGTGCCCGTACCACCTCAGCCTGTGCCACCGCATGATCCCATCAATCGGATGAATCCCGAGTTCTCCGCAAATGTCTTCATTTCTTATCCTATCTCTTCTTGTTACCCCGAGGATGCTTCACAACATGCGCATCTCTGTTGCGGCGATCTTTTGGCGATTTTTCTCGTTGACTGCCCAGCACTCGCTTCCATACAGTATCATTGGTCGCACCATGGTTGACCAGGTGCACCAGACTGGTCTGGTCGCACCAGACTTTAATTGCTTTTAGTTTTGTCGGCATCTTCTTGTCATACAGTACCCCTGTTAATCTTCTCCAGCTTCCTCAAGCCGCTTGGATCCTTCTATTGACTTATTTGTCGATGGTGCTGTCTTACTCTATCACAGACCCCAGGTACTTGAAATGGTCGACCTTCTTCACCTGTCCTGATGGTAGAAACATCGTTTCGTCATGGTCTTCGGTTGGCATGTACTCAGTCTTATTAGCATTTACTTTAGGTCCATATCGCTCCATGCCGTGATTCCACTGGTTCAGCCTCCTCTCCAGAGATAGCTTCGAACTATCCACAAGGGCAATATCATCTGCGTATAGCAGTTCTCACGATCTCACTTGATCTCTGTACTTGCGATATCGTGTCCATGACCAGGACAAAGAGGAACGGACTTAAGGCGGATCCCTGATGGAGTCCCACACTCACTTCGAACGCATCACTTAGACCTTGCTTGGATCTCACCTTCATTGCTGCTCCCGTATACATGTCTTGGATCACTTTGGCATATACTTCAGGGATATTGCGAGCTCTCATACAATTCCAAAGGATTTCACGTGAAATTGAATCATATGTTTTTTCCAGGTCAATGAAAACCATGTGGAGCAGTGTGTTGCCTTCACGGTACATCTCCATTATGGTGCGCAAGACAAACATGGCATCTGTTGTTCTCAAACTTGGTCTGAATCCGAATTGATTGTCAGCTAAATCAACCAACTCTCTGAGCCGCTTCTCAATTATCCTTTCCCAAGCTTTAAGTGCATGCGGAAGTATCTTGATGCCCCGATAGTTTGAGCAAACCATGTGATCACCTTTGCCTTTGAAAATAGGGGTCAGGGAACTTTCTTCGTTTAACTGTTGCTCATCGAGCCTCTCGCAAGGATGTCATTCATTGCGTCCGTCAGCAGACGCACACCATCCGCCTGTAGAACTCGGTTGGCTTCTATGTATTCCATCGGGCCCACAGCTCTTGCCGTTCGCCACACACGACAGAGCAGTAAGTACCTCTTCTGTTGTTATTCTGAGGACCGGTCCTTCGACAGGTGTGAAAGCTTCCCCAAACTGATGCGACCTGACCTTAAAGTAATCTTTCCACCTCTCGATGTTTTCCTGGGGAGTACATAACATACTTCCGCCGTCATCTTTCACATAGTATCCTTCATAATTGTCTTTCGTAGCTTGATCTCAGGATCTCGCCAATCTGTAGATAGCCTTTTCGCCCTCTCTAGTGTCAAGTTTCTGGTACAGTAGCTCGACTTCCTTTTCCTTCACTTTGTTCCACTTCAGAAAATTTCACCCAAGAACTTGAAGGAAAATTTCAACCAAGGTTTTTAAAAACCGAGTTTAAAGTCACGGCTTAAATTAAAAACATATTCAGAAACACTGACAGCCATGTTTATAGCAAAGCACAAATTTCGTGTTCAAATGTGTTGTCCATCCAAACACCAGAAAGGCAGAAGCTGGTGGAATAATAGCTGAAGCTGGCAGGCTATTCAGGCTAATCCATGCAGAAGCTGGGATCGTTAATAGTGTGCATAAATAAATCTTACTGGCATATTGAATGTCATCATTCGAAAATAGTTGAAAAAGAAAACAAGGTGCCGAAAAAATTTCACTTAGAATGCCGAAGGGTAGTTATATTCACATAAAGCCTTGGACAATCCGCCATGTAATTCTCAACAATAATTCATTTTTCAAAATTTCAAATATTTCGCGATTGATCAGTGGATTGAGCAGTATACTTGGCAATGAGTTTTTGCAGGCATATTGGAGCCATATTTTCACATTTCATTAGAAATTATGTTGTCATCAAAGCAGCTGTAACGTTGTTCTGCTTATAAATGAGTCATAGCTATGCTTATAGATTGCAAAGTACACATGATTATCCTTGAAAGTTATTTTTAAAAAATCAGCATTGCTAAAATGCGTTTGCAGCTGCACCTTCTGAATAACCTTTAGCAGAAAGAGACCTTTCACGATGTCTTCCACGAACACCGTTGACATAATTTCTCATGATTTCAATGTTCGCCTGAAGGAGTGCACTCCGCATATCTCCGTATCCCCTTGCTTATCGAATTTGGCAACACAATGACGTACGTTGGCATTTATGGGCGTCAACCTTTTTCTACGTATTGTTTTCAAATTTGTTTCATCTTGCTTGATTTTAGTTTTGAAGTTAATCAAGCGTGTGAAACAATGGCGACGCCAGCCGTCTGTTTTCGGCAGGGCCAAGGCAGAGCCAAATAGATTCGTGGCAGGGCCGCATAAATGTATGCCAAGGTCATTCCAAACAATGTTGAAAAGTACATTTTTGGGGTCCCTACAGATATAATGAGAACAGTAAGTCACCAAGAGGCCTGTATTATGTGGCCCTATCACTATGCGAAACGGGAGTAGCAAAATTTACTGATGCTTAGCCAATTATGCCAATTCGTGCTTATATTCTGATGACATGAGGCAGGTTTCTACTTATATAAGCGGCGTCCTATAATTCATATCCCGCAATCCTCACCATCATTTACATATGATAAATACGGAGATAAGCCAACTTCGTATTATGTATAGGTTCCATATTTAGAGGATTATTTTTTTCATTGAGGCAATTATTCATTAAACCATTTGAAGAAAAACAAAAAAGTACAATAAATTCTTTTAATAGCAGTATCTTGTGAAAGAAAAAGTCATGAAAATCTGAAACTAATCGCTCCAGATAAACGGGAACAAAAAAATCACAAAGCGTATGGTAAAACAGCAGGATATATCGTACAATCAGATAAAACAAGATTGTGTGTACGCGTATTAAATCTCAAATACCCTAAAAAACAAACATGGTAGACCGAATTGGGAGAAAATAATTACCCCCAAAAAATTGTATACCGGATTGGGAGACAATAACATGAGGTGGGCATCCCTCTGTTTCATGAATATCTTTTGCCTGAGAACTGAAGAGATACACTCATGCAATTTAATACTCATGACACGTTCATGCTCATTTTATAATGATCAGTTTCTGGGGAACTCAACGAGTTTGTTAAGATATGATACACTAAGATGTGCATGAATTCAGAGGGATGTTTGAGAAATACAAAGAAGGTATAAATCCTCTTTAGCTGCCACGCAAGCAATCAATAATTGCGTCAACTCTACTGTAAATGTCTTTGTAAAAGATACTTGTATAAAAAAATTAATGAAGCATAATGCGACAGTTTGGATATAGTGAACCGAATTGGTCAACAACAATGTCAAGATCGATCATTTTCGCTCTCGATTTGTGAGCAGCAATAATTATGATGTCGGACAACCTTTCAGTTGACATGGTTGTCCGGAGGTAAGACTTTACCAATCTCAATTTGCTGAAGCTCCGCTCGGCTTCTGCAGACGCTACAGGGATAGAGGCTGCAATTTTGAGCAACCTCATTGTCTCGAAGAACGCATCTGCGTACCTATCAACAAAAGTCAGCGTCTCCAAGATTGTCAATGGACTGAATTTTGAAATCTCTTCTTTGCGAGATATGATGCTCTTTAGTTGAAGCAACTCGATTTTCAGAAGCTCCAAGTTTGATTCGTAATGCTTCGCTAAAGGAGATAACGACTCAAAGTCCAGGAAATTATCACTGACTGGACACAGGGCTTTTATTCCCATGAGGACATTCATATTGTCAGGAGAAAATCGCATTTTCAATTCAGCAATGGCGGTGTCAATGATTGGGAAGTAAATGCGTATCGCATGATTTGTGGCATTCGTGGGTTGATCTGACCGAAATTCGTGCACATGCTCATTGTCCTTGGGTATGGATTTATCGGTCACGACCATGTTTTTCAGCTTTTCTGGCATTGGCCTTTTCCGCTTCGCAGGGACACTGGCGGTGTTGAGCCCGACTATCTCGTTCTTGGAACATATTTCATTTGCAGCTTCAATGAAAGAGTCGCACTGTTCCTCACTGCGCATTTCTGTTAGATTCGATTCAAGAACTTTGATGAGATCAAAAGCCGCATCCATTGATATCGAGCGACTTTGCAGGCTGTCTGATACTTTCGACAAATGGACCAACAACTGGCGAAAAACCAACAAGCAAAATACAAATTTGAAATCGATCAGCGCAAGAATCGCTTTCGCATCACAGGCTCGATCACTGTGTGATTCGTTTGAGATATTTTCCAGAAGTTTGATCAAACACGAAAAACGTTGGTACACAGCATTGCAAGCAGAAACCTGTGAAGTCCAGCTTGTATCAGAAAGAGACTTCAACTCGATCGGCCTTTCAGTGGAAAACATCACCTCTTGAAGATCAAGCCACGCAGAATGCACATAAGATCCACTGATGAAGTTGTGAATGCGAGTAGTAAGCAAAACTCCACCACTGGACCGCGCAAGATGGCCGCCGTCGCTGACGTCCCCCCCCTCTGGAACGGCAGAGTGTCGTGGTCGGCCGCCGTGGTGCTTCAAGTCTGACTCCCCCCCTCTGGAACGACAGAGTGTCGTGGTGGTCTTGGGCGACCGCCAGGTTTTGTCTTGAGGCTATAGTGTGTGATGTTTTTCGTGCAATCTGATGAATGTTGGGTTGAAAATGGGCTGTTTCGAGTGGAAGCAGTGCTCGGATGTGAAAACGGAGGCCAGATTCGGATTCAGCGTGAAATTCTGCATCGGTATGGTGAGTTTCAAGTCAATCGGAGAGAAAAATTTTCGCTGACCTCCCCCCCCCTCGGGAGAGCTCGCTTCGATTTTGGCTTCCAGTGAACGGATTTTGTCGTGCCATAGCTCGTTTGAAAGCTAAGAGTGAGACAAATTCACTGAAAGAATCGGCTTGTTCATATCTGTCTTCGTTTAGATGTGAGACGCCATTTAAGATTTTAGGTCGGAGCTCACCTGAAAAAATCCCTAAGTGTCAGAGTGGCTTTGTATGGGCAAAATTTTGAAAATTTTCCAAAGTGTGGCATTTCGACCTGGGACCTTCACCAAAACATTTTTCATCAAATTTCGCTGACCCCCCCCCCGACAGCGATCTTCTAACTTTGGTTCTAGTGGACGGATTTTGTCTTACAGCTACTCGTTTGAAAGAGGAGAAAAAACTGCTGGACGACATTTTTTGCCGCAAGTCAATCGGACCAGCCGTTCAAAAGTTAGAGCTGTTACAAGATTTTAGGTCGGAGCTCACCTGAAAAAATCCTAAGTGTCAGAGTGACTTTGTATGGGCAAAATTTTGAAAATTTTCCAAAGTGTGGCATTTCGACCTGGGACCTTCACCAAAACATTTTTCATCAAATTTCACGGACCTCTCCCCCCTCGGGAGAGCTCGCTTCGATTTTGGCTTCCAGTGGACGGATTTTGTCGTTCCATAGCTCGTTTGAAAGCTAAGAGTGAGACAAATTCACTGAAAGAATCGGCTTGTTCATATCTGTCTTCGTTTAGATGTGAGACGCCATTTAAGATTTTAGTTCGGAGCTCACCTGAAAAAATCCTAAGTGTCAGAGTGGCTTTATATGGGCAAAATTTTGAAAATTTTCCAAAGTGTCGCATTTCGACCTGGGACCTTTACCAAAACATTTTTCATCAAATTTCTCTGAACGAGGGGGGGAGGTCAGTGAAATTTGATGAAAAATGTTTTGGTAAAGGTCCCAGGTCGAAATTCGAAAGTTTTAAATTTTTCAAAATTTTCACCACACTGGAGCTCTCACACTTAGGAATTTTTTCACTTGTGGCATGTTACATGGACATGTGCTGACGGACCAATTTCCCGTAGTCATATGAGAATGATTCAGGTGTCATATGGTAGCAAATGATGAGACGAATCGTTTGCAACAAACCGCATGTCGCTACGATGAATACTTTCGGAGATAGAGCCATTTCAAGTTTTCTTCCGAGCATATATAAACCCCCGACAACGTAAGTCTGATCACTTCATCGAAAGACGAGGTAAGCGACGGTCGTCGCTCTGAGCTCCCGATATCGGGTGTTTCAAAGGACTCTATCTTTTGAAGTAGGCAAGCTATCTTCTTACTTCAAAGTTTGTATGATAGAGTTTGATAGTGTCTTTACTTCTGATAAAATTTTTTAAAAGTAGTATGAGTAGTAAAATGCGGAATTTTTTAAAAATTCTTAATTTTTCAGTTTTTTCAAAGTTTTAACATGTAGACTAAGGTTTTCAAGTATGCTGAGTTCAAATCTGCTATCAGATTTGAAATTTAACTAAGTCTAAGGCAGCTTTGAGGGGTTAGATCCCAGCTACTGATCACTACCTTTGACTCGGCGTTCCTGTTACCACTTCGGGGCAGTGACAATGATGTCTTCAGCTGTAAAGAGCGGGTATCGGGGAAGATCTCTCACTTCCCTAGTGATCAGTACAAGGCCTTCGGGCTGTCGACGGGATCGAGTGCCACTCACTATACTCAAATCTATCATTCCTGACTAAGTGTAATGCTTTAGGAATATGACTGTACTACATGATTCCAAACTTATACAAATTTCATTATCTTACAGTTAACAAGAAATCTCAGGCATGGCTAATGACAGGAACCGCAAATTCCATATTAAGATGTGCACATGTGGGCGAATCAATCGCAGTGCGGACGCCAAGGCTCATGTCAAGAAGGCGGGCACCGACCACATGATTATCCTGAATAGGGTTGCGTGTGTGAAGTGTAGAGTGTTGAAGGGTGATGAGGATGAGGTGCGTTTCTATAGAGTGCATGCTGACTGTATTGGAGGTTTGGTGAATGACGTGCGATTCACGCAGTTGATTGTTAACGAGAGGGAGCGAATGTTGGCGATCGAGCGAGAGGGTAAGGTTGAGAATGTTGTTGAGAATGTTGTTGAGAATGATGAGTTGGCGAGAGCAGTTGCGTCGTTGGAGGCTGAGATTGGGCGAAAGAGAGTGCTTGAGAGTGATGATGAGGATGATGTGGATTTAGATAGGGAGCGTGTGAGGAAGCGTGTGAGGAAGTTGAGCTCTTCGTCGTCGGAGGTGTCAAACATTGTCATCACCGATCCCCCGAAGAGCTCATCTTCCCCAAAAGTGAAGAGTGGTGGGATTCGTATGCAGTCGGCGAGGTGGTTGAAGGATGAAGAGAAGAAGCATGTTTCGCAGCAGATGGCGCATGATTTGTTGGTGAATAAGTATGAGAGTTTGAAGAAGGTGAAGGATGAAGTTGTGAAGGAGTTGGATGAGTTGAAAAAGAAGGAACTGAAGTCGAAGGAGGTAGCGGATGAAAATATTAGAATGAGGCGTAGTGTGACTGATTTGAAGAATAAGACGCGAGAGTTGGAAGAGAAGAATGATGAGTGTGAGAAAAGGGCGAGTGCTGCGGAGAGAAGAATGAGAGATGCAGAAGCGAAGTTTGAGGAGATGATGAAGGAGATGAGTGTGTTGAGAGCGAGAAATGTTGAGTTGGAGAAGAATGTGGCTCGACGGGGTGATGAGAGGCAGGCGTGTGAGAAGTTGGAGCGCATGAGGGATGAGTGGAATCGTGTGAATGAGGATCGTTTGTTTGAGTTTCACATCCCTATTCGGGATAATCATTTGGACGGCGAAGTACTCGTCAATCAAAATCTGGACGAGTCCATCCTATGTTATAACGGCCATCCGACGAAAAAATGTCTACATGCCAGCCTGAGAATGCGCGGCCATCTGCACAAATTTTCTATTCGGAAGCGCGCGAGACTGCCAAAGGATGGCTAACTTGGTAAGTGAAAAGTAAATAAGATAATGCCCGCCTTCACCACCCCATCACGACACTCCCGAGAACGAACCATCGGCTCTCTTAAGGGCCACCTAGGGGCAAGACATGATAGAACCTCCACGCGGTTTGCCCTGGGCAGTCTTCGGACTGGCGAATACTATCATTAAGTTGAATCTGCTATCAGTCAACTACAACGTTGCGGCGCGTTAGAGGGGTATATAAACCACTGCCTCTCATTTCATTTCATTTCAATCATGCAGACGCCGAACAGTCAAGTCAGCTCTCCTCGCGGACCGCAGTTAAGGCCGCGAAATTTATTTGAGGAGTTTGTCAGGCTAGAGGAGCAAGACAGAGTCCACAATAATCTTGCTCGGATTGGCAATCCGATGACGGCGCTACATTCCACTTTTTAGCCATGTACCAGTTAGCGTGGAAGTCGACACTGCTACCAAAGAGAGAGTCAAAGACTCTCTCAGCAGAATTGGTAGGGTGTAAGATGACGTTACTCCCGAGAACGAACCACCGGCTCTCTTAAGGGCCACCATGGGGCAAGATTTGATAGTACCTCCTCGCGGTTTGCCCTGGGCAGTCTTCGGACTGGCGAATACTATCATTAAGTTGAATCTGCTATCAGTTAACTTTAACGTTATGCAGTCGATTGCTATCCCTGAAGCATTCTGATTCGCTGTTGAGCAATTCATTGTTGAAAACCCTATATAAGCCAGAAGATTGTGGTGCTTCTCATTCAATTTGAAGTCACGATGGAAGCGACATCTGCCAACAACATTCCCGTCTTCATCGATGAAGACAGCGCTATTCCCGAGTTCGTCATCCTCGACGAGTGGGATGAAGAGGATGATAAGAAGGGGAAGATCGAGAAGATTGTTTGGACGGATGGGGTGTGGACTCCAAATACCACTCGCATCCGAAAGGTGCGAGATGCACCAGCACGACCTCGGCGGTATAGGGTCTATGACAACCTAACCGTCATACCCATTGACTATTCCAGCCAATAGTCAACTTAAATTCACACCCCGAGAACGAACCATCGGCTCTCTTAAGGGCCACCATGGGGCAAGACATGATAGAACCTCCACGCGGCTTGCCCTGGGCAGTCTTCGGACTGGCGAATACTATCATTAAGTTGAATCTGCTATCAGTCAACTTGAACGTTGCAAATGAAGTTCGGTGTAATACTTCCTTTCGACGGGCGTTCCTGTAAAGGGCGGCGGTGAAACCCGTAGCTATGTATACCGCAAGGGACATTCGGCAATGGTCAATCTTGTTTAACCTCTCTGCGTCATGTTTGCAAGTGATTGCCTCTGTCTCAACGTAGTATGCATTCGCGTCAGGGCGACATTTAGCCAACTGTCGAAGGTTGCCTAAAACTTTCCATTGCATATGTTATGAGAACCATGAGTTCTACCTGTCTCTATCAATGAGACGAATTGATGAATGGAATGAAATGGGAGGACACTCACGCGCCACACGCAACATAACACACTTCTCTCTTCCGTAGTCTAACAAGCTCTTTACACATGGATCGCAGTCGATTGCTATCCCTGTATCAGAACTGTAAGCTATCTTAATTTTATTTGACACTATTTCATCTACCATCATCGTCCATATGAAATGTTTTAAGATTTACAAGTTAGACTAAGCGTGCTACTATTTCCAAATGAAAAAGTATACATGGTTAAATCATCCACTTAAGCCCATCCGTAGTCTCACAAGCTCTTTACACATGGATCGCAGTCGATTGCTATCCCTGTATCAGAAGTGTAAGCTATCTTAATTTTATTTGACACTATTTCATCTATCATCATCGTCCATATGAAATGTTTTAAGATTTACAAGTTAGACTAAGCGTGCTACTATTTCCAAATGAAAATGTATACATGGTTAAATCATCCACTGAAGCCCCGTTCAAGTAAGTCAGTATGAAAGCAAAGATAATACGAAATAAAAATGTATTATGGCATGTATTTCAGAAGGTCTTCATCGTCAATATCGTCCCAGAGTCTGGCTTCACATAGATAACAAAACAGTTCACTTGCTTTAATCGTTCTTCCACTGCGAGCCTCACTTTGTCAATATACTCCCACTCCGCCATAGTTCGTGGCTGGGAGTTAGGGGTGTACCACTCCCATAATTGGTGGAGGAACTTGGTGCTGGTGATCTCCATCACATCGTCAGTATCGTACTGGAGATACTTCCACCTCACGCCTGTTAAGTCGGGACACTCCTTCTCACATACACTCTCTTCGTTGTCCGCTGGTAATGACACCTTCTATACCTTCGTTGGAGCGTTTGGTGTTGAGGATTGAGAAGAGAATTTTGTGTTTGGTGTTGTCGGAGGGCTTGTCATGTTGACTGTGAATAATAACTTTGAAATGTTTTCTAATTCTTAAGTATCAACAAGCAACCAATCAGAATGAACAGCCAATGAATGATGAATACGAAAGTATATATGTAAAGTGACATTCGTGTCATTTCACTCTGTCTTTGTGACATATAAGTGAAGTGTTCTCTGACGAATTCTATATTTAAGGCGTACAAGTAAACTGCTCTCTCGTGAAGTCTCTATCTTGTTGAAGTATCAACCTTAAACTCGATTTCGTTGAAATGGTAAGTTGAAAATTTCTTCACTCATCTCCCTCAAACGTGTGGCTAATAGCATCTTCCTCAATTTCAGGCATCAACTTCATCACCAACGCCCTCACTTCTCGAGGAAAGTTTAGAGTTGTTGAGTCAAAGTAGGTTGTAACAATACACTGAGACTTGAACAGAGATGATAGAATGATTTCTCTTTCAGGTGATGTGAGTTCCAGCTCAGGACTCTCGCGACATGGCAACGAGTGGGAATGTGCCGACTGCGGACATATGTTTACAAGGAAGCACAGTCTCCTTCGACACATCAAACAACGTGTGTGTCAACGCAAAGCGGCGTCAATCTCCGGAGGTGAAGTTGATTCTGACGATGATATCTCCTTTCCTTGCGATTTGTGCCCTCTTTCTTTTGATAGTCACTTTCAGCGATCTTCGCACAGACTTCAACACACGCATGCAAATGATCACTACACCAACGGTACCTCTACCATCTCCCTCATTAATGTTTCACATAATAATTTAGTACGCGACTACTGCATGGAGTCCAATACTCAAATAGTAGATTTTCCTGAGTGGCTCCTTCAAAATTCTAACATTATCGAAGCGCTCTTCAACAATTTAGACAATTTTAGAATGAAGGCGCTCATCTACCTTAAACTAAAATATATTAAGATAGATTTTCAAACGGGTCAAGTGACGGAGAGAATACAGTTTCATGTTCCTTCCTCTTCCGCAACCGAAGTTGTAGACTGCGAGTCTTGGCTAAATTTTCACATTCAATGTTTAAAATCAAATGTAGATAAATTCAATCAACGCGACAGCGCTCTCATTTTTGATGGTGTGGACTCAGCCATATTCAAAATTTCAATATTAGAAAGTCATGCAGCTCGAGGTACATTTAAACTACCAAAAACGTTGTATAATAAGAAAGCTGTCATCAATGTCGATTGTAAATCACAGTGTTTCAAATATGCAGTCCTATCCATCCTTCACTATAATGATATCAACGCGCACCGAGATCGCACCTATAGCTATAGACAGTGGGAGGATGAACTAGACTTTGAAGGTTGTGATAGTAACATGAAAATCAAAGATGTAGAAACGTTCGAAAAACATAATAAGATTAAAATTGTCGTTCACGTGTGGGAGAAGGGGTTGAAGGGTGTCCGCTATAATTCACGTTCAACTTGTTATGAACGTGTAGTCAACCTCTTATTAGTAAAACAAGATGATAGCGAGGAATGGCACTACTGTGGTATTCCCAAAATCTCTCGCTTGTACACTCACTTGGGGCACTCTAAAAGAGGTAAACATTTTGTATGTGACCGCTGCATCCGCTCCTTTTGGAGTAAAGATAAATTTGAAACTCACTATGAATGGTGCAAGCGAGGTAAATTACAAATGGAACGCATGCCAAAAGATAAAATATTTTCACATAGGGATAATGGTGACGAATTAAGTCCCCTGCGTGTCATTTACGCAGACATAGAATGCTACATTGATGATATCATCCACAAACCAGCAGCCATATCCTGCTATGAAGTATGGCATGACCACTTTAGGAATAGACAAAACAAAATGCATACTTGGCAAGGTGAAGATTGCATTTCAAAATTTCTAGAATTTCTCGATAAAGCTGCTAAATTTCAACAATCATATGATTCCCAATTGCAGCGTAAGTCACTACATATGTCAGATGAAGACAAACAAAAATTTGAAAGTTGCACATCCTGTCCTAAATATCATAAAACGTTTGATGACGATAAAATTAAGAAAGTGCGTGATCATGATCACATCACTGGTAAATTTAGAGACGCACTCTGCTCCAAATGTAACTTTTCACTTAGGTTGAGACGTCGTGTACTACCCGTCATTTTTCATAACTTTAAGGGCTATGACAGTCATATGCTCATAAAAGGAGGGTTGAGCCAGATGAAATCGTGGCAGTTTAATGTAATAGCACAAACGAGAGAAAAATTCATGGCAATGACAGCAAAAGTACCAGTAGATAAAACTAAAGAAAATAAGACAGTTTTCTTCGAAATAAAATTTTTAGATTCATTCCAATTCATGTCAGCGTCACTAGCTTCTCTCGTTCGTAATCTCAAGTTTCTTCCCCATAGTCAAACTTTGAAGAAACACTATCCAAACTTAACGGATGAAATAATCACTCGCAAAGGAGTCTTTCCTTATGCGTATTTTAGCTCAATGTCTAAACTAAATGAAACAACCCTTCCTTCCATTGACAAATTCCAAAACGATTTGACGGGTGAAGATTGTCCAGTAGAAGATTATGAACATGCTCAAGAGGCATGGTTAAAATTTGAATGTAAAACGTTTGGCGATTATATGATCGCTTACTTAGAATTAGATGTCATTTTGCTGGCTGATGTCTTTCAGGAGTTTCGACGAGTGGCATTAGAAGAAGACAAATTAGATCCTGTCCACTTTGTTAGTCTACCAGCCATGTCCTTTAAATCAGCCTTTAAAATGACTGGTGAGACCATTCATCTCTTACAAGACCCGGAGATGTATAATATATTTGAGCGCGGAATATGCGGTGGTCTCACATTTGTAAATAAACATCATATAAAATCTGAAACAGTAGGTGATGATCATATCCACCTAAAGTACTATGACCAAAATAATTTATATGGCAGTTCACTGTCTAAACCACTACCTCATTCCGAGTTTAGTTGGTTAAATCAAGATGAGCTTGAGTATTACTCCAACCCTTCAAACATACTGAAGATTCCAGATGAAGGTGATTGGGGATATTATTTTGAAGTGGATTTGATTTATCCAAATAGCATTAAAAATAAAACTGCTGATTTCCCACTCGCACCTGAATCTGGTGAAGTGACTGAAGATATGTTTTCACCATTCATGTCACAATTTCATAATAACTTAACAGAGTGTGGACAGCCAAGGTACAAACCATGCCGCAAACTTTTACTCACCCAATATGATAAGAAAAATTATCTCGTACACTTCTGCATACTAAAATTCTATTTAGAAATGGGCATGCTTCTAAAGTCAGTTCACCGCATTATCAAATTTAGACAAAAAGCCTTCCTCAAACCCTACATAGATAGTAACAGTCAAAAACGTGCACTCGCCCAAAATAATTTTGAAAAGGATTTTTATAAATATAAGAATAACAGTCTTTTCGGAAAGACCATGGAGGATGTTAGAAAACGTATGAACTACAAACTAGTCGTTGATGAACAAAAATATCACAAATTGACCTCATCACCTCTTTTCATTGATAGAGACATCATCGATGAGGATCTTGTAGGTGTTAAAATGATAAAATCAGAAGTTGAGTTGTGCAAACCCATCTATATTGGGCAAGCCGTTTTAGATTATTCCAAGCTTGAAATGTATCAGCTCTTCTACAAAATATTAAAACCATGCCCTCTCGTAAAAGAGGTTCGCTTGCTGGGTGGTGATACAGATAGTTTCTTTTTAGGAATTACCACTCAAAAAGATTTAAATTTTAATGAAGTAGGCAAGTCATTAGAAAAATATTTCGACACATCTAACTACAATCCCACTCATCCACTCTATTCCATACAGAATAAAGCCAAACTTGGTTGTTTTAAGGATGAAACAGCAGGAAAGGAAATAGATGAAATGATTCTCCTCCGTCCTAAAATGTATTCCATGAAATTAAAAGAATGTGCAGATAGTATTAAGCGTGCTAAAGGTATATCAAAATCCATTGTTCACAAAATTAAACATCGGTCCTATAAGAAGGCCTATAAAAATAAAACTATAACGTTTGTCAACATGACAATCTTAAAATCTCAAGTTCATACTGTGAAAACGTACACGTTCAAGAAACGAGCACTTTCAGCATGGGAAGATAAGAGGTGTTGGATAGGACATAACACATCTCTTCCACATGGACATCCTGACACAAACATACCTCCACCCAAAAGAATAAAACTCACGCTACCACATTCAGGAGATGTATTGACATAATCAACTTCAACTCAGTATTTTGATGTTGCTTTTTGTAGATATACATGGTTGTTTTATGTATCGCATGAGATCGTTTCTTCCTTGTGAATATATGCCTACAGTTAGCTCATTCCCCCTATATCTGTGAAAAGACTTTTTCATACACATATTTTTATTTCAATAAACATATCACAATGACTTCACTTTGTTTTCCGAAACACTAAAGTTACGAGGGATTTAGTATCTTTCACATGGATGCACTCTTGTAAACCATTGGTAATTTTGATAGCAATAGAGGGTATAGTTTGTTTGACGACGGGATGATAGAAAATAGATTCAAACATCTTCTCGACTATTCCATATGAAGCGTCTTTATCATGAATGAAATCGCGTAAAATGTATTCTTTTTCTCACCAACAGAAATAGGTAGAATCAAATCACTTTGAATGTAAAGGTGCTGTTCATGTTTATCAAGTGTCATTGGTGTTTCTATACCAATCGTATGCGCAGCAGTGAACACAGTTTGTAGCATTGAAAAACCAAAGAGTTTTTTCAAATTTTTACTCAATTGACATTGAATGTCATCGCCCAGTTTCAGAACAACGTGTTGATTTTCAATTGAAAACGAAATGTGGTGTGTCTTTACATCATATTTACTTTTCATCACATGCTTCAACTTCTGTTGTATATAAGGATTTACTACATGAATGAAGCTTTCAACTGTATGATATAGACGCGGCATTATATTGATAGCAACTTTAGATTCTTCATAAGACTGGTAAATTTTCTTGATGCGATCACCATAGATGTCCACCCACCATTCATCATTAACTGAATCAGCTTTAGTGTGATATTCATGAGAAGCATACACCACACCGCTTCCAATAATAGGTGTATAATGTCTTACAAAATGACGCAAGGTTGGAGAGAAATAAACTGTAAGTTTGTCATTATATTTCTGAATAACCAACTTATTTTTGTCCGCCATAATTTTCTCTCCATACTTCTTACCCACAGTCTCATTCCATCGTTTTACTAACTCAATAAGTGATAAAGGTTGAACACCACGCTTTTTCAAAATGATGCGTTCTTCGCATTCTACAACATCTTCATCAAATATTTTAAATCTATAATGAAATTTGTTGATTCGATTTGAATAAACTTTTCTAACATTTGCAGTAGCAATTGACGTTAGATGTAGTCCATGACCAAAACCGAGATGCGGATAGAATTCATTATCCAACCTCAGTGTAAGACCTTTAGTAAAAGAATGAAAGCGAAGGAACTGTCTCCCACTCCAATGATAGATAGTAAACTCATAAACTTTCTGATCCTTATTCTTCATGATGGAAGTATTACCACTATTGAATGCCTTAATAATTTTCTCATTCCCAAATGGACCATAATAATCTGATTTTATCTGAATCCATTCATAGTTCCACTTTCCATCTGATGTTAAATTGTATGGGAACTGGAATGCATTATTCATCGTTATTCCATCATGGGTGCGAGGAGTCAATATCATTTCTTCCAAATCATTCACATTCTGAATATTGCTATCATAGCAAATACTAGAAACGCCAACCTCCCATTCACCTTCTAAATGTAGTGGGCGATTTAATTCTACTCGATAGTCTGATGGTTTATTTTTGGGAAATTTATTCATAGAAGCATTACTGGGCAAGTAGATTAGAAACGAGTCCTTATTTTCACTTTCCATATTATTCACATTGGAAAAATATATTAGCATACGTTTGCATTAACTCTTCATTCGGAAATGGAGTGTAATACTTGTCACAGCATCTTTATGAAAAGGAATCAACGCACCAGCATCGTCATAAATTGCAATATCAATTTTTGGGATGTAGTTTGATTTCAGCTTTGTATAATGCACTTTCTTGAAAGTATGCTCAGATAAAATACTGCAGCTTTTTGGCTGGTATGGCATCATTGCTAGCAATGGAGCTTCAACATCTCCCACACGTACATCTTCACCAATATTGGAATATATCTGAAAATAGTTAATACGACGCGATAGCGACATGTCTGCGCTAGCTTTGGTTACAGTACACTTTTAAAGATATTTTGATCAAAACCCAAAATGTCCATTAGAGTTTTATCCATAATTAGTTCAATACCTTTTCCACTTATAGTGAGAGACAAAGTACCTTCTTTTTCAGAAAATAAAATATGTTGCTCATTAATCACTTCATTTAAATAATCTACAAACAATTTAACCGAAGTAATAATGCGAGGCATCAACACTCTTGTTTCATGTAAGATACCACCGAAAGGCTCTACACACTTTCTGTATAAAGATACGGTCCATTCTGTATCAACTTGATTTGATCCATCACATTTTAAATAGTGCATATCAAATTTTCCATGAACAGCTGCAGAACGATGTCGTAAGAACTGATGAAAATTTTCTGAACAAACTAATACTAGATCATCATCATCATCTAATTTACTAATGACGATTTGATCCGTTGATTTCGTATAAGTCAATGTTGCCACTTGTTTACCATCAACTCGAAGGAGATAATTAAATTTATTCAATAATGTTTCAGGAGTCATGTTTGTCTTTCTTGCCTTAATCACAATCTTCTTCACCAACGTCTTCTCATTTCTTGGAATAAGATCTACATAATAAGCTTTCTCTTTGTAAATCAAATCTTTACAACCACTTGGGTGGTAATTAACGTTATAATTATCATAGCTTGTTAAGGCGCTAGCGAGGTAACCTAAATCATTTCTTAAACTTGGACTTAAACCAACAATCCAATCTTTCTCAACTACATGATGTACATAATTATAATCATCATTGTGCGGAGTAAATTGGATGATATGTTTACACGCTTTATTCAAGAAATCATATATAAACTTCTTACATGATAAGAGATCTTTCTTTGGCCACTGTGGAATGTATACTCGGCAGCCCTTTTCACATTGGTAAGCAGCTGTGCGTCTCATATTAATAGTCATCACCTCATGATCAAAAGTATAGACACAGTTGCTATAAACAAGTTGAGTGACACCCACTTCCCAATTTCCATTTAGCTGTTGTATATGATCAATGGGAGTAGAAAAGAGTGCGGCTCGATTACTAGCAAATCTCTTTGTAGCCGCATTGCTAAGCAAAATATGATAAAACGACATTTTTATATTGCTGATCTGCGACTTTGCATAACATCATGAAGACTTGAATTTTGGACTCTCTACAATATATCAGAGTTGATCGTAATGGAAACGTACATTTCAAAAATTCTCATGGTCATTCATCAAGAGGTATTACATTAACATGGCGACAATTTGTCAACCTCAATGATATCATGAGAGATTTGGAATATTTTGAAACATTAAGATTCATCTCCTTGGGTGATCAAGTTTGGCTTCAACGTCGCAACAATGAAATTCAAATCTGCCATTCTCATTCCGCAAACTGTTTCTCATTTCGCAAATACAATTGGGAGAAGTATAGAAGATACATACATCGCTCCATCATGACATTTATTCGTCGTGAGTTCATCGCCCTACTATGCAAATCTTAATCAGACATGTCTACCACGCACCATGAGTTGGAAATTAGATTCCCTACAACGTATTGAAACGGATCATGATCGAAACGTCTATTTCAAAGATTCAACTGGACATGTGAGAAGAGAGTTTGCTTTATCTTATCGCCATTTTCAATCTCTACATCATATCATGAAGGATTTGAAATACTTCTATATGAAAAGACATTCACGTATTGGAAATCGCATCTGGCTGCGCGTCAACAAACGGCGAATTCAACTCTATCATTCCCAACTTCATACTAACTTCACATTTCATCAAGGTAGTTGGGAAAAGTATAAAAGGAAGGTACATCGCTCAATTTACTCATTCTTTCATCATGAAGCGCCATCGCTACACCATCGTCAACATTCTCCGTCGCTTCAGACTCTACACCAAAATCGATCTCGCAACATTACACCAACACCTTCCCAACAGCAAGTATTACCCGGGCCGACCTCAAATGTTAGTGGTGAAGATGAACAATTCACGGAATCTTCAACTCTTCCCAAATGGGACTGTACAGATTCTCGGCGCCCTTTCTCATTCATCGGCGCAGTCAATGCGCTTAGAGCTACAAAGACTACTACGTTGGATATGGAAGAGGGAGAGGTGTGTGATGTCGAATCTGACTGTGGACAATATGGTGATCTCTACTCAATTGAGTGACAGTGTATCATTTTTGAAGATTCGTACCAGCAGTTACAATTTGTGTTATGAACCCGAACTTTTTCCTGCAGCTCTCATTAGTTGTTGGTTACCTGTGCATGTGGCAATCTTTCATAATAGTAAAGTGATCATTACTGGACTAAAATCTCATGTACAAGCAAATGTGATCCTAGACTATCTCATCGAGTATGTACGCACCCAGCGGATTGTAAAATAAAAAACAATTTTTCCAACATGATGTTTTTATTTCAAATCATGATAGAACTTACAAATCATTTTTTTATTAGAGGATGGATTACATGAAAAGTTTTGAATAACAGATACAAATCGAGATACATGTTAACGTTTTAAGATGAAGTACAGTACAAAAGCACCACACGTTGATGAAAGTGGCTGTTGTAGTATGCGTTCATTTCGCTGATATTGACGCGTATGTTTTCTCAACCACTGCTGTGTTGGTATATTTGGAGGTTGAGCAAGAGAGTCAAATAGTTCACCACGTCGGTCTTCTCCAATAAAGATCGCTTTCCAATGCTCACCGCCTAAATTCTGCGAATGAGTGTTTAGCACAATAAAGATGGGATAGTGATTTACTGCAGGTGGTAAGGTATCGAGTGAATAGACATTATCGAAAGCTTTCAACGTCGCTTCGTCTGCATTACGCTGCACTTTAGTCTTAATATCGTCAGCAGTCAACCAACTCATTAACGATTATACTGAAGAATCACGTCACGATACTTTGTAATTTCAATGAATCGAAGACTGCATAAATTAATACATTGATCGTCTCAGGTAGTGTTCTTTTGAACGTCAAATCCAAACGAATATTATGAGGCACGTTCGCTTGACGATAGGGGGCACTAATATCGCTGTCAGCAGTCAAATCAAACGCATAAATAGTATATCCACTCTTAAACTCTTTCATAGTGAGTCCGTTGGTGTCATCCGTATTGTAAAAGCCAAAGACATCCATAAAATCAACATAACTGCGCATAAATTGATCCGCAGCAAAATCTGGTTTGTAGGGTGGACCTGGATGACTCACACCATTTACACGTAAAGCAATTTCACTTAACTGATTGTGTTTAAAATTGAAAGGATTCTTCTTTATATTACCATTAAATGCATCATTTTCAACCATTGCCACCATGAGGAGCTTCGGTGCTTCCGATGGAAAGAGGCCATCTTTCATGAAACTCTTTTGATCTTTAGGAATTGTAAAGGTGAGAAGCTTTGTATGCTGAACGGGTAAATGGCATTTTGGCGGTTAAGACCTTCAGCATGTCCTCTAATGACACTTGGATTCGGTACTACTCGACGAATGTAAAGTGCAATATCTTCCACATGAATTCTAAAATTGTCAACTTTAGCAAATGCATTCAGCGCAAATTCAGGCTTATTCAATGTCAGCTTGAGTCGCATGCTGGTATTACAGAGTAAAAACTTTGACTGTCTAAAGAAGTCTAAATTCAGCGGACCATATAGCTGACATACTCTACTATCTTTAATCATAGCAGATCGCTTTACAAAGCCACTGTTTGTTTCAACATCAAATTTTCCTGCTTCATCTCTGTACCATCCCATGGCTTCCATATGACTTTTTTGTGCTGCTGGATGAAACTGTGATACATGATTGAAATATGATTTATAGGGATAATCGCTTTGACCACCTTCCACCTGCTGCTCTCCAATCGTTAGAGAAACATCACGAAGTAATGTAGTCAATGGTAAATTGTTCAGTCCAACTTTATGTGTATCGTCAATAGCAGTTCCATCTGCTTGCTGAATTCTAAACTTCAAATCAACCATCGCATAACTCAAATCTATGTAGTCATCACTACCACCAGGAATAACAAATTCAATGGGGCCAGCATTCTCAGCTGTTCGAGGATGATAATCTACAATACTTGAACTAAGAATATCTGTCTGTATGGCTTGTTCATCAAACAAACAAAAACCGGAAGTTTTACACTCCATGATTAGAAGTTATGGCAGCGTCGTCGTTTAGCGCCTGATGAATGATTAGAGCCTCTGCGACGTTTGCGTGAATGCCTTTTGACTGAAGATCGCACCTTACCAGCTCCGCGATGTTTCCTCCTTCCTTTTTTCATTCGTTTAGGTGATTTCTTTCCTTGAGTAACACCAGCAAAGGTCTGCTTCAATGTTTTTAAACGCGTTCCTTCCCACGATTCAACAAACTGCTCTTAAAACTTCTACCTCTGGAAAGATCACTAGCAAAATCACCAGCAAAGCCAACGGCATTACTTAAAACATTTCGTTTTAAAGATCTACCGACATTGGATATGAGAGGTGCTACAACAGATTTCAGTGCACCAAGTATGCTACCTCCACGTTGGCGGCGAGCGCCGATGTAAATTTGTCCTCCACCACTTACATAGGAGGGTCGTGAATAAAATGAGGCAGTTGGATTCATAGCTCAAACCCTAAACATTGTTAGTTACAACTTTGCATGAATCACTGTCGATCACTTAGATGAAAGATGTCGGCACGACGCATCCAAGAGTTCATACTTGAAGGATAACCAGTCCATTTAACAAGACACCATTCTTCACCTTGCCGTTTTTTACATCGAATGATTTTCTCTACCATATATGTTTCACTTTCAGTGACTACCTCAATCTCATCGCGGTAAAAGCTACCCTCAATTTCTTCATTATCGTAATCTTTCAACTTGTAGGTGGTCGGAGAGTCTTTTTGATTAATCCTTGATACTGTAAATACCTCCTCTGTCCAATTCGGAAGGTACCCTTTAGCAAAAACACTTTTCACTTTTGAGATACGAACTTTATCACCAATTTTCACATCACTTTTCACATGAGTGCGTTTACGTTGGAATGATTCGCGCACTTTATCTACATTGTCAGCATTTACATCTACTGGTCTGACTCCAATAGAACGATGGATAGAGTGATTGTAGGCATGGAGTGTATCTTGTAGAACCTTTGTCCAATTTTGTGTCAAGTTGGCAGTAAAATGTCGCCACAAGCGATTTTTTAATGTGCGATTAAAACGTTCAACGAGTGCAGCTTTATAAGCACTCTTTACACTAAACAACTCAATGTCATGCCTCTCAAATAATCTTGTCACATGCTGATTTTCAAACTCTTTTCCTTGATCACTCTGAATTCTTTTTGGAATGCGACCTTCTCGAAAAATTGTTTGGAATGCTTTTGCTACTCCTTTCCCTTCTTTAGTTTTTAAAGGTTGAGCCCACGCATAACGCGAGAAAATATCAATGACGGTTAAAATAAAATTATTGCCCGAGTTATGTTTTGAAATGGAGGCAACATCCTACAAATCTGCTTGCCACTGTTCATCGATGTCATGAACAATATAATGGCGGGTGCGGTACTTCTTTTTCGCTTGTTTGTGGAGTGTATAGGTAGCCTGACCCTTTAACCATCGTTTCACTTGTGATTGTGGAAGACCACTCGCTTTTGATAATTTCTTGATAGATGCAAATCGTGCCGGATGTTTTACATCATAATAGATTGACTTCAAACGTTCAGTCAATGACGACTGACTCTTTTTCCTCCTTCTCATCTTTTTGTTTTCTTGCCTTTCTACATTTACAACAACTGCAGCATTTAGCTTTAGCGGTTTTGCGATCGTGTTCACATTGCTTAGGGGTTTCATTTTGAGAGCTGGCGCAGCAAGTGCAAGTGACAACGACATTCACTTCTGGCGGCTCATTACATGGTAAGCAACACATCTGCTTCATATTAATAGTCTGAGAACATGTATTTCCTGGGAGGAGCTGTTTTACGTTTTCCTTTTACTAGTTTTAGTAGCGATGTAGATCTACGTCGAGTTCTTCCTCTTGTTTGCTTAGTGAGTGTGGGAGGGGATGTAGCAGGTGACGTCTTAAACCAATTTGTTGGCATTTTCATCGTCTCAAGCATTGGAGTAGTAGCCACTGTTGAATCAAGTTCTTTCAATGTCTCATTATTCAAAGCAAATTTTGGTACATTATGCTTTTTCAATAGTTTAAGAAAGTATGACCAACCAGGTGGAACATAGCCCTGACGGCGCTTTCTACGTGTCGCATACTGAATCAAGTCTTCATAACGTGAAGCATCAATCACTTTATTTTCATCTGTAATGATTTCTCCTCTATCATTTACATTGAGATGGGGTTCAATACTGTTGAAAAGAGATATGGCATGTGCGCGAGATGCTAAAGGTGTAGCAGTAGATACAGAGTCACGCATCTTATTCTTCAAGTTTTTCAATTGCTCAACAGTTTCCGATTGTAATAATACAGCACGATGTGGATCTTTGATGTGAACATTTTGCTGATAATCTATTTCTTTCCTATACATTTGATTTGCAAGAGGTTGCTTTACTTGCTGCATGGCAGTCAATTGTACATATTCATCCTGAGGAATAACAATCATGCGAGAATAAGAACTCATAGTTTGTAGATAATCATGGGAGTTTTCAAAATATCACTTCGAAATCTAAATTCTTCCGGACACTCTTGCGTAAAGTCAATGAATAAGTAACCGCATGGTTTTTCAGTAGCTGCTTGAAAAATTTCAATTAAGGCTTTTGATCCTCTGGGTGCAACTTGTCGCGCTAAAATTTCAAATTGACTTTTATCTCGCGGATTCTTGAAAATAGCATAATAGTGTGTATTCAGGTTTCGTGTACGAGCTTCTTTTCCATCAGGAAACAAATTTTGTGTGATATAGATGATAAAACACCTTTTATGATGTGCTGCACGAGTGAACATACCTGTAACATCTTTTGAATTCTTACTTTCTTTTAATAAATCATCCAATACAACAACATCATTAGACTGAAGTTTATCCACTGCAATAATTCCTTCATGTCGAATAAAGTTGCGACTTTGCAATTCCTGAAACAGCGACGGTTGATAAATACCATAACACCAAATCACTCGATTGATAGGTTCCTTAAACAACTCCCTTCTTTTATCCAATAAATTCAGCGTGAAAACAGTTTTACCTGCATGAGATGGACCTGATACAGTCAGAACTTTATCACATTGAAGTCTGAAATCCATTTTATTACTTTGAGATTCAACATTTGCATAATTAACGCTTAGAGCCAAAGATATTACCCAATAGGTTGCCCACGGCAGGAGCTTTCATTGGAAGTATTGCTGAAAGGAAACCGCCCTTTTGTGTTAGAGTTTTCCTCTTTCTTTGAAGGGTGACTTTAGGATTGGAGATGAAACGCAATTTTGTGGCATATAGCTTAAGTAACTTTCGTTGTTTTGGCGCTAATTTCTTCGTCCTCAACTTTCTGACATGAGAAATAATTTCACGAATGAATTTATCGTTAGCATGTCGTATAGCATTGTATCGCTGATTTGCTTTCATTCGTCGGAGAGCTTGAATGGCTGAAGAAAACTTTGAAGACTTTTGACTTTTACGTTTCGCCATTTTCCGTGTTAGTCTTTGCTAAAACCTATCTTTACCACATTTGCATAGGAACTAACTATTGCGACATAAGTGACACTCGAAATGAGCAATATCACAGTGGTTACATTTGCGAAGTTGAATGTAATTACGTATGAAACAGCGTTGACAAAAAGCGTGCTTACATCTCTTGAAGATGCGCTTTTCATTTGCATCCTTTCGCTTACATACATCACAACACATAGTTTCACCGTTACTGATGTCTATAGCAAGTCTTTTTGAAGATATGAATTTGCTAGCCTTTTCTAAATAATAGACGCATGTACAGAAGGAATATACTTCGAGAGTGAGCAGACATAGCTCGAAAACCAGTTGTGCTACAATCAAGTACCACTGCATTTTCAATTTTTCTTTATGGAAAGTTGAATGTGAATATCTGAAATCGCTTCAATCACTAGACTGCTACCATGATGGTTAAATGCGTTAAGACGTTCAGCAATTTTTATTATATGTCTTTTAAAAAATTCTTGGGGGTGATCTACCACTTCCATTGAATAAGAAGCAAAATGGAAAGAGCGACTTTCCACCTCTTCCTTTCCAAAATGACTAAACTTAATTTTCGCAACTAATCGCGCCATGACAATGCTATCAGAGAATGTATTCATTAACTCTAGAAATAGAGTGCTAGCATCATCGACCACTGCTTCGATGTCGGTCTCATCTTTATGAAAATTTATCACATAATCTTGAACAGCTCCTTTTAAACTTTGCCTATGAAAATGTAATGTTCCGCAGTCGTTTGAGAAAGACATGATCGCCCTTTATATAACCCATCCATTGCATGAAAACAACAACTCTTCTCATAGTAACATTTATTGAATAATAGTAACAAGCATGCATTATAAATCAATGGTTTGAAAGAGATAAAATAGATACAGCTGGTAACTATCATACAGCGAGCAATGATAACCATACAGGACTTTGGCAGTGCTGAGGTAAGGAGGAAAGAAGCATTGGTTATGAACGTAGCTACTACAACGAACAGACAAAATAGGAACAGACAAATCCTTAAAACGTTTCGTGACTTCATGATAATGTTGATTCACTCTACTATCCCAAGGTGGGAGCAAAATATCATCAATGATTAGATTGGGAAATACTTTCCTCTCCTTACCAGGATTATTACAAAAGATGCGTATAACATTGAAAGCAGCTAACCATCGTTTAAAGTCAATAAGAAGAGCACTCTCACAAGAAAAGCCATAGTCTTGCAAATATTTCAGATTAAGACCATGAACGTGTTTTCTCGCCCATTGATCAACATTGGGATTGCAGTTGGCATGTTGATGATAGACACTAACAATCTGATATGTCCAATTGTTCATAGCAATAGCACTGAGCTCCTGTACAGGTTCACCCTCACAATCCATAAAAATGATGATAGAAGCCTAAAACGGAAATTTACACATCTAAGGAAACGTTCTATAACATATTACAAAATGAAGAATTACATCGATGCTTTTCACGACAAAATACACAAATGATATGATGGCAACGAAGAAGTAAAATGTATCTAATAAGACCACGTCTACGACACTCAAAGCACATAAGCGAATTGTCATAGGGTAGAGTTAGGAAAGGACTAGTAATTCTCCTTCTTTGATTTGCGTTTTGATGCAGCATTCTTCTCCGACTTGCGCTTCGTACCACTGCTGTTAAGGATTTGATCAATTATGTCGTCCACGTTGGGTGGTTTTGGAATATATAGGATGGATTCCATATGCATGGAGAGAGAGGCTATTTTATTATCCTTGTGCCGACCATAATATAGCCCATTCACTTTGAAAAGGATATCTCAAGTACCTTCTCCGAGCTCGTCGCATGTGATGGGTGTTGAATGATCTCTCTCCTTCTTATAGTAAGTGCACCAATGTGATACCGGTAGGCAAATGTGATTACCATCCCAAATCTTTCTATAGGGAGTATCCTTGTCATCTCTCGCCTTCCACTCTTGAGCAAGAGGAGTAGGAATGTCCATATTTAATGTCACGTACTCCTCAATAATATCAAGTTGGTGGCGAATGTACGGACTCACGGGGATCAGTATGTAGTCCCCATACTGATTGTGCATTATCTTGACATCCGTGGAAGGGAGCATTCCCGTTTGGAGTACTACGCCATGATCGTCATAACGCAAGACTTGTTTAAATTTACGCTGTAGCGGTGTAGGATTATGTACCTTGGTTGTTTCTTCCACTGGCCTCAGTTGTAGATGATCTGATCGTAGCGAACCTTTAACGTTTGACCGCCATTTTGTCCTACTAGTGCAGAAGATGGAGTAGATGCCTCAAAATGGAAAAGATTGTATTAAGTTTACGTTCAAGGGAGGAGAGAGAGGAAAGTAGCGACTTACCATTTTAGTTGGATAATAGAATAGGGAACTAGAGAGAGGAAATGTGCGTCCGTCACTCGTGTGATTCAACGATGGAATGATTCTCACTGTGGAAGGCTCGCTATTTATAAAGAAAAGCTTGATTTGGATGATGATCCTCATTGGACAATAACATCAAGCTGATTCCAAATCTGGCCTCCGTTTACCAATCCGAGCCTTCATTCGCCCGCTGAAGCTGTTTCTTGTGAAATTCTAACTCTGTCGTTTTTCGTCAATCTCCCAAAATCTTAAATGGCGTCTCACATCCAAACGAAGACAGATATGAACAAGCCGATTCTTTCAGTGAATTTGTCGCACTCTTAGCTTTCAAATGAGCTATTGCACGACTTTCTACGATCTCTAGAACCAAAGTTGGAAGATCGGTGCCGGGGGGGGGGGGAATACGTCAGCGAAACTTTTTCTCTCCGATTGCGTTCAAATTCACCCTACTGATGCAGAATTTCACGCTGAATCCGAATCTGGCCTCCGTTTTCCCATCCGATGCCTCGTTTTGACGCTACAGCCCAAAACGTCCAAAATTCTAACTCTGTCGTTTTTCGACAGTCTCCCAAAATTTTAAATGGCGCCTAACATCTAAACGAAGACAGATATGAACAAGCCGATTCTTTCAGTGAATTTGTCTCACTCTTAGCTTTCAAACGAGCTATGGAACGACAAAATCCGTCCACTGGAAGCCAAAATCGAAGCGAGCTCTCCCGAGGGGGGGAGGTCCGTGAAATTTGATGAAAAATGTTTTGGTGAAGGTCCCAGGTCGAAATGCCACACTTTGGAAAATTTTCAAAATTTTGCCCATACAAAGTCACTCTGACACTTAGGATTTTTTCAGGTGAGCTCCGACCTAAAATCTTGTAACAGCTCTAACTTTTGAACGGTTGGTCCGATTGACTCGCGGCAAAAAATGTCGTCCAGCAGTTTTTTCTCCTCTTTCAAACGAGTAGCTGTAAGACAAAATCCGTCCACTAGAACCAAAGTTAGAAGATCGCTGTCGGGGGGGGGTCAGCGAAATTTGATGAAAAATGTTTTGGTGAAGGTCCCAGGTCGAAATGCCACACTTTGGAAAATTTTCAAATTTTTGCCCATACAAAGCCACTCTGACACTTAGGATTTTTTCAGGTGAGCTCCGACCTAAAATCTTAAATGGCGTCTCACATCTAAACGAAGACAGATATGAACAAGCCGATTCTTTCAGTGAATTTGTCTCACTCTTAGCTTTCAAACGAGGTATGGCACGACAAAATCCGTCCACTGGAAGCCAAAATCGAAGCGAGCTCTCCCGAGGGGGGGGGAGGTCAGCGAAAATTTTTCTCTCCGATTGACTTGAAACTCACCATACCGATGCAGAATTTCACGCTGAATCCGAATCTGGCCTCCGTTTTCACATCCGAGCACTGCTTCCACTCGAAACAGCCCATTTTCAACCCAACATTCATCAGATTGCACGAAAAACATCACACACTATAGCCTCAAGACAAAACCTGGCGGTCGCCCAAGACCACCACGACACTCTGTCGTTCCAGAGGGGGGGAGTCAGACTTGAAGCACCACGGCGGCCGACCACGACACTCTGCCGTTCCAGAGGGGGGGGACGTCAGCGACGGCGGCCATCTTGCGCGGTCCAGTGGTGGAGTTTTGCTTACTACTAATGCGACGTAATGTTGCGAATAAATGGCCTGCTTCACGGACAGCTTTGCAACAATCCACCACTACAAGATTCAAGCGATGCGCATAACAATAAATGTATATTGCCCATTTTGACACTTCACGAATTCTGGCCTGGACACCATTGATATGACCGCTCATTACGGCAGCGCCATCATAGGATTGAGCGATACAATTTTGAATTGGCAATCCAAATTCGGAAATCTTTTCCAGAATGTAATTTGTGAGAGATGATGCAGTAAGTGAAGTCGCTTCCACAAATCCAATGAATTCTTCATGACATTCGCCTTCGAAAATGTATCTCACGCAAATCGACAGTTGCTCTTTTTTTGAGAGATCCTTCGATTCGTCACAAATTATGCTGAAAAATTTTGCTTCAAGTACTTCATCTCTGATCTGATCAGAAATAATACTGCTCATAATTGAAATTATAGCATTTTGGATGCTTGAATGTGTGTATTTGGCATTTCCGGCACCATTCAATCTTTCCTCTATGACAGGATCGCGTTCTGAGACAATTCTCAAAATTTCAAGGAAATTTCCCTTATTATGGGAGACTTCAGTTTCAGCATGTCCTCTTTGAGAAATATTTTGTAAGCAGGTCAAACGCAGCACTTTTGCAACAGTCTTCAAATAATGCCGGTTTCGGTTAATCTGTGTGACGTGAGCTGCATCAAGGAGTTGTGACCGATTTATTTTCCTTTGTCATGGTCTTGTAATTTTCGAACATTTCCACCGATTTTAGATGGCAATCAGAGCTTGCGTGCTTTAACAGGGCATTTGTCTTTGGATTTTGACCAGTAGCCCGATTCCACGCCCGAAACCCATCCGAAACAAATGTTTCATTTTCACCAGCAACGTGGAAATGTCGACATACGAAACAGAAGACCGCGTCAGCAGACTCAGAATACTCCAGCCACGAATGTCTTTTAAACCACGCTGAATTGAAATGGCGATGTCTGTTGCCCATGTGACGCAATGGATATTGCTGAAGAATAGGTTGTTTAGGTGTTTCAGATGGCAATCGAGACAAGTCTTTTGGACCTACATGTTCCTTAGGTGAAATAGTTTTTGGTAGGCCTGTCACCTTTTGACCTAGAATTTCATTGTCAGGCACATCTTCAGCTGTGTCTGAGTCTGAATCGTTATCACTGTCACTTTCTGAAGAAGTTGGTGACGTTGTGTGTGTCACATTCACATCACAGGTATGTTGTTGCGCTTCTTTGTCACCGGTTCTTTTTTTATCATCGCTTGTGTTCGGGAGGCGCGCGTTGGTAGATTGACGCAACCACGACGAAAGCATTCTCCTAAAAAAAAAAGAATGAAGTTTTCATCGCCGTCACCGATATGTAAGATATAAATAAGAATACTGACACAGAAGAATGTTAAAAAAAGTAATGATATACATCGGCGCTTATACAGTAAACAATGGCACAGTGGAATGGCTACTTGTTTACGGTCTGTATTGATTCATTGATTGGTTGATTGTACATAAGGAAATATACATGTTAAATATTATACACTCTTCAATAATACTAGGGCTCGCAGGACGTTTCGTATTCGCAATTTTTGCACGCAGTCATACCTGTATATTACGGGTATGGGGTGCTTTCAGATATTAAAGCAAACAGCTTGTCTCTAAAAAAATATACTTTTAGACGAAAAACTGTTTGCGTCAATAAGAAACTAATTCTGAAGCCATCCCTAGATATGTAAGTGAGTTGTTTATGCTCGTACGAACCCCCCACCCCTATCCCCCCAGCACAGCTAACGCCATAAATTGCAAAGGTTACTGATGGAATAATAAGATACATGTATAATGAGTATAAAATGAATATAAAATGAGTATAAATACAACAGTAAATGACTAGGATAGTAACATGTCTTTTGAAAGTCATACTGAGTTGGAAGCTGATTCCACCACATATGCGATCAAATAAACTCCGTGAGCGATCTTGGGTGCGAGTGCGTTCAGTAATACTCGTAACGCGATAACATCGCGGTGTACGTCACTGAATTGGCTCTTGCAAAGACTTTCAGCCTGGAAAGACTCGTTGAGCGAAGAGAAGTACATGTATTTGCAAAAGAGATTGAGGGAAGCCACATCTCGTCTGACAGATAATGAGTAGTTTGTTAGTATGCGACTCTCTCATCAGGTGCTTAAAAAGTGCTTAGAGCCATTCTGTACATACGATTTCCACGTCAAGTTTTGGATTTCGGTCGTTGAGGTTATGTAGATAATACCGCGAAGACGTTGTTTAGAGCATCACATCAGGAGCTTTAATTGAGTTGTAGAATTCGTCTGACAGGATTCTTTAGCAAAACTTTCCAAATGCTAATATGGTCTTGGTCTTGAACATTTTTATGTTTCATTTTTCACTTTTATGATAGACGCTTTTTAGATGGTTTGTAATGTTGAAAGTCAAGTTTCCGGTAGTTCATTACTGTACTACTTAAAGTAGCTTAATCACAGGTGTTATATACATACGGTAGTTTGTCATTTCAACGAAAGTGAAGGATATGCACTAAAGAGTAGGTTCTATCATTTTATGAAAAAGTTACATTTAGCGTCCACTGGAGCATTGTGGCAGGTGTCACAAGTCACAACTTAAGGTTTGAAGACCTGCAAGAAATTTGATAAATACCTGTCACGGTAGTCGTACATTTTCTTTGTTCGCGTCATTGCGTGGGTGGAGCATTTTTGTAATTTACCTGGCTACGCATGAAAACAGAAAGATGGTCGCTTTTCCTGAGTTAGGCATCGCAACTAGTCGCAACTAATGAAATGCTTCACAGATTGATTGGCCGATGCAGAATTGGTTATACTGTAGGCCTATTACTGGTTTGAAATGTCAAACCAAAACAAATCACAAAATAATCAACAATGCCTTGGCGCCCCTTTTAAGTTGGCCCTCCTGTGCCCCTTTCAATTCTAAATTTTAACTACGCGCCTGAATAGGACTAATTAGACTAAGCATGCATCAAAAATTTCCAAAATGACTGTCTAGTCGAACCGAAATATTTATAAAAGCAGCGTCTGAATATGCATAACGTGGATTTTGACACTCTTGATACTGAATTGTGTAGAAGAGGCAAAATTTGCATCGGCTTCTAGCGGCCACATTGCTAGAATCGTCCATATCCGCGTCTGTAACCTTGCGTCCTCTCACTTGTAAACCAGTGACATGATTTCACAGTCTCTGATAGCGTACCAACTCTTCCATTCAGGGCAATTGATAGCCAAACATTTTCGTCTCACATAACTACCTACCAGTCCTTCATTTTACAGAATTTGACTGTTAGACTTTCTGTGGCACCTAAGTGGCTGAGGCGCTGTCCAATCACATACCTTCCTTAACACTGCACTGCCAGTGACATCTGTTCTTCCATTTATTCAATGTTACTGTTTGTGCCAAGAATTTATAAACTATTAGGCCTAACAGTCCTTCGTTCTATCCACCCTGATATAGAAGAGAAATGGTGCCATTTTCTTTGAAAGTAGAATTTGCTATTTGATTATTTAGCTGGTCACTATCTTCTTTCAGTCGAGAATGAAAAACACTGGAACAGTTGAAAGCTACGGACCATTGATAACCCCATTAGGAAATGGTTTGCAGGTCTGTCTATCCTTGAGAAAAGAAACAACCAGCCTGCATCGTTGCCTGGTTGTATTTTCGCCAAAATATCTTTGTGTCAGACTTATTTGAAAAACTTAGAAATTAAATATCCTGATCAACTGAGCGAGTCTCACCTCGCATATCTAGCACACGGATGATGTGCTCTGTCACATAAAAATAAGATCGCCAGTATAATGAGAATGCCGAATGCTGCCGTACTGCAGGTGTGAGAGAAGTGTTTTTGAAGCTGAGTGTTTAATACATTAGGCCTAATTAAAATCAATCAATATAAGCATATATATAGCATTTTCAAGTTACACAACGTAAGTAACGCTTCAAATTTGGTTACCATACTTCAAATGTAGAATTAAAAGTAGGCCTATTATCTTACAACATAAAAATCTAAAGGATAGACCCTATGCGTCAATGATACGACCTTTTAAAAAGGTTGCTCTAACATAATGCGTATTTTGCAATACTATTAACTACTACTGTAAAATTGGAAATACTTCCTTGATTCTGAAATCTGGTCAATCTGGACGTCCGCATGAAATCCGGACTGTCGGCAGCCCTGTGCCAAAAAATGAAGTAAATAAGATTTTGGCCGTATTGGCCCTCCGATAAATATAGCGTATTAATTGTCCTAATTTTCTTTAAAATTGTAATTACGAATTCAGTTTATAGTTATAGAGTTTATTTTATTTGCATAAATTAGGTATTGGTGAATGATTAGCCTAATAAGAGTGCAAGATGATAAGAGTGTAAAACAATTTGAAAAAAATATCACAGCTGATCGTCAAGGTCATGGACATCCAATTTAGATTGTCCGTTTTTAAACAAACCGATAGAAATAATTGGTTTGTCAATGAAGTGAGAACAGCCGTCGTTACAACAAATACGTGTCAAATATTTCATCTGTATTCTCTGCAAAACAACCATACCAAATAAGAATAATACAAAAAAAATGAATAAAATATTGCTACACTGTTAATTTACGAAATGTTCGAAATTCTCTCAAAAAGTTGGCAGGGCCACAGGCAGGGCCAGATGAAATTTGGCAGGGCCGCGGCCCTGCCTGGCCCGCCCCTACCGTCGCCCCTGGTGTGAAACCATTGCGGGCTTCAGTTGTAACATTGCTTGATTTTTATTCAGATCTCATCGATGATGAAGCAGCAGAATCAACGGACTTTACAGTCTCTCAACTTGAAGATCAGTGGTATGTGAGAAAATTGTGAAGAACCTGGTCGGATATATAAAAGAAATTAGAAAATTCATTATTATGAAAATTGTTTCTTTGTAACGAATGCGTTATAGGCATATTTGCTTCCATAATCCAAGTTCCAAGTCCATCGACTTTCGAAAAGGTTTTGATAAACTTCCGCACAACACCTTGTTGAGAAAAATGAAGAACGATAATTTGGATGACTTTATTGTTCAATTTTTCAAAAATTATTTGAATTCAAGATTGATTCGTGTGAAGTCTGCATGGTGAAATGCTAAGCTCATGCGGTGCAGTAACTAGAGGTGTTCCACAGGGATCTTGCGTGGGGCCGATCCTCCTTAACCCTCCGATACCGCAGATATAAACTTACAAGTTTACCGCATGGGGTCCACTGTGGACCCCAAGTCATTATTATTAATATATCAGTAGCAGACATCAATTGATAAGCCCAAACTTCTTCTTTACAAATTCTATATTATAATTCGATTGTCCTTCGACGACTGTCCTTCCGGGAAAAGACACTGTTTAATCGACAAACTGATAATCTACAGGAGAGAGACCAGGTTCCATCAAAAAAATCGTCTGCGTTGACTGATTCCTAGATTCCAGACGAATGTAAGTGAACATTGAATCACATACGCATTGATTTCTGAAAACTAAACAAGTTATCCTGCACTTACTACAGCCTAAAACAACGAGGCTTGCCTGCTAAGTCAAGGACGTCAGGCCTACTGAAATTGTCACCATTGACCATCGTCGAGTCGCCCGTTTCACTGTGTATGTTGAAGCCCATGTATCGACAGTAGCGACACCCTGTGGGAACGAATCTTGCGAAAAAATGGCGAATGTCAGCTGCAGAATATCATGCTAAAGTTCAGTCATATTTGCCGGCGACAATTCGCGCTCTATATGTCACCTTTTACTTTTGACTTTCTCTCATTTTCTTTAGTAATCCGCCTCTACAGTCGAGGCTCTATTCTCTCCCTCACCTCCTCACTATCCCCCACATATGGCTAATCTATCTAAGAAATAAGTGCAGACTATCATTCTTTGATAATGATGAGAATAAAGAGAATCCGCATATATCAATTTTCATAACATCTCTTGACATTCAATAATTTACAACAATGACAAATATTTGAATAATATCATAGTATTTACTGCGACATTTATGGAAGATAAATACTTTTTTAGTTTAAGCCTTCGTGAATTAAAAAAAGATCCCTTTTTATCAGATCAGACTGAGTATACAATATTTTTTCATGTGAAGGTAATATACGAACATTACTACTTACCACTAATTAGTTGCTACAATATCCACGATTTCGCCGGTTGGCGAAAAATCAGCTCGCATTAGTAACCAAATATCCACCAACTAATTATAGCAACTTTTTCGCCACCTGTCGTTTTTTAATTTTACACATGTTTTTGGATAAATTATGACCATTTTCACATGCGGAGATAGTTTTACACAAAAATGAACCTTTAAAAATTATCCACAAAATCGCTACCTCGCCAGATAATCTGTTGATATTAGCAAGATGCGTTCCCACAGGGCATGTATCCAACAACTTAACAACACGTATGAATTATTAATGGTATAAATTATTTGATGCTGAGCAATACATCGACTGAAAAATAAAGGACAATGCGCCACTGTGGTCGTGTGGTACAGTGTCTTCTATGCGTTTGGGACTCGGGTTCAAACCTCTGTCGGGTCAAGGCTGGACTTGAAAAATAGGAATTTTCCTGCTACGCATGCAGCACTTAGGACAACAGTTGACATGCCACGCGTAATTCACGCGTAATTACGTAACACCCCAAACATCCGTGGTTAAAGACATTCTATTCTTCTACCCGCCAAGCCTACATACGCGCTGCACTAAGAGCCAGAAATCACTTGATCTGATGCTGATAAAACATGGGAAATGTTTATGAATACGCGAGGGCGAGCGTTTATAGTTTGCACGTCGTCTACAGTTGTCTGCGCTGCCGCTTGAACCACGGATGAACCGCTAAGCATGTTCTGTCTTCCCTGAGCATGAAATTGAGGTCCTATCACATTGTTTAGCCTCTGTTACATGCAGACACATGAGAAGCAAAGTCTATATAACAGGACTGCCAACTATACTAACTTATATAACAGATATTGCTGCAATATCCCGCATAGCCACGGATGTTTGGGGTCATGTGTAATTACGCGTGGTTCACGCGTGAATTACGCGTGATTGAGCGTGGCATGTCACCTAGTGGAATAGGAGTGGGATAAGCAAAAGCTCGATCTCCTGAAAGAGAGGCAGCCACTTGCCTATCTTCTGTGCTTCTTGTGGAGCAAGATGTTTGCCTCAGGTTCTCAAGTTCTTTGTGAATTCTACGGCTTTCATAGGAAAGCAATTTTTCCAGTGAAGGACCAAGCTACCAAATCAATGCGATTTATTTGCGACTTGTCGAAGCACTATTACTTCGTTGTCAGGCGCTATTTTGTTGCATTGGAAAGGCAATGGCTGAAAATGAGCTCTAAAGTAAGCTCATTAATATAGCCGATAAGTTTGTTACCAATGTGACTCACACAACCTCATCTTCGCGCTTCATTGAAATCGGCAATGTATTTCATTTTCTGATAACAGAGAACAGCAGAATGCTTCAGACAACAGAAGTGGACGGTTTTTTATATTATATGCCCAAGGGCAAATGACTTGAAAACGATTTTTGTCTGCAATGGATGCAAGAGTCGATGCAACGTTCATAAACATGTTGTAGATTGCGTATCGGGCAAATAACTAAACCGTTAACGCAAATCTCCAAATTGGTGGTAAGTGTGCGCAAAAAGCTGGGGTCGCAAAAAAACCCCAAACGCACGTAAACCAATACACTTGAATCTTCTAAAATATGCAAGGATGGAACTTATCTCTTTCACTGTGCAAACAAAGAATTGAATCCATAAGTCATATGCCCAGAGCTATCAAAGTTGTCTAATAACAAATCCAACTTTGAACAAATCTATTTACGATTTACTTGTCTGGGGTCCCTAAAAGACCCCAATCCACCAACTAACTAACACAGCATTTCCAATCCATGTCATAATTCTAATTGCGATTTATTTCTGACTCAATCCTATTCTGGGAAGGAACTGCTTTGTGTTCAAGCACAAAGGTTTCGAACTTAATTTAGGAATTAAAACTTTCCACTATTCTTTGCTTTCCTTTATGGCTTCCGCCTTATTCAATTTTTGGAGTTTCAAAACTCCCTTTCTCTTTCATCAACATTTTCTCGGTTATTTTCTTTCTAGCATTATTCTTTCTACTTTTATTTTCTTCGATTCTGTTGGCATTAAACTTGCTAATGGTCATTTTGCATTTCCTCTTCTTTTCTCTAACTCCTTCATGATTTACGCTAACTTTTCTCACTAATTTTGCTGCTACCATCAATTCGCGTTGAAATGGTTATTTCATTGAATCCATTCTTGATAAGTTCACTTCTTCCATCGCCCTTTCTCCATTTAAACGGTCGTGTCAGTTGCAGTTTTTCTAATGATCAATAGTTCTATTCACTTTATTTGAATAACAACTGATATCCAAGTCAACTATCGGTGAGTGGTCTGTGTATGTCAACGGTTCCTTAATTCAGAATTTTTCCTATCATGGATGCCGATACAATCACATAGTCAATTGTGATTGTCAACCGATTTGCCAACTTCAAAAATACTTCTAATAAAAAGTCATTAGGAGGGTCTTCAAAAGAGCGAATAATCGCACCTAATAGAAATCGCAAATGGACAACATCTGAAAAACTTTATAATCGCGAGCTAAACATCATATTTAGTTTAAGCCTAATTTCCAAAAATATCGAGGTAGCAGCCAAAAACAAGAAAATCGTCAAATCAATTTTAACGGAAATACGTCATGTTAATTCGTTGAACAATTCCACGATGACCGGGAATATGCTTTCTCAATAAAGTGAACCACTTTAAAGAACAACGAAATCAATATTTTCAAGCACAAGTCGATGTTTTGAAATTATTATTTACAATCGAAAGGTATTTATATTGGTGATATTCATCGTGAAAGCCGCTCAACGATTGATGAAATATGCACCATAACAATAGATACAACATAGTCAAAAAATCCATTTCACGTCCATGAAGTCAATGGCTACCAATTGATTGGATTTAATTTGATCTTATACAGTTTCAGTTTGAATCCAAGCATTTCACTTAGAACTGCAGAGAAAGCCGATAATATTACAACTTTCAAAATGTTGTACACAAGAGGGTTCATTGACCAGCCACAAATGCGAAAAGGCCCATCCAATTCTTTCAACAGCTCCTCCGCTAAATTTAAAACATTTTTGGCAAGCATCAGTTCATCTTTCTTATGGGGCTTTTTCTCCATTGTCAAGTACAAGTTTATCTGCTCGGTAATCAACACCGACACATTACGGAATTTCTTTGTTATCTGTGCGCCCAGAGTCATGAAGCGTAGAAGAAATAGGCCCAATGCCAGAGCCACGAGAAAGAGATCCCAGTTGATAAGATGATTGAGAAATTGATAAAAGCTGTCCTGTAGTAACTGAAATTGAAAAAAGACAACTTCATTTTAATTGAAAAAATAACCTATTTAACAATAGAGTATATAGATTTCCTCATATCAACTCATCCGTATTGCCAAATCTGGCATACTTTACGATTAATGTTGAACTAAGTTTAGATATGTTGAGAAAAACCGAAAAAATTTTTGCGCCCGTTGTCAGTAAAATCATGATTTTTCAATATGCACTCAAGACGTTCCAATTGGACTCAGTCACGTTCCAAAATCGTGCAAAGTCTTATAACACATGAGACAGGTATCAAAGGTTCTCAGAAAGGGTAGTCATCATAATTTATCTGCCATATTTTTTTTCGGGACAAATTTATAAGTGGTCAGTCACGTTCCTCAGAGAAAAACGTTTTTTGTAGTTGATTAATACCTGAGCCAAACTCTGAGAATTGTGATTTATATTTGCTTAGATAAGATGTTTTACGTGTTCGTCATACCAACCACTTATTTCACCTCTTATAATAAAAGAAAATTCCGATTACGTGCAATGCTAGACAAAGCAATGTCGGGTCAGTCACATTCTAGGTGTTTTCGTTTATCGGTCAGTCACGTTCCAAAAACTAGAGCTAAAAGGCAAAAAAGGCAAGCTACTTTCATTGCTATAACATCTTGATGTAAACCATGTGTAGGATTTAACATTTCGTAAATTATCTTTGTTTTATCAAACACAGTATCAGCTGTCTAGAGTAAACTTGAAAAATGTATACCTAGTTGACACTTCCCTCGGATTGGCCCGTAAGACGAAATGAGATTGAAATCTTTTTCCCTCCGACAGAGAGGTTCACACGGAATAAACAAAAATTTCCGAGTACTGTGGCATTATAAATTGGGCTTATAACGTTCTGAAAAATAAATTATCGTTTATAATATATCAAATATCCACCTTTCATGCTAAAATCGTATGATGTGGTCATAAATAAAAAAATCCTCATCTCCGGTCCAACACTCCATGAGTGAAAACAAAGAGCATTATGTTATTTGCCTGCCGACACGAATGCATGCAGTTCTCAAGTTTTTCAAAATTCCCATCAAAAAGACGATTTATGCTAATAATCACCAGAAAAAGACGTTTCGATGGAATTGAGTTCATCAGGAAAATGAACAAAAAGATTTCTTGAATTCATCAGGAAGATGAACAAAAGGATTTTAAAGAATACAGGGATGTGAAAGTAATGGAGTGAGAGACTAGGTCAATTTCTGAAAAATTTAGCTCTAATGAGTTTCTCGCAGATTTTTTAGTCAAAGCTAGTAAAAAGAGGTAGTTCTTCAGGATACAAATCACTTCACTGTTTATCAGTCTGCATCTCTTTAACTTTGATTAGATCGAAGTTGACGGCTGCCATTCGAAAGTATTTCGCTAGTATTTTGTTGCAAGCGTAGAAGTTGGCAAGCAAACTTTTCTATGAGTTTCTTATGGTAAACACGATTTTTGATACTTTTAAAAGTTAATTAACCAAACTTCATTCAGTCTGCAAGCCAAAAATTTGGTGGCTGTTTTTCGATTTTTCAGCTATTCAGTAATCATTTGCATATTGAAATTTACATCGAACATTTCCGAGATTAATATAACTTCCCACCCATCCCGCCATAATTACGTAAGTGATAAAGCACTGATATTTTACTTTACACATTTAGAAAGTCAGAGTTACAGATTTAATGTACGAGTCCCGAGGACTTTCTGTGTGCAAAGTAAAATATCTGTGGTTTATCATAATTTATTTCACGAACAATAATGTGTACAGTACAGTAAACGTTCAATGTACTGTACGCATTAAATCAGTGTTATAGAAATAAAGATTTTCATAGAAATCGCCAGCTCTTTAGCTAGCTAGAATGTATCCAGGATAAGAAGATAAAGTACAAGGATCAGTGAAATAAATAATTTGATTCTAAAATTTCTTTTCTAAGCCCTGTTTCATTCTAGGCCATTCCAACAAGTTAGGGATGAGGAAGCCTTCGTGCACTAACGACTCTCGCCAGGTTATGGTTAGTTAATTAAAGCAGGAGCAGCGGCACCTCCGAAGGACAGACTCGATATATGGACCTTCTGTACCATCGTATCGAAACACTTCTCTTTGCCTACTGAGCTATCCTGCCTATGTAAGGTATTCTATCATCTTATATGGTACCAATATGATGCCATGTCATGCAAAGAATAATAATGTAATACGCAAACACATTCAATTTTGACATAGCTTTAGTATGATTGATGACATCGATTTTTTTATTGAGAACGTTTTCCAATGCATAATTCATCGATGTAGTAAATGCCCAACATATAAATATTTGCAAGTGGATACATCGAGTGAATGACATGAATATACCGGTACTTCACATCATGCACATGATTACATATCATGCAGAATATGCAGAATTAAATATCATAGCATTAATCGATATTGTCATCAGTAGTATTTTGACACAGTGCCATCAGGTATTATATACAGAATGCAACTATAATAAGGTGGTTATTAATTTATGCGTCAATAGTAAGGATGTGTCATCTATTTTCATTAGAAAATGAGACTTTCTAATAAATATTCACATTTTGAGAACATAATTTCTTCGAGCCATCATTGAGCAGGAGCGTATGAAAAAATAGAACACTTCTTCTCTTTAATGATGAAAATTGGCGTCGACTTTTAAACGTCGCCTCCCTCGCTGTCGTCGTTGACGTTGATAGTGAACCCTTAGGGCTTCATATATGAAGATTGATGTACAATAATTGATCACGAATAGTACTGGTAGACAGAACAGATTCACATCATTTCCGAAAGAAAACAATCACATAATTTAGTTTGTAGATTTTCATTCAATGACAGACAACATATAACAGACAGAAAATATTCTCACTGTCATCAACTGTCAAGATTTTTGGAGTTCCTGTTAGTAGGTGCAGTGCAACGAACTTTTGCAGGTGTAACCAGCATTACTACACGTAGATGACAAATGATCCTGTAAATCTACATGCAAAGATTACGAGTCCATGGACTTTATACTATGGGGTGAATGGGATGTATTATAAGTCTCCGTTGTTCAAAGACAATTCGTTGTCTACAAAAAACAGTCATGTTGGTCTTGAGCTTATCAATTTTTTAATTTCCTCCATATCAGTTCCTGTCATAAGAATATCTACACAACTTCATTATTAGCTTTGATTTTTCCAAACTTGTCGATTACTGAGATACCAACCTGCTCTCGGTGTTGTTCAGTACTTGTCCATCAATCTCTGCATCGTTCAACCGGTGCTTGTGCAAAATTGATAAGATGAAATTTCAGTAATCATTTACCGTATTTTCCTGCGTATAAGCCGCGCCTTATCTGACTTTCAAAACTTAAATTATGTTGGTGCGACTTATCTGATAAGAAAAAACGCTGGTGACTGAGTTTCCGTTATAAAAATGTATTTAACTGTGATAAACGCAATAAGAAACAACAACTGGCAATTACAAAATAACAAATGTAGTAAAAGAGCCTTATTCACTTCTCAGTTACAAAAATCTAAACGTCAACGAAACCATATAAGTTTTCATCTTCACTATCACTGTGAAATAATGCCTGAAGTTCGTCGTCAAGTTCCGTCGTCGAATGTTCTATCGTTTCCTCATCCTGTATCTCGCCATCAGCAATTATTCCTGCCTTCTTGAAGCCGTTTATTATTGTTGACGACTTGACAGCTTGCCAAGAGCGTATTACCCAGCCACACACATCGGAGTATGCCCAGACTCCGTATACGAGTGAAGGCCGTCGCACATCCACTTCTCCCATTCTTCTCTAACATGTCCCTTAAATACGTGATTGACAGTTATATCCAGTGGTTGCAACTTCTTTGTCATTCCTCCCGGAATAACAGCCAGGGTAGTTCCATGCTGTTGTTTCAGACAGTCGCGGATGCTCTCATCTTTGTGTGCTGTCATTGAATCCAAGATCAGAAGAGAAGTCTTGTTGAAGAAGGCGCCTGGCCGCTGCTTGTAACAATTCTCAATCCAATCACGCATAACGTCAGTGTTCATCCAACCTGTAATGAAAAATATCAAAAGTTAGAAAAGTTATGTTGGTGATAAAATGAGTGCTTAACTTGCCTTTCTGATTACAGAGCACGACGACTCCAGATGGAAGCGATTCTTTAGGCATCGTCTTACGTTTGAGAATAACGAGAGGTTTGAGTTTTCGCCCACTAGCTGTGCAAGCCAAAGCTACCGTAAAATGCTTTCTTTCGTGTGCAGTGGTTGTGATATGAACTGTTTTATCACCTTTGGTAGCAACAGTTCGCGTCATCGGTGCATCAAACGTCATTGGGACTTCATCCATATTGATTATTTTGTCATGGTCGATGTTTAGAGTGTTGATGTGCCGAGAGGTGAAGTCAACGAAACTAGCCATCAATTCCTCCCAATTATCAGGTGTGCGTTGACCAACTGTAGTTCTAGTTCGAATAGACAAACCGGCACGTTTCACATATCTATTACACCAGCTTGGTCCGCCAACGAAGTTTGTGAGTCCACGTTCTTTTGCGATTTCTTTCGCTTTTCTTCTTATTATTACTGTTGTGATAGCTCTTCCGTTGGCTCTCTTTTTTGCGAATAAAACCAGTCAAATCGTTCTCCAGTTGCGGAAACTTAGTTGTACCAGTGCGGTTAGCTCGTTTGTTTCGCGGCGTCTGTTCTAAGACTGACTCATTTTTTCTCCAGTTACGCACCATTTTCTCATCAATATTGAATTCTCGTCCTGCAGCTCTATTTCCATTTTTCAGTGCATACCGGACTGCTTGCAACTTAAACTCTACTGTGTTCGACGAGACATCACAAGTTTTCTGTCGCTTTCAGAAATAAAACCCGAATATAAGGCGTTTCAGTGGTGAGTCAGCGCTCTGAAGGGATGAATGACCGTCACAAGGTGTACCTGATTGGTTTAGCGTTAGACAAATGACATTGATAGATGCGGCTTATCTTCCGAGCGGCTTATACGCAGGAAAATACGGTATACGTGTCAATGTCATATACTTAATTGGTTCTTCTCTCTTTCGTGTGACGGCAAAGAGAAGGCTTCAAGTGTAGAGATAGGAATAAGTTGAAAGGACGGGAAATTCACCTCTGAGTTGCGTTCTTTCAATTATTACCTACCATGACAGGTTTCGTGATTTGTGAAAGGTAATGAGAACAATGATGTAAATGTCTTAACTTTGCAAAAGGTAATGCAGATGCCTTTCAGAAGTTTCAGTGACAGGAAATGTTAACAGTTTCAACCTTCCGCATTTATCTTGGCATATAGAGCAGATTTTTCATCTAACTGTGCATGATCAGCAGGAATTCCAATAGCACTGAACAATCTTACAAACTACTGATTGCGATTGCTGAGACAAAGAAGTGCATCAATATTTTCTAAACTTGATCTTTCGTGATTTTCGGTTATTCCCCGGTTTTCTACTGGTGTGGGCGCCCTGAATGTAACTCCATGTATATGCATAAAGATTGAATTTGCAGCAGGGATGCGGAGTCCTATCATTTTGGGTAAGAGGTAATGTTCTCAAACAAACTAGTATTTCATTTTTCTCTCTGATGTGACCTTTGTTGCGTAGGTGTGATCGAGGTTGGGAAGGCTTGTCTTCTCCACTAAATCACCGAGTGAAAAGACGATCCTTTTTCAGTATTACGGTTCATTCCCTCAACTATTACAAGTTCTGTATGTACTGCTGTCTCTGTACTTTTGTTTGACGGAGAAAGATGACAGTGACAGCTATGCATGAGAATAAATAACTTGTTTGTATTTTACTTCGAGTCCTATCATTTGATAGGACTCCGACTCCAGCAAAAATGATAGGCCTCCGGGACTCCGACTCCGCACCCCTTATTTGCAGGAATATTGCCTCATGCATGCATTTCTTACATGGCTAGCGAATCTGCAGTGTAGATGGCTGCTCATTTACTCTTGGCTAAAAGACATCATAATGTATGCTACGGATCTTTTTCGGATCATTTCTCTGATGTCGCATTACTTCTAAATCAAATCAGCAACTATTGGAGTTATTATTAGAATCACTAATGCTTCAAAGCTATAAAGACACTGCATGCTTGTTACAGCTTGAGCGTTTGAAATTACACTACCGCTTGTGCATTGGGATTTCCGTAAATAGAGATTATCCGCATATTCTCGCGGATATGGTTATTGAGCGCTTACGTTAAAATTGTAATTCAGAATAGCTCGTCTTCACGCACGCGTGCGTTCAAAAGACCTCATTAATGATTTTTCTCTTCGTTCACTAGTTCCAGAGGCATATTTTCATATTTAAATGATATGAATGAAAATGTATAAAAGATTTCACGTTACAGTCAACGACATATGCATGTAGATAACTCAAATAATTAAAAATATGAAGTTTCTGTTCCCCTTGAGAAATTGCACTTTTCGACCAATTATTATTTCTTGGCTTGTACCTTCGACTTTCTAAATTAAAGATGAAAAACATGAAAATTTTAACCTCCTTACTTGTGCTGAATGAAGGTCATTTGATGTGAAATAAAATGTGAAAGTAGACTTACGAACGGAGAATTTTTAATCCCTCATGGCTTGCGCATTTAACTACATACAAGAAATTGCGCAATCAATCAAGATTTCGCCAACAACATTCTTATTTCAAATTGTGCTATAATTCTTACTTTACAACAATGCTTTCAAGCATATCCCAAAGGAAAATGATTAATGTAGAGGTTAATAACTTTAATGGCTGTGACGCCATAATCTGAAAATCTTCAAATTCGGTGACCGATGTGAAGCTTTATTGCATGTGATCAATGTTAGATTATCTCGAAACTGCATACATGAACTTTAACTGAGGAACATCGTGCGATACAAGTACACATATGTCGAAGTAAGCGTTTATTATTGAAAAATGAGAATCACAAAACGTCACATAGATGAAGACAAAATAATTCGGGAAAAGTATCGTCACTGATTCAAAGCGTTACACTGAAATGGTACAGCGAATTGAAGTGCTAAATCAATGGTGCAAAACTATACAAATTCAAATTTCAGATGAGCAACGAATTGCTGTCTGTGAGGGAACGAAGTGAATGATTGTACAGATGAGCAGACCATGGGAAAAATGAGTTTGACCGTCGAACAGTGGATGACGTGGTAACCCTAAAACATCTTGTGTTGGGTGATATATCAGGAACAAAAGTTCGTAATGGGTGCATATCAAATTCAAAAGTTTAGCGTCACTACTCCTCCAACCTGGGACGGTGCTGATATAATCAGGTTTTTATCTGCAGTGTTATGATCTTTTAGCCCGGATGCCCTTCCTGACGACTTCCGATAACACTTTCGGGGTTCGACCACTGAACCGACAGATCGCTAAGACGCACACTTAACCAGTGTGCACTGAGATTACAAAAAAATGTGTGAGTCCGTCTCCATCGCGAATTTCATTTGGATTCCTTGTGCAGTCAAATATTCGAAGGTATTGGTGTTTTGCAAACGCAGATGGGTAACCAAAACATGAGTGTAGCTATCAGATATTCAAGTTAGTACTTACTAATAAATATGTACGAACACTTACTCAAAATAAACCATGCCATTATTGTATCATAATTTGCGACCTATGTTCTCATGCGATGAATCATAGATATTCGACACTCCATGATACTACATAGAACGGACATGCACATTGAAAGGAATGCGAATTAGTGGACATGAGTAGTCACGACAGCGGTACCTAAGTAGTCGACAATGGTTTGTAAAGATAGCAAATTTCAGCAGTTTGATTCTTCTCAAGATCGAACAGCATCTATATAGATCGGCGCCTAACTGATCCGCTGAAATCTGCATCAACAGCAGCACAGTGGCGTCCACTTGTACTAACGGTGTAAGAAGTCACAGTCCAGTGTGTGCTAATTCATATGCACCCACAGTCTTGAGAGTATCAAACATGAGAGGTGTGACAAATGCAACTTCTTTGCAAAAGAGAAGCACCACATTTAACCGATTCATTTCTAAATACTTGCTAAAACCATACCTGGAATATGTGTTTAGCAATTCAACAATCAGATCCACATAACATAAAGGAGTTTGAAAGATGAAAGTCTTTAGGCTTTGTTCCCTGATATACAAAACTAAGATGAACATTTCAAAGATCAGAAGACCCGTCTAACCTGCTGATACAGAGCGGTCTTGTGACTGTCTAAAGCGCAGAGATAAATTGCTTTTCTAGAGATTTACTTGCGTCTAGAGATGACATTATTTACAGATGGTCACGGCCAGAACTAGTCTTGATGGGTACGAAGATCAATTTTTCAAGCAAAGCGTTTTGTAGAAAATATAAAGTCATCATTACAGCAGTTGTAGACTGCCACACAGCGAGCAAACCAAAGCAGAGCGATTAATAGCTTGTGGACATGCGTTTGCTCGGGACGCTCGTGCTTGCTTTCAGGGGTGGGCCGCTATGTTTGGATCCGTGACACATTTTGTCACATGTTCATTGACATAAAAGTCACACTTTGTCACATGCTGATGAAAATACATGGCCAAAGTTTGAAGCATTCCGGTGCGCAGAAGATTGGCAGTTATCAATTTTGCCTAGCGAGCTTTTTTAAATAGAGCATTTGACGCAATATTCATAATATTGTATATATCAAACGAGGCTATAACGGGACAAAATCGAGAAAAATCTTAATTTATTAATTGTTACTAATTATTTTTATTCATATAGTTTCATGGGTGGTCTCCGTGTTACAGTGGTTAAGTGCTTGGCCTAGCGATCTTTCGGTCCTGAGGTCGAGCCCCGAAAAAGTCATTGGAAGTAGTAAGGAAGGGCATCCGGGCTAAAAGATCACAAGTCTCCAGATTAAAGTCTGACTTATGTCAGCACCGTCCAAGCCTTCAATATGGGAAAGTAGCGACGTTAAACTATCATTCCATTCCCATTGAGAATTGCCATTGAAGGTGTACAACATTTACCCCGAGATTTGATGTAATTACGAAACAGAGCATGGGTAAAACCGGGACACATTTGACTTTGTTTTAAGTGAAGAAATTGCACTCAAACCATGTAGTCTTATTACAATTGATTATTTTTATAGTCTCGAATTTATTTATAATTCATTACTTATGGCAAATATGAGTAATCAATTGCACGCACTCGAAGATGTTTCACAAAATGAATTCACAGACCATATCATCTCACAGAAAAGAGGAAAACTTCATTTTCAGTAAATAAATGCCACTCAATTTTATAGCGATCACTATTACTTTTGTTCTGTCAGATCAGTGGCAAATGTAAATACATCCGCGTACACTATAGGAAGTATACATTCACAATGACTCCTACGATCTGGACATGACAATCATGAAAAATATGACCACATACAATGAATGTTACAGTTGGCCCATCACATAACACGTCGAAGTCAACTTTGAAAAGTCAGACAAATAACAACACGATTTGCCTGGCGCAAATACAAGTCACCCATTGGAGCAAGAAAGGGGGAAATATCCCTAATACAAATTATCATCAAAGAATATTGGAACATTAGAATAAAGACCTCCTGGAAAACATGACTTCGTTATTTCATTCAAATGAAGTTAGTGCTCCTCTGTGACTTAGTTCATGTGCTGTCAGAATATTTTTTCTATGAATTTGTCACATTTTGTCACGCAAACAGCAAAAAACACACATTTTGTCACATTCTATTTTGAGATGAAGAATTATCACATACTGTCACGTTTTGTCACATCGGTCCACCCCTGTGTTTTGCTTTCAGTGTGACTGAGGCCTAATTCTGTGGCTTTAAATTATATTTGCAGCCGCCTATGGCTTATTGTGTGTGCCTCCAGCCTATGAGTTACATCACGGGCAATTGCACGATAGAAGCGCAATTTTAATCGAGAGTGGTGTAACCGAATCGTCACCACAGTTTATATCAGATTATACACAGAATATCACAATACGAGCAAGCACAGAACTGACAGCATTCCATACATCACGTGACTGCTTTTTATGAAAATTGGGCCTCGGTTTTGGGCTCATGTTATTTGACTGCAGTTGCTTTCCGGTGCAGGAATATGACTCAATGATAAGTATGAGCCAACGTCGTGCGGTGCACGCTTGCCGGGGGTCGTTCAATGTGCGGTGCACGTTTGCCGTGCGCAAAGGATTAATGATGACTTTATATTTGCTGCAAAACACTTTGCTTGGAAACGTTTGGAAGAGCTGGCAGTGTGGCTGAGGCCGACGACAGGTCGTCTCTTCATCTGTTTGACTAGAAAGGAAGCATTGGAACATGTAACGCTAGTGAAATGGCACAGTCTGCCGACATACTACCATAGCATTCGAACAATAAGCAGCCAGTTCAACATTTAACACGCCAACATGTGCGAAGTTTCAGTGACTGCTATCAACCGGATCACTCAGCAAAGAGACATTGGCCCTTTTTTTGCGTCAATTCGCACTAAATTGGCAAAAAGAAAACGAATTTTGACGATAAAATAACATCACATTCAATAGATCGCAAAAAACAGTATTAGCACATTCTAGCTCAAAAACAGCGAAATTCTTACACTTACATCTCATTTCAGTAAGGCCATCAGACGCGAATAACAACAGTCGGCTTACATAGTGCAGTAGACCGAGAAAATTTCACAATGATTGTAAGTCGAGAGTTCATGGAAAGTGCCATCATTTTCATATAAAAAATCATTTTTCTGCCAATTCAACTGCGATTTGAAACCAAGAAAAGAGCCGCAAACGATGTCGAGTTCTACAGAGAAGTTTGCGAACTATTTTTGTGTGCCTGCTATCTTTTTTGTAATGATTGGAAGGACCAACATTGTCTAGAAAACTTTTGCGCAATGATCTGGATTCTTCGAATCTGATGGAATCGTGGCGATCGGAGCATTTTGAATGAACTCACAGCAATCCGCAAGCGACGCACGACTATTTTTCCTATCTTCTTTATAAAGCATTAAAAATTTTTTTTGCCCACATGCATGTGCCATCTTTTTGAATCAGTTTGCACTTCTAGCAAAGTGACGCGCTTAAACAATATAATTTTGTGTCGTTTACAACACTTAAGTTTCAATGAGAGCTGGCATACAGGATAAACCATCCACCGTCACCCAGTTGAGAATCCTTGGGCGATTACCTTCAATAGACCCAACGTTGTGATATAGCGCATCATTCTTTATGCTTATACTTTTTCTTCTTCGGACTACTTGTATTATCTTTCATGAGAAAAAACATTGTCAAAATGACTTGCGGCTCATGGCTTATGGAGGATCGTGATGCAAATTGCGAACGATGGCTGATGACTTATTCTGCGTGTACCCGACCTTTAAATTGTTGCAGAAAGTTTGAACAAAGGAAACCGCGCTTAATTGATCATAAATTGCATAAACACATCAAATTTTGAAGTATGTTGTTGTTCTCAGTATTAGTAATAGTACACCTTGTGATGAATGTAATATCCTCAAACAGTATTTGATAGGATATAAAGAGGCTTTGGAAATGCGGATAGCCCGTCAAATGATTTCTGCAAAGAAGCTATTCTTGTCCAATATACAAATGCTTCATTAAATCAAATTAATATTCTAGTGAAGAATTTGAAAAAAAATCTGATAAAAAACGAAAATGAATGAAAAAAATGAAAAAACCCGATAATCGAATAAAGATATTCGTATCATAATTGATGTCAAAATTAAATTTCCTGTGACATGAAAATAAAAAGTAGAAAAATACTGCCTTTTCCCTTCTTTGACGAAATGCTTGAATATCGATCAAGATGCTGAATTTTCATTATTTTCTATAATTGTATTTTTCTTATTTGTTACCCTTGGCTGAAGTCATTATCCATTTGCTACGACCACGTATGGTATCAAGGTGTGTGAAATAAGCAGCCTTTCTATTTTGAATACAACTAATGGAAGCTTTGTTCTTCGTTGCAGAGGCATCAATAATGCATGCCCTGCGTCGTCCTTAAAAATCTCCAGCATTGAACAGTTTGGCTTAGAAGCTGAAATCTTCATTTTACCATCCTATACACCAAAGCAGACGCACAGTATCCTTCGGATGAATTCAGCTCTTTCTCCGATGCTCAATATTAGCAATCATTCTGCAATTCTCTCTGAAGTCGTGATACGAAATTTCATCGGACTGACACAAATCCCTGTTCAGGCGATTTTACTCCCATGGCATCACAGATTTGGAGCTAAAATCTACTAGAACTAGTTATCGGATCGTTTAATGTTTAAGAGTAAATCAAAGGATAATTAATCACGAGTCGGACAAAGACGAAGTACATCAAAAACATGTCAATTTTCCAAGCAGATAGAAAATATTAATTTCAACACTGTGATCACAGACATGTTTGTTGGACGTCTGATCCCTTGATCCAGCATGAAATACAGCCTATTCAATTAAACTATCTTATTCTGTCCAGACGACAACAGTCAATATATGCAGAATACTGATGGTGAAGTAAAGGAATCTAGCACGGCGTTACTGCAATGAAATGGTATCATCAGACTTGGAACAAATGCAGTTGCGAACTGCGATGTTGTTCATATACTGTAAGTTCCAATTAGCACCACTTTGTTGTGCCATACTTCAAAGAGATAACCAGTGCAGCTGATGGTGAAGTAAAGGAATCTAGCACGGCGTTACTGCAATGAAATGCTATCATCAGACTTGGAACAAATGCAGTTGCGAACTGCGATGTTGTTCATATACTGTAAGTTCCAATTAGCACCACTTTGTTGTGCCATACTTCAAAGAGATAACCAGTGCAGCTTTTCAACTCGCATGCGAGAACACATTAGGAGAACCCGTTTTTAACAACTTTTCCTTATCGCACGTCCTGCAAAGTTCAGTTTTGTGTTGCTGTACAAAATTGTTGAAACTTTCACGATTAAAGCAACAAACATACTATACTGGGAGAGCATTGAATATCGATTGTGCTATACTGTAATCTCTCGCGCATAGGTCAACAAATAACAAACTAAAAGTATTTCAATGATTAGTTTACTACATTTTTGCCACTTCAACTTCCATTGATTTTATCTTCAATTCTGGAATAATTGGTACTAACTGGAGGTATTTGTATATCAGGGATCTTTCCAATTTTAAGACATCACGAAAAGTTACCAATTTCATAATTAATGGCTTGCCACCACGTGAAGACTATATGAGGACTAAGGACTACTAATACTTTGCTTGGAAGAAAGATCGGCGAAATGTTTAAAGTTTGCTAAATTTCTAAAAGTTTTTTTTAAGAACCGTACAGCTATGAGAAGAATAGAGAGTTAAACAAAGAAAATAAATATTACCAGTCAACTTTTTTCCACTTTTAAAATATTGCACATTAAAAGTTGACAAAATGAATCAATCAAACTTAAGAAAAAACTAGCAAACAAGGTATAAGTAATAAGCGAGAATTGCTTTTGAGTTGAGGTAGTCGGTTGGCTTTGCGAATTTTAGCATTTAGTGCAAGGGTTCCAAGCTTTTTCATGTTGCGTACACCAACGTATAATATCATAGGATTTTTCAATATTCCGCGTAACCTCACTTAACATGCAAAAAATAGCAAGAATTTGATCATACCAAAAATTTATTAACGCGTAGAAATCGTAATTGAATAACACAAAAATTTGACTAGGTGTAACTGATGCGCGCTTGTGTAACAACACACGCTCCTACATTAAACAAGCTCTTTGTCTGCTTTTAATCATTAGTATGGTGGAGAATCCGGATTCATATAAGTATGTGGTTGGGGTCGAGTTGGTGGTCGCTAATTATCAACGGTTGCTTCAAGGGCAGATGATGCGCACAAAGTTTAACAGTTCAACTGACCCATGAACAGGAAAGTAATGAAAGTAAAATTGAATTGTTATGAATCTCCCATATTCTGCCTACCCTCAAAATTCCTTCGCGAACCCCAGGTTGGGAACCCCTGATTTAGTTGATTACAAGCATCGCTCAAGCTAAGTGTGTCCAATCTAGCATCGTTCAAGCCCCACGATGGATCGTAGTGATGGCGCTTAAGTTTTCAGGAAAAAAATAAATAAGAATGTCCTTGAGCACTCCCTTTCCGTTCGTTTCTCACGAGATTAAGATGTGAATTAAACCAAATAGCTTTATATTTGTGAATTTCATTGCGAGTGCTGAGAGAGTCAGATTTGGCTTCAGCGTCGTGGTGTTTTCAGCAAGGATGCCTTTGCACGGAGATACTCGGACACACGATCAAAAGATAGCCAGGATAAGTCTTTACACAGTAAAAAACTTTATGATCACTTTATGAAATTCCTTCACCTTTCGATGACCGATAGTTTCTACTTTTATGCTCAAATAAATTGCTAATGAAGAGAACAAAAGTGATAAAATACAAGTATCATGCATGAAGATAATCCAAAAATATACATTTCATTCGAATATAAAATTACATTATGTGTATAAGATCTACTGAGGAAGAAAATGCGTCGATATGCTATGACAGCGATGATTGAAACTTTTGAAAATTTTGAATGATATCTATTGATCATGCTATCAACAAATTTTTATAGGGGCATCAAATCGTAGAGGCAATCATCATTACGATTCGTTCAGACATCATATGAATTGTGCCGGAGCATTTTGGGAAGGTAATAATGTGTTCATACAGACAGAGCAAGTTCATCTAATGTATTTATTGCTTCCCATGACAAGCAGATAAACGCTAAGATCATCTGCATATCCGAAATTTCTAATTGTTTCAAATCCCGTGAGAATAAGACATCGTTTACATTTTATCTTAGTTTTCATTATTTTGTGTCTACAAGTTCAGCACTGAAATGTCTCCGACTCTGCGTTGATATGTCCCTATTATACTCGTAATTTGAAATATACAAGAAAATGAATTAATTGCCATTTCTCTAACGATAAAGTAAGTATTTCTGACATACAAAAGGCAGCTTTTCCAGGCCATCATTTGCTGCACTTATTAAAGCAAGACAATAAAATTGCATTAGTTCAGCAAGGAGGTTCTATCAAAAAAAGGAATCCACGGAAAATCTATACAAATTCAAGCAATCAGTAGACATCATTCATTCTAGGCGATATCAGTTCGTCTTTCTGAAATTAGACCCTTCGCAATGCAATCGCATTTCCGATCTCATTCTCTTTTTGTATACCCACTTGAAAATTCGCACGGATTTTGACCCATATTGCTACAATCGCCTGTGTTGTCAATCGAAAACGGGTCAAAGAAAATTCTCGGGTAATTGAACCGGATTGCAACACCGTTTGCCCCGTAAAATGAAATCGGCGTAATCTTCGCCGGTTATAAAGGGCAAATCGAGCGCATTTTTGGCCCGTGTGAAACCCAGGGATCAAAATAGGATGAAAGCTTGAGCATAATAATTAAACTAAAACTAATTTCATCATTGGTTACAGTGGTAGAGAAACAGTCGAACGAGATGTCGTTCCGGTATTCGGCAGGCATTGACTGCGATCGCATTGACGGGATAAAGGAGGACGAAATGGAGGTAACCGCTGTTACCGCATCCATAGGAAGACATTATGCGGATGATTTCTAATCCTGGCCGTTTCCAGATTCGCCAGAATGATTATGATTTATCAATCACGTTCTTGTTTCAAATGAATTGGTAAGACGACTGAAAATCGGCGAACTTTTCACAAACTTTTGATCAATTGAATAATACTTTCGTGCTCGTGTTTCTACATCCTTATTGACAGAACGCAACAGAAATGGACACAGTCACTAAAGTGATTCTGAAGCTGCTATCGCATGACAAGGCAAACACGGTATAATTAGTACACAGCAACTTTCTTTATGCGACAAATGCGAATACAACAATGTCGCTTTCTTTGATAATGTAGTTGAAGAGTAAGATGATAAGATGTTTTGTGGCACATTTGAACAGCATGTAAGTGGGTAGGAACCGCTACTTGCATCAACTACGACTAAGTTTGAGGTAGTCTACGTATAAAGGAAATATCAATCAAATGAGAAAATACTTTACTTCCGCAGATACAATTGAAGGCAAACGGCGTTTATCTTCGATAAAATTAATCACATGTGGAATACACATACACACAGAATCTTGCAACGTTTCAGGAATTAGACATGTTAATTCACAATAGAAAATTAACGATCAAAAAAATGTAGGGAGTATTTTGCAAAGTGCAAAATACCACATGACAATCAGCACGTTTGGTAAGTATATGATAAATTAGATAATGTTATCCTTTCCTGTATATTGTCTCATTTACTAATATACCTATCAAACTTTATGAGCATCATGCATCAAACTGCATCTTTTAGATGGTTTACAGTTGTTGTTGTTGTTTTGGCCCATTCGGTGTGAAGACACATTGACGTCAGTCGCTAGAGACGACCGATTGCCCTCAAATAAGGGAAACTGGTATAACGCTCCACATCCCATCTTGAGCACTTGATGAAAGTTGTGCTCCAGGCTTTCTTCCTCTTAGCCGCATTTATCGCAGATTGCCTCCTCTGCTAAGCTTGGCGATACGATGGCGATACTTCTTGAGAAGAAGAGAATGCCGTCCTGTATCATGCAAGTTCGGTGTGTTCTGATCTACTCAAGCTGACTTCTTCTTAATGGTTGTACTTCCAATGGCTGTTCTTCTTCCTCCATTCGTTTGTAAGGCTTCCTCGTATTCTTGCTTTCACTGAGTCGATATCGATAGGAATGTTTTCTGGTCTAGATTAGTAGCATCTTATGCAGTCGTGTCTGAGATCTCATTCCAATGTACGCTAACATGACTGGGGACCCATAGAATGAGAACATTCATATTTGCTGTTTTCTGCAGGCTGTTCCAAGCTTGGTCTTTGTTTGATGTTCTGACTGATTGAAAAGATACGAATTGGGCACCTGGACGTCATGGTCTTGACTGTTGGTTATAGGCAACTTGCCAACGTATCACTTGCTGGAGTTTCACAAAGCTCTTTGTCTATTTCACGTGATCCATCTTGTCGAAGCGAAACGTCGTAAAACGTCGTATGACCTCATAAAGTTGTAAAATGAATCAATGAAGTAAAACATACTCTTTATTGAATAAATAACGAATAAACATCTACAAGCTTTGTTGTTGTTGATCACATTCCATTCTCGATTTCGAACGCATGGACTGGACACAGCGAATGCCTTGTTTCTCTTAACTGAGGTACTCACAAGGTGGAACTCGACTTCTTTCCTTCCCCAGTAACGTTTGCTTACTAGTTGGCTAGAATATTTTACCTCATCATTGTTAGTCAATGTCATTAATCACTGACCCGTAGAACCTCCACATTTATACAGCGCTTGACAAAATTTGTAATTTTGATTGACAGCTGCGGATCAGGTAGGATCACAGTGCAATATTGAGCGTAAGTCAATGCATCCTCTTCCTAACAAGTGTCAAATCTTTCAGGAAATAGATTTGATAGCAAGCAAATTAAATTTAAAAGATTTCCCTAAAAAAGAACAGAAAGATTGAGCGTGTCACTTGAAGACGAGCAAACTTTAATTCATATCAATTCCATCTACTAACGGATTGAGATTGCTATCGAATTGATCAGGTCTATTACTGACTTGAATTTGCCTTTATTGTTCAGATAAGTACCATTCCGGCCTGGATATCAGTATAATCATGATCACATTGTCTGACGAGGAAGAGTTCTAAGTTACTTAATCATCGCATTAGAAAAGAAAGAAAACGGCAAAATATGTGAAAAAATCTGTGTTTGTGAATCAAAGCAATTACTCAACACGATATATCTTGAGACTGAATAACGTGATTTTAAGAACATCGTCAACATTGATCCTCAATGAATTTCACTTCTGCGGATAGCGGCGCTGTCTGTAAATTGCCATAAACTTCATCAATGTTATACTCTCATTCTTTTATCTTAAACGTTTATCTAACAGTGATTGTGACATTTCTTCAATGAGAAATTGTGACGGCATATCTAAAATTCAAACATGTGCACTAGTTACAGAATTTGAGGACCCTACAAAATGTATGAATCCATCATTGCTAGACTCAATGTAACAACAATAGTGAAAGGGCGATATTTTCACATAATTACTGTACAATCTTAAAAAACTCCATAACCTGGTCTACCATATCATCGATTACTGCTTTCTTAGACCATTATGCTTAAAAATGAATATGAGGATTAAAACGCGCAAATTCAAATGCTTTAAAAAGTGCATGAGGGGGATCACAAAGTGCGGTCACAAGCTGTGTCAAACAACCCATTTATTAGTTCTGAATCAGCAAATGAGCCATAGCAGTGTTCCTCAATCTTTTTCACGTTAATTGCAAGTCATATATCAAACAGTAAGTTTTATTTGAAACCTGAACTAACCATTGTTCTACTGCGAGTATTTCACGTGCATGAACATTCTGTTCAGATGTTACAATAGCACAGGTAGATCACAATAGCCCTAAAATTGAAGTTTATTTCAGCTACAAAGTCAGGTTTGCATGATAGCTTCTGTCAAAAACAGGATTGCAACGTAAATGTATAGATCCTATGAAAAATAAATTACCAATCACCGAAGAATAAAAAGCTTACTGATCCGATTCGTCATGTCTTTGAAAGATTGATGAGTTTCATTCTTTGCTACTTTGAACATGTTTAGTAGATATGATGTAAATCACTAAACTGCTACTATGACTGATTGGGGCAAAATGAAATAGTCAATTTGAAAGTCATGACACAATCAATGGGGTTTGATGCGAAAATTAATAATTTTAGTAAATTGCGATGATGTGCATGTAGATCAGAGAGGAGATCATACCAACTTTCCTGAAAACAGTTTTGTAGAAAACATTTCTCATATCTGGATATCTTTGAAATGCAAAAAACAGGTGAAAAATTCGCTTGGTGATTTCCCCTATTGAGATTTTTCTCTCTCAACACCTCAAATCGCGAAACAGTGTCTTTTTGATAGCACCAATAAATAGAGAATATACATAAATAACTCGGCTTCTCCTCTTTGATCTTATTATTACATCAGACAAAATTCACTTTCACATATGATGTGCAAGTACGCGGTCGGAATACGACTTTTAAAGCGCGATAACCATTCTGGAAGCATGATATGCCACAAATTCATCCAGCACTTAGCGAACCATTGCATTTTAAAGATCCGATGGAATGAATATTAAATTTGATTGAATATCAATCAAATCTCCATTTTCATCATTCTCCGTATTATTGGATAGTACAGAGATGTAGATGTTTATTTTGACAGATTGAGGAAGATAAGAATATTTTATGAATCAACATCATTGAATAATGAAGCCAACTGAAGTTCCCTGGAACCAACACATTAATCAATCTTTTATTGTTTCACAAATCGTGAACATTCTACGATGAAGTGAAATAAATCTTCTATCTTTTCATCGTCACATAAAGTACACAAACATTCGTCGTATGTTTTCTTGCATATATGTCGGCCACTTTGTACTAGTACAGCCAAGTCATTATTTCCTGAGCGAATCTTGAGGAGTGTTTTTGTTCCTTTTGTCAGCCATGATAATTTTCAAAACTCATAATCGAATTGGCAAATTTGAAAAGAAGCTATACCATTGTCACTGCCTTTGGCGCTTTGAATACATTGTTCTCGAAAATACTAGGTAATTCGTGTGCTGATAATGGTTTTGTTTGATATCAATTTTTCATCATGTGCGTTATTTTGACTGTCCTAAAGTACTTCATTTAGTTTTTCATGCAATAATCGCTTTATTCGCCAACTCCAAGTGTTCTTATATTGTTTGCCTTCAATGTTGTTATACATAGTGCTGTACAATTTCTTTATCAGTGTCGTGTCATTATTTTCGATTAATCTTCTCCAGTAGTGTAGAGCAGCTCCAAAATGATAGAGCATAAAAATGAAATTCCATTGGTTATGCTCCAAATACACCAAGAATACAGGAAGTAGCAGTCGCTATCTTTAGGTCAATAGACCTTTTATAGAATTGTACCTGTCCTTTGTTTAGCTCTTTCAAGTTCATATTGTGTCAAAATTCAGCATATTTCATTTGTGAAAGAGTTAATGTTTCAAAGTTTTTCTTATAATATGCATCCATTTACATCTCCAAATTCTTATAATGTCTTTGCTGTTAGATATGTAGATCTTTTTCCTTTTTTGCTAGTTCTTCAATATGCTTTCGATTGCTTTTTTGCCTTTTCCTATCCACATCCCTAAGTATTTATATTCATCTACGACATTAATAGTGATTAATTCGTTATCAGCAGTAAATTCCAAACGATTTAGTTTCTCATGTGAATTTTTCACCATGACTTTAGTCATTTAATTTCAAGGCAAATTTGAATTGCAATATTTCTGTACTACCTTTACCTGTTTCATTAACACTTCTTTTGTTTCACTCATGAGGAAGATATCATCCGCGCATACTAAGGTCGTGATTTTGATGTAATCGATCATTATTGGGGTTGATGTTTATCATGCTTTCATCTGATAGTTCCAATAAATAGTTAAAGCATATACAGAATAGCGTTGGAGACATACTGTCACCTTGTGCGACTCCATTCTAAAGCATGAACGATTCATTTTCTATGCCGTTGTATAGAATTTTAAATCTTTTATTATTAATTATTCTGATTACAAGATCTAAGAGCTTGTCATTCGGTCTTATTTTCTGAAGTTTAACTATCAACTTTGATTTTGGTATCGAATCGAACGATTTCGATGGATCAATGAAACATATATGCAAGGATAGTTTTCTATTTTTATAAATTTGGATACACTAAAGTCCAACACTGAGTTTGCTCTTCTAACACCAATTTGTGATTGATGTAGGAGATCATTTCTAGACAGACAACTGGTAATCCTACTATTGATAATCCTTGTTAATAGTTTCTTTAAATTTGAAGAGGTTTATGCACCTGTATGAATACAAATCTGATTTATTTCCTTTTTTGTAGATTGCAAGATAGTAAGCTGTTCAAGACAATGTCACAAAACCGCATCATGTTCTGCAGACGGTACTTCGTTTGCAAAATAGGCAAGGACTATGGTCTCTGCCACCCGTCATCATTCCGATCATCGTCCAGTGTGTTCTACGAACGTCAGGAACTTTATGATGAGCCAATCACACAAGTTGTAATCTAAAGTATACTAGTTCCCCACTCAATTATTTCTTCTCATTTTAATCACCATTTCTTTATGACATATTGCTTTTTCTGTACACGTTCAAGGGTCTTGCTATCAAGGAAATAGAGGTTCTTATCATTATGAAAATAATTCATACGAGTTCAACACTTTGATCTTACGACATGACGGAGCTCATCCATTAAGTGAAGAGAAATTCTCTTGCCATCATTTTCGCTATCGATTCGATTATAGAGATAATTATCACTTGTGCAAACTTTTCCGTCATGATTAGGCATACCATTCGTTATTTTTATGTTAGAAGCGATACTATAATCCATTTTCTATCGGGCACTTTACACTAACATGGACTGCATGCCACCTGAGTCAGGGTTGGAACCGGTACAGAATTCCTGACCGGTTCCGGTTTGAAAATCTCATACCGGTACCGGCATAACTCTGACCTAAGTCACATTTCCCATCCTAAATCTTCGATAGTTATGTGCGAAAAATGAGGAAGAAATTAGCCAAAACTCAGAACTGGTCATAGCTTAGCCGAAATCGCCGTATATTAGCAACAGAAAATCGCACTCAATCTTATCACTGTCAAAATATTCACCTAAATTAAGAATGCAATCCAAAATTCACAAATATTCTTTTAATTTTCTAGAATTGTTGTGCTGCTACTCCGAACCAACTTCAAAAGCTGCGAGCCATCCAAAATATCAATCAACACAGATTGCTGCTCCAGATCAATAGAAATCAATAGAATAATTGTGTCATTACAATCAAAGAAAAAGACAAGCCAAAACCGACTCTGCTGCATTTAAATTTTCTTCAATAATGCGAAAAGCGCCTACATTAGGTATAAATGTAGGCGCTTCAGTCACTACGCTTCAAACACATTGAACGCGTCAAATCAACTGATGCCAGAAAAAAATTAAAATATTTAAATAGTGACAAAGCTTGCAAAACTATAAAAAGCATCAATTTGCATTACCTAGAAAAAAGACTCCCCAAGCAATTGAACTACTGTCTTTCTAACATATTTTGTCAACATAACGACTATAGTGAACCACTCATGAAGTGATGCGACAAAGCACGTTTTTTCAGAGCTAGCTTTGCATAGTGAAGGCTGGTGTTCATTTTTGAAGTTGGCCTAATTCAAACGAAAGTCACAAAATGATTTTCTAAACGTTGTATTATGTGCATTATCATGAAAGGGTATGGGCTTGGACCTACCCACCAATAGGTCTTTATTTTGCACTTCAGTCTGCCCGCACCATCAATGAGCATCGATCCTTCGAAAGCGAGGTCGTGTCGAATTCCTTTGCAACTTATTTCTGCTTTATTGACCAAGAAGCAATTTATAGAGCGCAACTTTTTGTTATTTTGTTGAATCGACCACATTTTTTAAAAAAATTAATGAAATAATTGTGGAAATTCAAATAATATTCAGTCAAAAAATTCAATCAGCAGTTTTGCAACATGCTGCAAAATTAGTGAATAGCTACAACTATTAGATCCATCAAATCTGATCAAAATTTGACAAAAATCAGCAAAAATGCTCACCTCCAACAAATAAAACAATAGAAATGTCAACTTAAGATATCTGATTCTAGTGTTGTCTTTGTGTTACGGTCGCTGATGAATTTCTTCACTTTGTCCTAGCAGTTGTAAGTAGCTTCTACGATATTACTTTCATTTGTCATTTTTATCTATATTCTCTCCCGTGAATGTCAACGTATCAAGAAACTACTCCTCTTCGAGATACATTAACCAAGAAGATACATTTAACAACGTGTGATTAATCCATTATCTAATTAAACGATGCCTGACATAGCTATTCAAACGCACGATCAATTGCTTCTGACACAGCTTGATTGAAGAGAAAATAAAAAGTTACCAACCATAAATCGAATTGTGATTTACTTAATAGCTGAAAATTAACTTAAGCATCGACTTATCACATGAGAAATGCATGCACACAAAAATTGCATATTTATATTACATAAATAAACATATGTGTAATGAAGTGCTTAAGTTTCTGGACGTGACGCTGACAAGATCAGTTGCCAGAGCTCTCCTGGCGCGCATGACTTCTTGAAGTGCTTTCTTTCTTTTCTTTTTTTTTTGGTCTTTTGTTTTAATTCTTAGGTTTTGTATAGATAGGTTCTTCCATATAGGGTCAATGTTTATATTTGATGTATCAAGCACAGAATGTATAATTCAATAAAACTTTTTGGATAAAAGAATAAATAAACATTACAAGCAATTTAAGTGCGTCCTTCTGAAAAAGGATGGAAAAAGGACATTGTTCCAGAAAAGGACGGCTCTCAACCGTGTATGACACAAGTCTCACAAAAGTTCATTAAAGTTTCTTGGAGATTTGGAGGTCTTTTTGTTGAGTGTCATAACAGAAATGCATGTAAGGACATTTGAGACGACACTAGCATATAATCTGCTATCTGAAAACCTTGTCCGTCAACAGAAAATTTCAAAAATGATCTCTTCGCCTCTCACACTGTCACAGTTTACAGAAGATGAATCACAATGCATCGATCTATTATGTTTTGAGTTGGAAACAGTCAGATTCTCACACATTTTAAAATGCTAATTAAATTAAAAACACGACACGGTAAAAAATTCGAAGGATCCTGGAAACGGAACATACCAAAGTTAAACTACTACCCTAATGGAGAATCACGTAAATAATTGGGTAACTTGAAGTCAAGAGCGAATGAATACAAATTAATGCTAATAACATAGAGTAACCTACTTCAGTATAAAGTCGGAAACGAAATACATATAAAGGCTAGCCGACCTAACTTAAGACGGGAAGGGAAATAAGCTAAAACTTATAATCAATTTTATTTTACAATCTAAGAAGTAAAAGGAGAGTTCGTCATGGACGTGACGAGAAGCTAACTTAAAAATAACAAATGGTGAAAACCAAGAAACCAAAATAAGATTGCTATGCATGGAGTCATCATGGAGGAACCATGTGGCTGCATGAAGCAAGGTTTCGGCCCCTAAACTCCAACCTGTACCACATGGCGGTGCCAGCCCAACCATATCGAATGTATGATAAGGTCTCTACAAGCCATAGCTAGGAGGAAACATAGCTAAAACTTAACCAAAATAAAATTTAGGATTTTTAGAGAACAAAAGGAAACGAAAGAATCTGGAAAGGTTGCTAGTTCAACATACCTATGGTGGAAGGTATTTGGTGAGGTGAAAAACAACCAAACTTAGAAACGAGGAACCTATTCCTCGAAGACTTTATGCAAGAATTTACTAGCGGATTAGCCTTATAACCCCTCTCCTTGAAGATATCAAAAATGCCCTTAGCTCTTGATGTGAAGGCAGAAGCATCGATGAAATCCTAGCGAACCTGATGAGTTGGGCAGAAAAGATGTTCAAGCCAGTATTCAAAGGCAAATACAACTTTCGGGGAAAGTATATAGCATCACTTGGGAAGCTGAACTCATCAACCTTATGGTAAACCTTCGTGGTGAATAGGCTACAATCTTGAATCCTGATTTTAACATCCAAATAATTTACGAATTTGCTGTTATTACCGCTTCTGCTAGCTAAGAGGTCTATCGGGTAGATTTCAGGAAGGATCTTATCGAAGTGTTTGTAATTAAACACACAAATGTCGTCGACATACCTTGTGGTACGAGAGAAAAGTTTGGCTAAGCCAAATCTCTTGCTCGCTGGAAGCCCTGTCACGAAGTTGAACTCCCTATGTGCTAAGAATAGGTCAGCCAAGAGAGAAGCGTAATTCCCACCCATATGAATGCCCAAATTTGTTTGAAGACAAGCCCCCGAAGGTGACAAAGGTGTTATTTAGGATGAAACTAATAGCAGTGAGGAATTGGGCTTTGGCCCAGCAGTGATATCCTCTGTACTTCTTATTCGAGAAGAAGGTTCTATAATAGCCAATGCAGATGAATCTCTTGGAACTGCTAAAAATTACCTCACATAGCAGCGAGGAATTGAGGAATTGAGTAACCCTATTTCTCGTATCTGAAGATGACTACTGGATGGCAATTGAAAATTTTTTGAGTATTTTTTCTGAAGAACATTTAATTACGACAATCGGAAGTGTTAGACTTTTCACACTCTAAACCAGGGATGCGGAGTCGGAGTCCGGGAGTCCTATCATTTTTGCTGGAGTCGGAGTCGGAGTCGGAGTCCTATCAAATGATAGGACTCCGGACTCCGGCCTATAACTAGACCCGAAGTAAAATACAAACAAGTTATTTATTCTCATGCATAGCTGTCACTGTCATCTTTCTCCGTCAAACAAAAGTATAGAGACAGCAGTACATACAGAACTTGTAATAGTTGAGGGAATGAACCGTGATAGTGAAAAAAGGATTGTCTTTTCATTCGGTGATAGTAGAGAAGACAAGCCTTCCTAGCCTCGATCACACCTACGCAACAAAGGTCACATCAGAGAGAAAAATGAAATACTAGTTTGTTTGAGAACATTACCTCTTACCCTCACGTTAATCGTGTGTGATGGCTCCTCTAAAGCGCATATTAAAATCGAAAGTGCACTCATAGTTTTGGAGAAGGATTGGAGATGTGAAGCACACATCAGCAAGATGGGAGGAGCCGAGTCGCATGCATCCAACTGAAAGCGACATCTGATCAACTATCATCGAAAATGATTGAATCGATAGAATGGTCACTAAATATAGGTTCAGGTAAGCCTATAATGATCCATGATGTAGGCTACCAGTTAATTTTTCAAAAAACTAGGCTTATATACTTGCCCCTCGGAGTCGGAGTCGGAGTCATATCAAAATACTAGGACTCCGCATCGCTGCTCTAAACATAATAAATCGACATATGATGGATTAGCATACCTAAATTGCTTTTATATACCATGCAATGTTAATAAAGAGAGATTTCAAATTTAAGTATAAAAACGACTTTGATAACAATGACGCATTGATTCTTGTCTCCTGAAGTTATTATTCTAACTGACCTCTTTAAGGTAAGGTCAATTACGGTTGAAGACATCATTTCTAAAATGACTATCATTTCCTTCTTTTAATTATCATCTGATATTTCACCACTGTCTGATTTACGAAATGGATATGTTGCATGGGATAGGAAAGACATGGCAGACAAGATAATAACACACGAAGATATGGGAACAGATGATGACAATCAGTACATCATACTTAGTATGTCCTTCAAGATTTCCTCAAAAATTAAAGCCGAATTCAGAAATTAACAGATAAAAAATGAGTGCTAAGCAACATTTCAACAATGACATTTCAAATCTTCCTGAAGGAAATTCGCAGCGATTACGTGAAAAGAAAAATATTCAATGCTGATTGACTCTCAAAAATAGTGCTTTGCCTTTAAGACGTAAGTTTTTAGTAAGTTTGATATATCCTCTGAATTTCTCAGGAATAGGAAAGCAATTCTTTAGTCCGATATTTCGACTTTCTTTAACAAGGTCATGCAACAACTGGTAAAATACATTCAGATTCAGAACATTTATGTAGATGGCCAGACTGTGAACTTCTTGAAAGCAACATCAATAGCAAACACTAGACAAAGAGAAATAACAGACAAGTTAGTAAGTCATTACGACAAAGTTATGATGAAAGTCAGATTACTCACAAGAAAGGCAGTAGCATATCTGCAACACAATTATTCATCAGAGATAGTTGGTGCTTCTGAATGTAGAGAGCTTGCAAAGACCGTCGAAGGGTTGCGTTCCGCTCCACATCTAAAATTCTCCAGCTTATACTGTCTTCTGGGAATGTCTGATGAACCAGAGTAGAATGTTGGTACACTGCGGAGTTTTGGGATTTTACGTGTTCTTTGAGCCTTGATCTTATAGATCGCTGAATTTGTCCAATATATTTCTCATTGCAGATGGTACATGTTATCTCATAAACTACATGTTAAGAGAAGCATTTCTCACTTTTTGTCGCACATTTGCAAGTCCAACATGACGGCTCACATTTTGTCGTTCCCTTGTTTCCTTGTTCCCTTGTTCCCTTTGTTGTCTTTCTCCAACGATGACTCAAAGGTCTTGCAGTTTGAAAGACAGTCCGTATCTTGTCAGCTAATTCACAGACTCATAATTTGTCTCTTAGTAAATTCACTGATATATGGAAGGGAAATATGACTAATCGGTTGAGCAGTTTCATAAGATTGTCGTCTTGCAGGAGATTCATTATAGAACATTTGGACCCATTTCTTAGGATATCCATTGGCAAGGAATCTTGTTCTGAGATTCATTTTGATGCAGATACTTTGGATGATGAAGAAATTGTCATAGTTCTCCAATTCTCACCAACCAACAAGGCTAGCTTGCGGCTTTTCGGGACGTGTGCAGAAAATGGTAGACATGTATTACTATGTACCGGTTTGACATACAGCGAAAACGAGAAATTGCGAGTCCTTGGACACCAATGAACCATCATGTCCAAAAAAGGGCAAGCTAATATCTTTAGCCTCCTCGATTATGAAGGAGATATTTGAATGGATACCGACAACAAAATTCAGGATATCGAAATTCTTACGGTAGATAACAAAAACGTCATCTACATATCTGCACCAAAAGACAATGCTTTCAGTAATCTTACTTTCGATGAAATGCATGAAAATCAATGCGAAGACTGGAGCAGCATTATTCCCCATTGCAATACCAGTGACCTGTTTGCAAAACCTTTCCATCCAGAATGTATACATCTTCGGTTGCTGCTATAGAAGAAGAAGACCTTCCAGATCGGGATGCGATAACTGCGGCGCTTGTGAGTAGGAATGGTAATCTTAAAAGAAAATTCGGATACACGACATGAGGTCAAGGGTGGAGCCGGCATGTAATGGAATGCTCCCATACAGATTGATGATATCAAGAGAGGCAAATTTGAAGTTTCCAGTCGGTCTATACTGCTGAAGTTTGTCGATAAAGTCACTTGCTGATTTCAAATGTGCTTCTATGAATTGTTCGACAAGAGGTTTGAACAGCTCAGAAAGAAAAAGTTGAGTTATCATAACACCAGCGTCGAGTGAAGATATGATAGGCCTCCCACGTAAATCACCTTACTTGTATACATATATATCGTTCCAATTCAGCATACTTGTAAAGATTTGTCTGTTAGCTGCCGGTTGATCTTGCTTTGCATTGTTTCTGGTTGAATTTTTCTAACCTCTTGATCGTCATTATTTGAAGAAGATTTCACCATGGATGAATATTGATCATTACCCGTAGCAGTTAGTCGCTTCGTCTTATCCGAATTAGTCTTCATAATGTTATTATCTTTCACTCTTTGATCAATCATTTCAACTGTATCACGAATTTCTCTGTACGATCTCGGCTCCAGTTTAATACATGACGTTTGAAAGATGAGCACAACACCAGAAGGAAGCTCCATGGTAGCTGGACTGGATGCCACATCTCTATCTAAACTCATTCTATTGTAAGTATCTTGAACATTTGCTTCATTTGCAATATTCTTAATCTCTTGCAATTTATCAAGAACTTCAAAGTCAATGACGAAAATGACAGACTTGCCAAATGAAGACGGCCTTCCAAGCCAACTCGAAATTCAATTTGCGACTAAGTGCTTTAAAATCGACAATCTTGTATCAAAAAGTTTGTGATATCATAAAGAGAAATGAAAACCACTGATCGATTGACTGGAATAATAAAAGGAAATATCACTCAATGTGCAAGAAAAGTAGCTTCACTTATTAGCTTTCTAAATTCCGTGATTGCACTGGAAGTGAAGCACAGAAAATCTAAATAAAGGTACTAAAAACATTTGTCAAACATACATATATATCGCTGCTTACATAGAGACGAAAAACCGTTGGAGTCAGTTTTAACAAAATTGCAACTCGCGTTGACTGCTTTTATTACGAATAAGAATGGTAAGACACATAATGGTACTTTAGCACATTTTGTTCTAATCAGTTGCATCTTATATGCAGGAAGGTGGGAAGTGCATTATCAATTTCTAGTGCATCAAATATTGTTTATTCGGTATTGAATTAAATTATTATTTGTTCCACCAGCTTCAGTTTTATTCTGCAAAGAACAAATATAAGCCGCAAATAAAGTTAATAGAGATCATAGAAAGTGATAAAACCTGTGCCAGTGCCACTAAACATTATTGCTGTATTCATATTATTATTATGACCGCATTGTTACTTTATCTACATTACTATTACCGTATCACTACAACTCTACTGTATTACCATTACTATTAATACTAATACGTTTCTTTTGGTTAATGTACACGTAAGTCTGAATTCACGGATTAGAAGCTATGAGAATTTATTAAATGGATGATAACTAAGACTAATTCGCGTAAAAGCATTAGATCAAAATTTGCAGTTGATTTTAGATAAGCATTTAACTGAAATGTGCCACTATGGTGCCCAAGAATAACTTTGAATAATAATCATAATAATTGCAATCCAATTCCGATTTTTTGCTGCTCTTTGCTTTATTATGCTTTGGCAATTATGTGAGAATTACACAACAATCAAGATGTCTATCCATTCAAATTAAGAAGATCTAGTTTATCTATCCATCAAACGGAGCTACTACTCAAATCATTGCACATGCATAATCAACAAAATTGAATTTGGAAAATAAGAATCGTGTCGTAATTAAAAAAACCACAAACCTAATTAGAAGCTAAAATGGTTAAAGAAATTGAAATGCTATTCAATGGGTTAAGTCTGCCCTAGAAGTGCAATGGAATTGAAAGCTGATCACAACAGAATCGTCTAGGGCTCATTTGGGGCATAATGAGCTGAAGCTTCATTATGGAAACGATTTTCTTCATCCATCTAGAATCATTTACCCCTGATACTGTCTAAAAAGCGATAAACATCAGTCTCGGAGTAAACTGAAAATTTCATTTGTTTGACTTTCGGAAAGTCTGTTTAGTTCATCTCAATAGCGATAGTTTGGGATTTTTAATAAAAGATCTGCAATGAGCAACAAGAATACTTTCATTTCCAAGACTGCACTTGCAAGCATCGTTCATCTTTGTAAATGTGCTCCTTTGTGCACATTTCCTGTCGTTAATTTAATGGATTTACTTTCTTGACAGCTACGATGCTCGTCAAATATATTTTATTCATTAATTGTGACTATAGAGAATTCCTACCTCGCAAAAGGTTTTTAATTCAGACTGTTTTGTCTCCGAGATTTTGCTGTTCGTACTTTTACACAGACGACTTTTATGATATGTTCCACTGGTACATTAAATAACACATGAAACTGATCCATTGCAGCGACTTTAAGATCAATGATTTAACCAGAAATGGTAAGAACATCATGCAGACTTTAAAAAGAAAGCAAATGACGCTTTTTGTTGCGATGATTTGTGTCATAGCTTTCTCCCTGGTTGCGGGAGATCCAAGCTCAAACAAAGTTTGAGACAAGTTGCTGTTTGTTGCAGTTGGATTATACAGGGTGTTCGCGATCTTCTTGCGGATTTTCATTAGTCATGTTAGGGTGAATACCACTGCGCATTGAACGAAGTTGTTGGACAAATGAACTAATGCAAAAAGGCCTGCATTCGACGAAAAGGTGCACCATCAATGAATAAGTTTGAGTTTTATTTCATCAAATATAAAATCAATCATATTTAATGGAGCGCATTGGTTGCTTTGCCGGACGTTAGCCATGCTTTTCTAACTGTGTTGTATGTAACATTTGCTATCTGGTCTCTTCCTAGAGGTGACTGAGATTGCTTCAGTTGCCACTTTTGTGATAACATGATCGTGAGAAGGTCAGACGTGGTGAAAATTCCGGCACCGACAGACAGACAATCTCCTTAGCAAGAGCAGCAAGTCTTTCGAAAAGCTGATTATGGGAACTCCTTCCAAGTCTCCGAGAAAATGTATGGATAATCACAAGGCGCGGAGACTTTCGGCTGTCAAGATGGAAAATATCGTTGTAGCTTTCTTAGATGATTCCATTAAGAGTTGATTAAATTATTAATTAATTTTTCTGTTTCCCGAAAGCAATGTACTCAAGGAAGGATTATAAAACATTTCAAGCATAGTTTTACCGTAAACTATTTGAAACCTAAAGTTATTCGAAATCGGCTTCAATTTTATCTTTTGATGATTGAAGGTTTAGCATAAAGGATCCTATAATTCATCTTCAATATCAGTTTTAGGGATCAGACAACAGTCTCAATGGGAATGTCAACCGCACGAACTCTCACTTGATTGACACGAAATCGAGGCAATCACCTTTGACAATTTATGGTTCTCATCTTACTTTACGATTGGATAAGTTGTCAGGTAATGGAGGAAGCAGTCAATGTCGAACGGCACAAAGGCATTTTGTTGTATAAAGTACTTCCAGTCAAGACACAGCTATGAAATCGAACACGGATGCACCAATAGGAAGGGACAGGGTGAACTCCAGACATAAAATTAAATAGTCGCTTGATTGGTCGGGATAAGCCTACTCCCTTGTCTCCAAAAAGCCTAGACGTTCCACTGTTGGACTTCTGGGTATGGAGCCAGACGCTAAATGGTGTTTAATATACACCGTACTCAAAAAAACATTTGCACGAATTTAAACGAGGACTAACATTATTAATTGAAAAAATAAAAACAGACTAAGTGAAGAAGGGATTAATTTATTATCGTGTTTAAAAGCACTCTGTCATGCACCGTGAGCTTTGCATACTCTGTGATAAAGTCACATGGAACTCGTTTCAGTAAATTCATTATGTAACATGTTATTACAAGCACATGAAGACGAAGGACATTCCAGCAGCCTAAAACTTTTATTTATTTTTAAAAAAGTGGATGGAAAAAACACAGAGATTTTTCGCTACACAAAAACGATGAAAAATTGCCTCCGTATGCCACTATCAATTATGATTGATAACATCATTTATTGGTCACTATTGAGGCTATGATGATCAGGGACGTTTTGAAGATTTTCCTCTCCACCGAGAAATGCTTGGGATTAGAGAAAGTGTGAAAAGTGAATAGTAAGAATGAAGTGGTAGACATAGGTACGATAATGGGAATTTGAATTGGCTGATCGCGTTATGTAAAAATCTACGTTTAGATGGACTTTCTAATCAAATAATAAATGAATATGGGTGAGTCGTGATAAAACAAATTATCGCAATTAGGACATTAATTGCTCCACTTGTTTAGTAGCTTATCTTTCACTTTTGCTGGCCAGTCTTCTCACTCATCTGCACTGACAATTCTCATTTTGAAATTTTATGACTGATTTTTCTTACTAATGAACTGTTTCCTCTCTGCCTTTCTGACTATCGTGGTTTTCATCGTTATTCATAAATGATAATCATTTAGACTTCATGAACGTCACTATTCGACCTAAACATAATGCTAGAATATCCTTAATCCATTAATTCTCAGATGTCTCCCTTAGATCACTTCATCTCCTGAGGGCATACTGGTGAGAGTGATAGAACCTTCTTAATTACTTCTTCTTTACTTGCATCGCACCTTTGAATAAAGGAAAAATTTGGAAAGATGTCACATTTTCAGCTAACATTACAATCAGAGACTGAGAATGGAATTTTGAGCTTTTTGCTTCATTAAAGCGATGAAATTGAACGATAAAAACTAAAACCTATCAACTTTCAGAAGCAGATCATTTTTCAACCAGAACGAATATTTTGCCAGTGAGTAATTGTTGATGAATCTTCAGAAGGAATAAGATCATGATAAAGCTCACATTATATCAGGGAACAACTGCACTGATGAAATCGTTGATAAAATCATGAAAATAAATATCTATGAAGAATTTATTGATTATTTCTTTTCAATAACTTGTAATCAAGACTTAAAAACGCATCATGATTTATATTCTCGATGCGCTTTTGCCACTTTGTTCGTTAAGAAATATCGCGCATATTCACTTCAGATCCACAAACTTTATTGGCAATTAATACTGTACATCACTACTTATCATTTCAATCGTCATATCGCTCCCTCCATGTAGCATTTACTAGTTGCTAAAACATGTGATCTTTTGGTCGGTAAGCGAATCACTGAAATTCAGCAGGATGGACAAGAAACTAAGACCATCGTAACGCTCCAACAAAGACCAATAAGTAATAGAGTTATTCGGTCTCAATTTGCCGTCATTAGATTTCACAAAAATCCGTGCATGTCGAATACGACATTTTCCGACACTATCTGCGTTCTTCAAATTTCTCATGTCTAATCGAATACAGGTCATTGATTTTCATAAATTACACCAATCATATCAGGTAATGACTGTATGAATTTAAAGGACACGCAGATATGTTTCAGAACATCTCAAATTCTCTACTGGCATTACTTATTACACTGATATTACCATTACCATGTGTTGTGATAATTGGAACAAGCTGCGTGCGGTGGGTGGCTTGATAAATCTTAAATCAACATAATTTGTCGTCCATGAAAAGAGAGACCCAATTATATTCTATTTTGACAGTGAGATGCAATTTTCCTCCATTTACATGACTATGCTTCAGATATACTAAAACAACATGGCTTCACATAGATTTGAATTAACAAACGGTCATATCTATCAGTTATGAAAATGATGGCGTAATTATATTGAGAGCAAATTTATTTTGGGAGTGCACGAACAAGCCTTATCAATTTCAGGGTTACCTAATATTGTTGCGATAAGACAATATTTTTATCTGTAAGGAGAATATCTCACATTTCTGATTGAGTACAAATTTTCTTATTTTTGAAAGTTCATTATAGAAGTCAAGCCTGCGTGCGAAACTACAGTGACAAAATTGACAAAATGATACTGCAACCCTAACAACGCACTAAACAAAATTCTCTTGAAATCATGTTTCATTAAATTTTTGTTACATTGAAATTATAAAGTGCCTGCGCTTGATCATGTGATACTTTCAAACATATGATCGTTTTCACAGAATACTTGAAAGTGTCAGAAGCTCACATAGCTTTAGATTCAATTCATGACATGTCATAATTTCATTTACTTAATGTATCTCCTTTGTCTGCATCAAAATCATGTACAATCATTCTTTAAATAAATTGAATGTGATTTTCAAACCGTTAAACCATGAAAATCTTGATTTCTGTTACAACAGCTACAGGAATTGCTTGAAAGGAATAATACAATCGCTAGTTTGATTTCGGGTCATTTCCAGTTGAAATTTCTAAATACTGCAGCCACAACTCATAAATGAAGCTTCGTGGGTTTGTTCTGAAATAGCTAAGACTAATTTCAAAATCTAAATTGCGTATTTTGCTGTCAAATTCTAAATTCAATGACACTTTACCAGCGTTCGTTCGGCATTTAAAACAGCAGTAGGTTGAAAGTGCTTCTTAATGAAATTTACCAATGAATCAAACAACACAAAAAGTAAAAAAGAACAGTTGGAATTTCGGACTACATCAAGTCACAGAGCACTTGACTACTTCGGTATCACTGCGAAAAAGTTTATCAGATTCAAAGAACGTCTGTTTAGTTCAACTTGAAATGTTTTCAAACTTGTACATTATAAATCCCTGGGTAATTTTGATTAAGCTACATTGAAAGCATATATGTTGACTTCCAGCTGCAAAAAAATGCGCAAAGTTTTAAATCGAAATGATTTTAAAACAGAACCTTCATGAAACTGTGCTTTCAGAATGTGTAAAACATAGGATAATAAATAATTCTGTCAGTGTCATGACAAAGGAAAGCCCTTGTACTTTTAAGAATTTAATAATTCTAGCGATGCACTGGTTACAGCTTTACATGCAATATGAAGCTGCCTCATGAGACAGAGTTACTGAATGTCTGACCCCAACGCGTGAAGATTGATGACTTTTCTGCTGACTACTTCTTTCAGTTAATTGATCAACGTCGGGAGATCATTCTTAGAAAACAGCCGGAAATTTTAGAAAATCTCCAATGTTTTGCAAAACATTTCATTTGCAGAGCGCCTTCTCGCCTTGAAAATTAAGAAAGCACTGGACGCCTGAGGCCCGTCTATTATTTGAAACTTGATTACAACTGTCCACTTAAACATTGGGGAGTTTTTTTCATAATTTTCCGGCTGTCATACTTCTTTCACTACTGATCATTTATCCTCTTAAAGATTGCTCATTCCTTTACAATGTTTCGGTCATTAACTCTCACCTCACACACAATGCTGCTATATATTCATTATTGTCGAAATCATACCCGTATTAATCTGATATCCTAATTTTCACATCTCAAATTTGAAGTAATTCTTCTGATGCATTCATCGATTCTGAAGTTGTTCAGACAACTAATCATGAGCGCCTCGGTAAGGTTAACATTAGCCCGATTGGCAAATTTACTGACTACTATTTCATCCTACCGCATGTACTTTTATCAATTTTGCAATGCATGCAGCTCTTCATAGAAATATCACGGTAATAGCAGAAATCATAACAGGAACCCATTTGAAGGTCATGTTAATGTCAGTTTCTCATTATTCCTTCACTCAATAGATAGACTTCAAATGGATCTTGAGTGGAAAAAAGGTATTTTCACTTTGATTATTTAGCACAATGCAAAAACATTACATTCTTTGAACTTGCCGTACATGTACAATGTAAGGTATATAGTATTCATTTATCTGCAGGGGTCTACCTACAAAATAATGGATTTTTGCCACTTCTTTTGCTACGTTTTTGCCACTAATTTTTCTTTTGAGAAGATCATGGAATGAAAGCAGGCATAAATGTGCTGTTTGCAGCGATATAACCGATCATTCACTTGCTCAATTTACAGACTGCACATTGCATGAATGAGAATTTTTGAAGACTTATCGTCTTCTGAAGACAATTAATTACTACCAATCAATTTTTAGCATTCATCTTATTAGGAGACAAAAGATAAACACGAAGTGAGATAAAGATTTTCAATGTCCCCTCTATTCTGTTCACGGAATTTTTCACTCCTAGAGCTATGAGCAAAGAGCTATGAACGAAGCTAGGATTCACCCAATACAAAGAAATCAATAGATAACTTAAGGTGAACATAAAGATGCAGATCTTCCAAGCGTATTAATTTGCATCATGAAGATTGCAGAGTGCCAGTTCGCCTGGGCATGGAATAGAAAGATGATCTCAGACTTGAACAAGTTAAGCACGAAAATTCCTTGGTAGATGTAGACGCTGTGTTTCACCCTAGAAGGACTCGAAACTTGTAAGGTCAAGCAAATGCAGCGTCTACGGCTGCAGAGAATTTTCGCGCTTAATTTGTTGAAGTCTAAGATCATCTTTTTATTGCATTAATTTGTGTCCATCCGAACATCCTGCTCGAACTGGGAGTATCAAGCTCGTATTGATCAGGAAAGGTAGGGTCTGAGACAATTTGATTCCAAAGCCCTGCTGTGCGGACTTACTTACTTACTCCACGTTTTACGTCCGTTGAATCCCATCTCCTGGGGCTGGACGGTTGATGGCTCTCCTCCATTCATCTCGGTTGGCAGCGAGTTCTTCGGGGATTCCAATTTTTCTTCAGATCTTCTGAGACACATTGACGCCATGTTCTCCTTGGTCTTCCGACGGCTCGACGCCCTGAGACTTCCATGCTTTCCACTCTGCCCCAGCAGTTTCCCTCAGCTCTCTTTACATGACCGAACCATCTCAGACGCCCTCTTCTAACCCGATCTTCCAGCTCCTTCAGACCACACATTCTTGCCACTTCCGCACTTGATCTTCCGTCGCTCCATTTTACTCCTGCCATGCATCTCAGCATTCTCCGATCACATGCTCGCAATAGTTCAAACAACTTCTGTGTCAAGGACCATGTTTCTGAGCCATGCACAAGGACAGATCGCATGCAGGACTCATACACATGAGCTCTCGATCTTAGGGGGACACTCTTGTTATTCAGAAGGCTGGCTAACTCTCTCCATTTGGACCAAGCATTAACTACAAATAAACTTTTTCTGAGACTCACTATCCGTGTACATTCCAATCTCACATGATAGGAAGTGAGTGCATTAGCTCTGCGTGTGCTTCTTCCCCCTGCGAGATCCGCATAACATTGAGCGAAATCTGCTTTAAACATTTTATCTCACTGATACACATTGATTATACATTAAGATTGAACAAATGGCATGGTTATTATTAAATGAATTTATCAAGATAAGACTTTTTCATAAATACAAAATAAAGCCGCATTCATGTTGGTGTTCAATTTGTATTCGTGCTCGCCCGTTCTCAATCAGGTTATACACATGACTGAAAAGCTAAGTGTTCAATACAGAAGATGACAATTCACATAGATATCAATGACGCAACACTCAAGCTAAATTATATAAAAACGAAGTGAAAGATACAATTTGCAAAGAAAAATGGCGCTGCAGTAATGAAAACGCATCTACTAACTTTTCTTTGTAAATAGTATCTTTCACTTCGTTTTTTATATAATTTAGCTAGAGTGTTGCGTCATCGATATCTATGTGAACTTTGATCTTCTGTATTGCACACCAGGGTCGCTGTCACACAGGAAAAGGCGTCTTCCATCTTCCATTTGGGATTTCCCCTTAATTGCATGTAGATAAGAATACAACTTGTCATACAGAAAAAATTATCAGCCACTTTCCATCTTCCATCACGCTGTCACATGAGAAGTCATAAGGCGTCATCCATCGGACATAAGGCATGAAATTATACGGCTGATGAAATTCATTTCCATTAGTCGTCAGCCGCGAGACTGCTCTAAACATAGAACGTGAAGTGACGTGTGAGGGAAGATATAGGAAACTGTGATTTGCAAAGAGCAAAAAGTAATCAGAAAAAAGCCTTTGTTCACAATGTCGAACGAGGACGAGGATCAATACAATAGTCATAGCAACGGTAAAAAGTGAAAAAATAGTGCTGACCCGTACAGAAATAAGTCCGTATGAATCATAGTATGAAAAGGTATGAAAAATAGTATGACAACGCATACGTATGTAATAACATACTATGAAACATAGTATGCACAAGTATGAATAATGCATACGTGTGTATAAACATACTATGAAACATAGTATGCATAAGTGTGAATAGCGCATGCGTATGTATTAACATACTATGAAACATAGTATGCATAATTATGAACGATGCATACGTATGTCTTGACATTCTATGAAACATACTATGAATAAAAATGTATTGCGCATATGTATGCATTCTCATAGCATGAAACATAGTATGCATAAGTATGAAATTCGCATACGTATGTGTTAACATACTGTGAAACATTGTCATAATTAATTATTTAAATTCATGCCGTATACAAATATACTACATGTTATTGTGCAGGAGTAATCTATGGTGGGTGGCGGCAATTTTTTTCTATTATGATGTATGATGCGTAACCCGAATTTTGTACCCATGCTGAATGATGCTGGTGATTATCAGTCATCTATACAGAATTAATGGGTGATATCAAATATAACTTTCGTTGAATATACAACGATTCAATTATAAGTAATTAGAGGATTTTTAGAAAAAGTACATACAAAGGTCTACTTATGAATTACAATGCTACCTGCCCTATCCAATGGAAACGTACCCTTGTGATAGGAATGTTGTATAGAGCGCATAATGTAGCAAACATCAACAGTTGACAAGGGCCAAGAGGCCGAAAATTCCTGTAACTTTGATTTTATTATTGACTGCTTGACCAAATAAAAACACGGAGTCCACACTGAAAAGTGTTCTTGCTTTTGCTGTTATCGCATAATGTATGCTCAATCTGGAAACTATTTGACATAGAGATTAAAAATATCACAAAATTCTAATGAGCAACTCATATCCCGTTGACTTCATCAACTCGTTAATAAAGCCGTTCCTGGAGATAAAGTGTAGTACGGATCAAAAAGCAACGAAGGAAGATGAATAGGAGGATACCAAGTTTTTGATACTTCCGTTTGTAGGTAAAACATCCATAAAATTTCGACGCAAACTTGTTAAAATATTGTGAATTGTGAATATTTAATGAATTTGAAACTCGTATAGTAGAGGCGTTGTTAATAAATGATAAAGCTCCTTAATTAAATCAAACCATAGGTCTTAATGGTAAATCCTTTTTCTTAAAAGTATTCGAATAATTGATTTTGATCATTTTTATTGTCTTCCTTGAATCGTTTGTCATTGTCAGCGTATGAGCTTATATTATGTCTGTTCATTGGTTGCAGCTGCGTAAAAATAATTCATATTAAAAGTATGCTTTAGCAATTATTCATACTTACACAGCACTAGTCGAAAAAAGTAAATCAATTTGGACCTGAAATTGAAATGTTTGTACAACACAATGTTTGTTGAATTACAACTGCATGTATTTTCTGATGGAGAGCAATTTCTTGATGGACTGACACCACGAGTTGGTGTGCTTACATGTACAACATCGTAAATGTACTTACACTATATACATGTAGTAAGTAGTTAACAAACAAATGGAAATTTTTAGCTTGTTACTATATCATCGTGCTAGCATGTGACATTATTTATTCCCAACTAACTTATCTCTGTGATTCTCTTATATCACTTTGCAGTGTTGACATAATATTTTATTTGCTATGACATTGATTTACGAAAGCAAAATAATTCACATACAATGATTCGCAATAAAAAAATTATACCAAATAATTCATTACAACTCATACTTTTCAGTGGTGGAAATTTCTTTTAAGATTGTTTTTCATGTTACTGAATGCTAACGAGTTGCTTCACCTTTTTTATCTTCTGCTTAAGGGTTTATGGTACCGTCCTCTTCACTCGAACTTTGATTTTAAAAACTTTGAACTTTGATTGATCTTAGATCAATTTGGTACGTCGTTCGTGTGTTATAACAAATGAATGCCATAAATGTGATTTTAACGTATGAGAAATTGTAGTTATTATGATCTTAAAATGCTGTTAATAGCTGTATCCCTCATGATATGTTCTGCATCTAAATTAGTTGACTTGCTACATTTAACATGAGGTTACCGGAAAAACAAGGTGCTTTTGACTTCGTTCCCTTTCAGATTAAAATACGACATATTGAATACAAAATGCATATTATTATTCATATGATAAATGGTGCATGTAATAATTAATTCATGCTGTTATAGAATATATGTATAACATCAAAACATATGTGCTTATGTATGATATTCGTTCTTACGATATAATGCATATTCTTCATGTTGCATTTTTACATCAGAAACATACTCTGAAAACTCACGCGTATTTAGGATGAATACCTATGTATCTGTTTTCATAGTATGTTTCTTTGTATGATTCATACGTATGGCACGACAACGCGTTACATGCTCTTTTTACGTCTCATACTATGTTTCGTATGTCTGTTCCATACTATGTTTCACATCATGTTTTCACAGCGTGTGCCATATGAGTATGCATACTATTTTCATAATATGATTCATACTATGTAAAGTCATAGTATGAATCGTACGTATGTTAGGGTATGGCCCGACAGAGCGTTACATGTCCATAGCATGTTTCATACTATATTACATACGTCTGTTTCATGCTATGTTTCATACGAATGTTTCATAGTATGATTCATACCAATTTTTTCTGTACGGGGACTGTATCGGAAATGGATTTCCCTAGTGTGACTGCGTAGGTGGAAGATGGAAGACGGCAGATGTCTCATCACGCCTTATGAAGAATATGCAAGAAGGCGAGTGACATGGAAGATGAAAGACGCCTTTTCCTGTGTGACAGCGGCCTTAGCTTGTCAGTCCCGTGTATAACCTGACTGAGAACGAGCGAAACATGACGTCTTGTTGAACACAAATAGAATTGAACACCAAAAAAAGATTATGAACTTCACAGAGGAAAAATAACTGCGCGTCTAAGGGTGGATAAGTAGGGTCTACACGAGAACATATGAAAATGTACGCAATTTCGCGGTCGTTCAGATGCACTTGGCACATAGACTTAGAGCACCACTTTGCACAGTTGTGTCCTCAAACAGCTACACTGCACCTGGTGAGACTAGGGGTTGTAAGCGATTCATTACCTGCATGAAAGAACATAATGCAAGATACTAGATGAAGCCAATAATGCTCAAGTCTTGCAGCACTAAAATTCTGGAAATGATCACTCCAAGAAATTAAGTGCAAAGGTTCTCTTTAATTCCTTTAAAATTTTCACAAGTCAACTACGCTTTGTCTAATAACTGCGCCTCAACTAAATCACAGACGGTTTATTGAAATGTCTGAAATAACGGCTGCACACAAAGGTCAAACATAAAGCTTTCATAACCTAAATGGAATGTCTGCTTTCAAGGGCTCACTCTTGAGAGGGCTTCCACTTATAGTGGTAAGGATAAAATCAAGTTCGTTTGATCTAAGTTTTTAAGGAATTTAACCAACCATTCTCATTTGTTTCTCTTGTTTCGAAATCGCACATTTTTACATCTGATTGTTGTAACAACACAACATTAATGGAAATCTCGAGAAGAAAGCGATGTTCAAAGACAGAAAATATTAGCAAAGAATTTCTTAAAACATCATGAATGTATAATCGAAATGCTTGATTGACAAAATATCAAGCATGACAGGTTCGATAAAATAGTTTATGTTTGCTTGTGAAAAGAAAAGATTATGGTCTGATGAATCTATGCATCTCTCGAAAATCGATGGTTACTAGTTAATTTTGTGATAAAACGGGAAAGTAAATCGGATTTCTTAGGCTAATGGATGTATCTTGACATTTATTTACTTAACACTGCATCAATCATGAAAGTAAAAACAGAAATGCAAAGCTGGTTGGTTTTCCTGTTGATAAACCCTGATGAAAGCTGAAAACATCCGATTTAACATATACTATAATAATTATTCTGTGATGGACGCTACCTAGTTTGCCAGTGACATGATGCCAGGTTGAAAAAGGACATTTTTTAAATTGTCCAGAACATTAACAAAACAAATGATGACTTTGAGTACTTACAACATCAATAATCCCGTAGGCCAGTTGATCGATAAGTATAACATGTCGCAACTCACCGTCTAAATCCGTTAATGCCGGATTGCTTAATGAAGATTTACAAAAGGTTAATGAACGAACATATTGGTTATGATCAACGCAGTATTTCGCTGTATGATGGAAGTAACTTCGTAATGATCGATGCAGGGCTCGTTATGATAGAAACCGGCTTTGTTAAGATCGACAACGGCTTCGCTATGATCGACAAATAAATTGCTCTCTAGTTACGGCAAAACTACAAGGTTCTTGTGATATTTTGGTGCACGTGATATTCATTTTCAGCATAGTGTAAATTGAATATCAAACATTTTAGAAGATGATTTTCACATGCTTAATTTTTTCAATTCTTTGGATCACGAAAGGGTCCAATATTATGGATTTGCTCTCAAGACTACGAGCTTTAGTTGCTACACATAACTTTGACTTTGAAAATAGACATTCATGAACAAATTTAGTTGTTGGACGTCATCACCGGAAATAATTAGATTGCTAGATTAGATCTGCTTGATAGCGAGCATGAATTATTAATTAAAAACTTCATCTTTAGAGAAACATAATTCAACAGTTTACGGCTTAATAGCTCATAATTATGTTGCAACTTGTAACACATGTTTCCCAAGGATTGCGCTAGCTTCATACAGGTCACAATTTTTTGGGGTACCAGAACATAAATTTACATTTACCGCAGTTGCTGGAGAAGAAAGCGTCGCGAACCATCGCTTGGTACCAGCAGACCTGTCGTTGAAGAAAGGCAGGCTAGTACATAAGAAGTTCATCCCAAAATTGTGAAGGTGGCGGCTCAAAAAAAGACGAATTGTTCACTAGTTTCAAGGAGAAAATCAATGTTAATTACCAAAAGGTAGAATAAGCTAAGCAAGTAGATGAAGGATGCATGGATTGATGCTACTTATGAGGTGTGCTGTGAACGCTATACGGCAGCAAAACGAGTAATCTGGGAAGCGCAACAAAGAGAGTCACAAGAACTATCGGAAGAACTCGTTGTAGCACAAAGAAGCTATCCCTTCTGCAAAGCCAGAAAGTTAGTCTTTCAAGAACAAAAATATTTCCTTACAGCATGTCGTGCACGTGAAGAATGAAATGATTATTGAAGAAAATGCACTGAAAGACGAGTGGAATCGGAACACGGAAATAATCATGAATTCAGAGAATGAGTCGACACCAAATTTTCTACTCTCCATCGTCATTGCCCGCCTTGTCCATCATCATTGGTCACATTGTCTGTAGACCAAATTGTTGCAAATTGCAAATCGCATTCGATAGGATCCGCGTGAAGTTACAAAATTCTCCCTTCGATTTGCCGGTGTAGACGAATTGCTGGTACATGCAGCAATGATGTTGTTTGATTGCGTTCAGACCATTGTGAGCACAGGAGTCGGAAACAGAAAGTCTTTCGAAGTGACTGCCGCAGTCCATCAAGGTTCCGCTCTGAGCCTTCTTTTAAATCCAGTGAAGAACACAGTGGGAGCAGTGACTGACTTGCCTTGGGAGATCCTCCACGCAGATGACTTTGTTTTGATTGCCGAATCAAGGGAGGAGATATGTCCAAGATCAAGAAGTGGAAGGAAGGTTTCGGAGCCAAGGGTATGAAAGTCAACTCCGCAAAGTCACAAAGTTAAAGGTCATGGGCTCGTCTACCGGATCTGGCAATGTTGCAGCTATCCCTGCGGTGCTTGTCATAAAAGCGTTAGTTTAAACTCTCTTCCCTGCACGTTTCATCATCGTTGAGAGCATCGCAAGTGAAGTGCAGAGGTGCGAAAGGTCGTCTTCAAGCAGCACAAGCCTCTTTTGTGTACAAAAAGTGACGGAACAGCAAGACACCCCAGTGGATAACGCTCCACAACTGTCGGCTTCCGTGACACCAAGAGTGCCCACATTAAGCTTGAATGGGAAGATTTCAAAGCCTGTATCCAAAATTGTATGTCGCACGCAACGAAATATGGGTCATGAATGCAGAAAATGAAAGAAAGCTGGATACGCGGAATTGAGAACGCGACAGAAATGCTTTCGGTAAAGCATGTCAAAACAGCGGTCAAATATATACTAGACAGAATACTAGACACCTGTTGCTCTTACCAAATTAAGTCACTAATTCTAAGTGCGAGCTGCCAGTGTGTGAAAGTTGCCACACCCTTACTTGACAATGATAAAAAATTTTATCATAATGTGTACATCGTACATGAATTCTTGATTGAATCATACGGGTTAGAAGACATTCTACAGTGGCGACTTTGAGGATGTGTTGCTCAGCTGAGAGCAACTCGATTATCTGTTACGAAATGGAACTTCAATTTGAATAATCGAGTAGTGAATACTTAATTGCTTTTCCCATCGAAGACATTTAAACTTCATCAACGCATTACATTTCAGAAAATAGTCTCAGTTCAACTGAGTACTTTCATAAGTATTACCTTCTGTAAGTTGTGTGTTAGAAGACTTCAAATATTTACATGCACTTACTTACCTACAACTTCGGCTATGACATCTATTAAGAAACACACCGTAATTTCCAGCCGAGTACACCGAACTCAATTACTTAGTTGTCTCGCTTCATACAATTGAGGAGAATCATGACTAAACATTTTCTAACACCGGAATTGAAATATTCAATCTTCGAATTCTTCCTTTCTCATAAATTCCTAATGCCGATCGTCTCCATCAACAGGATGTAATGAGACATTAACAACTCAGTGAGCTACAAAAGAACTCATAAATGCGGCTTCATGCATTCCTACTTCTCAGGACTTTCGTTTTTTTCATGTTTTGCTCCACCTGATACCAGTCGAACAATGATAAAATTGCGTCGAATCTAAAATTGGCTATGTTTTTCAATGCAGCGATACATCTCAATAACTCAACACGCAAAAAACGATTTTCGTCTAAAAGTGCCACAAAAGGCAATGAATGAAACGTCTGGAGTGGAGACGGAATAAGATTGTCTGAGATTTTCAATGGATATCAAGTAAACACATGCCATGTAAGACTACTGACATATGGTTTAATGCAATTGCTTGGTGTTCTTTTAGCAATTATATAATTCTACTTAAATCTATGCAAATCTGAGATGAATATTTGACGTCACTATTCCCTATCGGGGATTATGACAGTGCGGATTGCTGGAGCGCTGTGAAAATTTAGATATACCTTCCCGTTGACTTCCAGTGACACTTTCGGGATGTCGCATGACAAAGCATCTAACCATTGTGCCACCGCAGTTTTATTATCTAAGTATACGTGTGGCTGATAAACTGTTGGTTTGTTGAAAATATGTGTTGGTCTTGAAGAAGATAAATGAAAGTCTATATGCGTATAATCCATCTGATAGCTAGTACATATGTGTTTTGATAATTAATGCATGGAATAAGAATGAACATTGTGTGATTTGTCTATTCCCTGCTAAGATGTCTAGAAAATATCAAAAGATAATCTTTTTATGAGACTTTTTTTTGAACAATTTTTGGACTTTCAGAACTTTCGTACTCGGTGGACAACCTGCATATCCAATGCACTTAAAGAATACAATGCCGTCTCAAAACATGACGCTGGAACTTCAATCATGCACCATAAGTATTGATATGAAGTTCGACACGGCTTCAGCTATTGAAATGCGCGATGAAGATTCCAGACAATTGATAAAATTGACTATTTCGAAGAACAAAACCACATGAGTAGTCAGATGTTCAAACAGAACATATGTACAGTACTGGACAAAATGAATGCATCACCCTGACAATACTCTATATCTGGCGAGTTGCTGTAAAATTTGTCGAGATCACTGCTTTAACTAACATACTTACGATTTTAAATCACAAGATTAACGCAATAATAGACGAGAGATAGAATTATTGAGGAAGATTGACGCTGAGAGATATTCATGCGATGAATCTCTTGTTTCGGTCTTTACCCGAAACGCGAGGAGGCTTGCGATAATAAGAACACTCAGAAGCATTGTAAGATGAGTGAGGAACGCAGCAAAGGTGATGACATGAATCACGTTCTCGACCTACGGACGCTCTGGTCTATTAATGATGAAAGATCAATTTCATTGTTAGTCCTACTTGGACATCTTGAACAAGAAGCTGATGACTATCATGGAAACAAGGGCTGTGCACATTTCCAACTTCATAGATTTACGTCCATGTGCGAGGGCAGTGTATTTTGTCAAAAGATGTTGAATTACGTGAACTAACTGGTCGGCTACGTGAAAAAATGTTCGTTTGCTGGCTCCTTGACGTGGGGAAAGTTCAGACATCAATCCAATCGAAAATCAACTCAACAAGTGCTGAGTGATCCTAAAGAACATAGTGACCAAACGGAATCCAAACTTCTTGCGTATTTGACGCACATCCTGAACGGAATATCTAGCAGAACATAACTGTCTCACAGCCTTTTGTGCGTCTTTGTCGCGTCGCATCCAGTCTATATTGCAAAATAGTGGTCATCATTCCAATTATTGGTTAACTGATTGTCTCAAATATGTAAAAATATGCAAATGATTCTTTTTCATAAATCGAGCAGGTACTTAATGTCTTTGATGAGGTGCCAGCATAGCATCACTTTCAGAAATCATAAATGCAGTCTTTGTAAGCTTTCCATTCTGTCAGTGTGCATATGTACAATTCACTTCGATAAAAGAGAGAAACAGTGATTAGGCTTACACGTACATGTCAGACTTAAAATGAAGAATGACAGTCATGATTATTGATTGATTGTCCAACTTGTATAGGTTCAACGGTTCAAACAAGAGAAAAGAATGTTGTGTTAGATGGCTAATTTTAAGGAAAAGATTGGTGCAAATTAGCTAAACAAGCTAGTGACACGAATGTTGAGAAAAGAGGATATGTCAACTGCAAGCGTGGTTGACCAGTCGTCAGGAAGATCATTCTGATTTATAAAATCTGACAAAATTAGGAAAAATCCCTCGAAGTTCGGTCCAAAGAAGATTAAACTAAGTCAAAAAGTAAAAATCATAGACGAGCACAGAGCTACAGTAGTTTTCTTTCTGACTTTTGTTCAAGCTTTCATTGTATAAGAGAACAAATTCGCTGGAGTTCCATATTTTGTCAATTTTTAGAGATTTTAAGAGTGGAGATAAAGCAAACGTTGCCAAATGATTTGCATCGTTTGACAATTGTGGAGTCCGTAAATATGTCACAAATCAAAGCTTTGTTGAATGTTCGAATTACTTCGGTATAAGTGAATGATGTTCGCAGGCAGCATAGTGATAGCCCATTTTACTTCTGCCTTGACAGCAGATGATGCTGCCGTAAAGAGCACTACGTGGCAAGAATCATGAAGATGACAAGAATCAATCGACTCGATCTCACAAGTTGGTTGTGATTGAGAATTGATGCAGTTGATGTCGTTTTTCGTCCGCTGAATCGTGCTCTATCTACGATCGGCTTGAATATATTTTGTGACTCTCTGCTTGATCGAAATAATCACACAAAAGTTCATCTCAAAACCTAGTTAAAAATTAATATTGCTTGTATAAAATAATTATAAGTTAAATAATATACATATAAGTTTGATTAGAATTCAAAATTCGAGGGTTTTCAAACCCCATACGAAAACTCGAGGTTACCTTCAATTTTATTTTAAAAACTCTAAAGAAACCCTGTCTAAAGTGAAACTGATGAGCTTTAGTGGTATCATGTACCTGCTTTCTTCAGCTGAGTAGTCAAATAAACGACCGATTCTTTTTTTCTGGGGCGACACGTTCATGTTTCTTGAATTTCGAACCTGTATTTTGCATTTTATTTGGCCTGAACGTTTTTTGACGTCGAGTAGCGGCAAAATCGTTAAAGGTGGTTTGATCTCGATCCAGAATCTGATCCTTGCATCAAAAGTGCGGTCATATAAAGAAGCCGATGATGTACAATGTCAGAAAAGACAAGGAGCTCCTGCATCTCAACCCTCAACTTAGGCAAGACCGAACAGAGTGGAAAAGGTGCATCCACATAAACTAGAATCGACATGGCCCTGATGTCGCAACCTCAAACCTGGGGCTTGAAGGACGGTAAAAGATGAGCAATAAAGAATAAGTGGGGCCTACATCAGATCTGCTTATCGCATGCTGCGTCTGATCTATGCTGAAAAAGGACTTCGAATGGAATTGAAGATAAATTAAGTATGCTTCATAGACGGAAAAATATTTTTCAAAAAAAACAATTTCAACTGAAAGCCTAACCCCTCATTTGCTCGGTTCGCCCATCTGGATGGGTAAAAGGGGTTTCTTTAATCCAATCCAGTTCAGAAGTATTATCACGCATCATACTTTCAAGTCCGATTAATAAAGTTGGAGGTTTAATATCCAGGGGCAAAGATTTAATTGCGTTAACATGCTTGTTCACTCCAATGATTGCCCTTCTTAAAAGACGCTATAAATTTCTCTCAGACGCATTTTCATTAGTATCTCATTTTCGAACAAGCAACGTTTCAATCATAACATACCTACTACATGCAGAAACTATTAGATATCGGTAGTTGTTGATAATATCCGTCCCAGTATCTACTATTCACGCACTCGTCGTGCCATAATATCGATTTCCGTTTCTATCTTTAATTCAATTTCTCTTCAGCAGTCATTAAATGACAGAATCAAAATCCACATTGCCTGACTGAGAAATGATAATACCAAAAATCACTTTATGTGATTGATAGATATTATCGACCATCAGATTTGCATGCTTCCATTTACTAGCACTTGAAGTGATGCTGGAGGCATGCATGTCTCATCATACAACACGAAATAACTTTCCACTAAGGTCAACGAGCTGGATTTCGCTCAGTTTTATTCTGCTTTTTGATGAAGCTTGAAAATTTTTTTTTCCTCTATTCCATCAACAGCAAAAGCTTTTTGTCAGAACCGTTCCCTCGAACTGAAGAATTTTAATTGAGAACGATTTCTCATCATCCCTCGAGCTTCAATCGTTTTTCATGTTATGAAGACCGAAATATAGAAAAATTGTTGAGAGCACGACCTTGGTCGACCTAAAATCGAAGTTAATAATTGACATGCATTTCTTATCACGGCATTGATCTGCTCTTCTGATTTGAAAAAATGTTTGTATTTCATCTGCTCATCATAGATTTAAGAAATTCGCATTTCCTAGTTTTAAAAAAGTTTGGATTATCACAACAGAACAGGAAAGAAAATTGTCAGTGAAATTTAAAAAATCAAGAGATTTTTAGCTTCAAGCTTTACTTTATTCTGTCCTACAAGATGTACTAAGCCACACTAGTATCGAGCAAGGGGTGAGGCAGTCTTCATACGCTGACAACTTTCTCCAGGTTAGGGTCATATTGCAGGTTTAACTAAGTTGAAAAGGTAATGCGCGATTTTGGGTACCGTGTGTCTGAGAAAGGAATCAAATGTCAGTTGGAGTTCTATTAGTCGAATGCGGACCATCCCGCTGTTATCCACTGCTAGAAGCGGATTCTTTAAAATGTCTGAGCCAACCCACCTACAGAAATACGAATGACTTTTGGCTATTCTCAGGTAGCTTTATTCCACTCAACAGCACAAAAATCCTTCCAGTTAAGCTAAACCCCCTAGGTGCTTAGCCTATTCAGTGGCACTTCCCCATCTATTTCAGTTAGGTCTGATTCCTTCAATTTTCTTCCTGCACATTGACACTATCAATCTAAAATTTTTGTGATCCCATGTGAAAGGTCTAAATTAATTTAGTTAATGGATCCCTATATTTGTCAATCCAATATACTCGTATATATCTAACGACTGGCGTGGAAAATTCGTTGTCAATATCACCACGTCTCAAACGCATGCTACCGAATAAATCAATGCTCGACTTAACTTCTCAAAAGCTTCTCAAAGAATTATAAGAACTGTTTGCCCTTGTTGCAATTTCCTCGGATGTTATTGATCATTTAGATTCTCTCTGATAATGGAAACACGGTAGGAATAATTTCACGCTTAGGAGATTCACATGTGTCATTCATGCGTATGGTGTCGCATCCACACCACAATATTTCCTTTCTTCAAAAATTTGAGCACGATCAAGCAGCTCACTGCTCCAGGATATGAAAATACGAAACGATAACCTTCCATTCTCAATCAAGACTGCAACTTTTCATCTTGATTGTGCGGCTTAACGAGCAACGCTTCGTGTTGTGTCAACTTATAATTGAGCGGACAAAACGAGTAGAGTTCAGTGAGTTTGTGCAATGAATAGATATCAAAAGAAATACTTACGTGCACACAAAGAATGGAGAGGACGATTAACATTATATAGATACATGACGTAATGATGCAGTCGACAGAACGTTGAGGTCCTCGCTTCTTCAAGTATGATCTGAGTGATAGCCAAGACTTAATATTGCTGACCTTGTTCAGTCGAAAATGCGGAAGATAATACTTTCTTGCTCTTCGCGAAGACGTTAAGTAACAGAAATGTTTGGCATATTGAAGGCGCTGGAAATATAAAAGTAAGTATCAACTTCATTAATTCGAATGCAAATGAGTAATGTTACGAATAATTCGAACGAACTTGAATTGTAACGGAAAGGAGCTGGATAATGCTTTGATTTATTTATGCTTTGAGACAACGGAAAATTGATCTATGTTAGCTTTGTGTGATATGTCGAAAGAATTCTTGTTGTGAGAAAGAAAAGCAACAAGTTGTCCTTGGAAGCAATTTTTGAACAATTTGAATTCGCAAAGCTTAAGGACAGGACAGGTCACCAATCATAATTTACTTCTTATTCGCTTTGCATCGTATTTCAAGCAAGACACGGAAGATCTTTTCAGTTTAAAACGTGCATGAAATTGTGGTGTCAAATTTTCCGCTATTTGTATGCCAACACAGATTTTACGATGGCATTCTATCTATCAATTCTTGCAAAATCTATTGTTCAAATGACATCTCAGCCAGCAATATTAAGCTATAAGACTAATGATCATCAATGCTGTCCTCAATCGGCTTCAAAAATTGTCCTTTTTTAAGCATACAGCTTCAAATGTATTATTATACCGCATTGATTGAATTAAACCAAGTTAATGAATATGAACTATACTTGGAAAATTGCTCCAACAAAATGTGACTTCCCGTCCGTCTCAGCTCCAGTCTCAAGTAGGTGGGTAGAAACTTAGGAAGTTAGTGTTTTCTAAAAGACGTCAGAAGTACATGTGCGACAGAACTTGCGGCATTGCATTTTCAAGATTGTCTTGTGGATTGTCATCCTTTGATGAGTTGACGACAAACCATCAACATAGTTGATCATTCCACGATTATTTCACTTTTTACTACAAGCTTTCCGAATCAATATCAAATAAACATAGTTAAACCTTGACAATCAGTTTGTCTATGTATATAGTTGCATATGGCATCTGTAGGAGTCTGACTGCCGACATCAATCAAATTGTGTGAATATTAAAGTGCAAGCCTGTAACAGGTTAGTACTTTAAGCAGAACCATTTCAAAAACTTCGACTCCTCAATGTTAGCATTACTGATAAGCATATTCAAATCATTTGGCGATATTTGCTGAAATAGTTTTCAAATAGTTTTCAGTCACTAATGCAATTTCTTTGTCTTCTCACGCTAAAGTCCCGCTGCAGCGGAATTCACGGCACGGATTGATCTCCTCCAATGCCACCGGTCGAGTGTGTCCTCCTTCGGCAGGCCCTTCGCGCGCAGGTCGTTGTCCGGGCAACCTCAAATATGCCATACGTTTCACCACCGAGTCCTCCGTTTTCGATCCACGTGTCCAAACGATTTTAACTCATTTTAGTCACTGCTCTGTCATCATCATCTTGGTTGGGGCGACTTGCACACGGCGCCGCACCACCACGTTCTCTACGTGCTACGTGGTCCTACAGCGTAATTCCTAGTGACACGCGCACCATCCTCATCTATATCGCATGCAAAGGACGCTGGTGAGAAACTGTGGTAGCAAAGCATTCAATGGCATATAGTGCTGGCGGCCTCTCTACTGTCTTATACATTTTTTGACGTCAACTTGAGTGGCATTCTTCTGCCACATAAGACACCAGTCATTTACACGCCCATGCACATCCGGTAGTGATTCCTCATCTCAGATCTTTGAACCCAAGTGCTCATGATGGGTGGTTTCCGGTGTTTTGTCGTCGTCCTTTCTCACACTACCATTCAACTGTCTTCCATATATCAGATTTTCGGTATTGCTCAAGTTCAAGCAGAAAACGAATTCATCCAGACTTGTGTTCCACTGTTGCATCTCATGCGCCAGTTCCCATCTACTCGATGCAGCCAGCGGTCATACGTTGTTACGTCAGCACGTCATAGCAAATAGTAACGACCACGAATGTGGCGCCTGCAGATGAGCTGCTGCTGTGTCCGTACAACAGGTTAAACAGCAGCAGTGATAGTGCCGAGCTTTGATGAACACCGACTTGCATGGAGAAATAGGGTAACAAAGTGGACAACGAACCATGCTTGAGATGTCGCGGCACAGCAGTTGCATGCACTGAATGTATGTCTCGGGCACAACGTGTGAAAGCAGTGTGCCAGATAAGTGCATGAAGAATCCTGTCGTAGCCCTTCGCAGATCGAGAAACGCTAGGTGTAGTGACAAGCTCTTTTCTCAGTGCTTTGCTACTAACAGTCGAGTCGTATTTCAATATCTTTGTATAATATGTAAATTTGCAGTGCTTTCGTCACATCAGAGATGGATTCAAGAGTAAGCGAAATCAAAGAATCGATGCATTCAGTTATGCAACTTCAAATTCATTGCATTTTGGATCACCAACATTCTCAAACATTGTTTCTGATGATCAGAAAATCTCATGTTAACAGTGTCAAAATAGCACAAATTTCGGGCGAAGACATTGACGAAGCAACAGAAGTTTATAGAAAACAAAGTTTGAAGCACTCGGTATTATTTGCTTGATAACAGTCGAAAACAGTTTTAACATTTATCATTTGTATTTTTACGTTCAAGCAACACATACTACGTAGCAACTTCTGCAGCGGAGTTGCACGAGAATCGAAAAAAATTGCGACATCTGCGTGAGTGACACCGGTCATTCCTAGATACTTCTACTATTGTGTTTGCTTCAATTATCCTTTGACCTTAGATACAGTGCAAGAGCATGTTCAAAGACTTTCTGAACCATAGTTCTAACAAAGTGCTATAAGATGCGTACACCGCAATCAAGTTCCTGTAAAGTGAGAGAAGTCGACACACAAAATAAAAGAAAGCATTTGCAGAAAGCCCAGAAACTGACTATATTTCTTTTCATCAATTGCTTAGCCCTCAACATACCGGCAATAAGGTCATCAATCAAAATTACATTGCTGAGGATCGTGAAGCAGTCTAGGATTATTCACATCGATCAGCGGGTACGAGGTTTAAGCAACGGACATTCCGTCTTGATGATGCCGGGAACTCTGCTCCTCGAGGGCTGTTATCAGAATTCTTCAGTCCCCATCGAAACATGTCGGTGGCAAATCTTCCAACCCTACAGCGGAGCCTGTAAGGTTGGACGCACTGATCGCAACGAAATCCATTCCGGAACAAATTCACTCAAGTCCTCGAGCACTACGAAGTTCGATGCTCGCTCCTGGGAGACTTGGACGAAGTTCCTCAGTGAATGCTGAGAGCAGAACCGTGTTAGGTATTGAGAGCTGTGAAGAATGTGGTGGAGAGGATGGACGGGTTTCGTATTTGAACTGCTCATTTGAATTTTTCCAGGCTCTTGGGTCGACGATTACATAAAAGCTCGATATCAGGATGGTTTGTATTCGATTGCATGATGGAATTAACATATCCCTCAGCAAAATTAGTTGATAATATTTGTATAATGCACATGTATAATTTGTATGTGTATGCTCTGAATTTATCACAGATTTGTAAGGTAGTCTACTTACTGGGATGTTTCGAGTTCGAGACTCTACGACAGCATAAGTTAGAAGTTGCTGCATTCAGAAAATGTTGGAACAATATGATTTTTAATGCCAAGTATAATACCAAAACAAAAGTTCGATAAAACTGACCTTATGACCGAAAATCCTACTTACAGAATATTTCAGGCCAAGCCTGAATGACAACAAGCCTAAATCAGCATAACAGATTTAGGAAATCAGCTGTACTTATAAAATATATGAATAATAGATCGACTGCCATTCCATCTAATGTCAGTCAATCGCAGTTTGTGAATAACCTGGTATTAGTCTACCACAGAGCATTTTATAAGCTCTGCTAAATATATTGTATGGTAAAAATACGCTGCACATTTTAAGTTCGACGGCCTACAAAATAATAATTGTCAGATATATCGAGCATTGAACATTGTGGTCAAAACACTTCAATCGAGAATAATCCGAACAACTTCTTCGGATATTTCTACGACATCAGTTAAGCATGCCATAATTTGACACCGCCCTACCATTTTGATTCTGACTTAAAATCGAATTTCACCAACTGCTCGAATGCACTGCCAAGATACTGAAAGCTGTCCAAGTTTTCAACTGTCTGTCCGTCTTTTCTCCAAAGAACGTCCATGTCCTGATGAGCAAGTCTTAGCTCCTTCACATTAGTCCTCAGATCAGTTGCTGCTGTGTTCGATCGCACACGCGCAGGCAGCCAAATTTTAGATTACGAAAATTGCCCTCATGTAGAGAACCATGCTCCGATATATTTTTAAGAGCATTTGCATATCTTCCCAAACCTTTGAATTTTGCTTGCTGAATTCATGTAATGAAGTGTCAACGTTACAGGGGATGTTGATGGCCCTAATCTAGTGGAGTCTCGATGTCCGACTCGCCGTCTTCCAATGACACCAACATGAACTTTCCATTTACATGTCAGTTATTTTCATAGAACATTACGATAATTACCTGTAAACAAGGCGCCAGTGCCTTGAATGAAGTAATTGATATGTGGACAGAACTTTCAGCATACATGCATTTCAGGATCCCAAAAGCAGTGTGCTCTCCGTTTTGTCGAATGACCAAGGATTCTCAATCCCATAAGGGGACTCTCGTTTCCGGATTTCTAAAATATATTCATGCCGACCTTTGAGTTGGTATTTGAAGCTTTAAAATGGACTTTAATTGTTTCAACTCGCTTTTAACTGTGCCATTACTCGGAATTGATGAAAATACAAAAGCTGGTGTCGAAGCGAATCATGTGCCCTTCAAAACTAGTACGCAGGTGCCTACGCAATTTGAGTCATGAGACTGAAAATCGTAATTGACACATTTTACTGGTGATAATTCAGAAAAATCGCAAAATAGCCTGTAGCTCAGATAACATAAATTGAGAGATGAATTTTGAAACCTGATTTTTCACTTAAATTAACATTTCACGACGAAATCTAATGTGTTTGCCTCTAGATTCATCTCTTAATACAAATGGCTTCAGCTGCTGGCTATTTCTGATGGGATTAAGCTTTATATTCCGGAACTTTACTTTGCAAGCACATAAAGAGCAAGAAAAGAAGATAAGTCATCCGGTGATCTTCTTATCCTGAATATTATAAGATAAACCCTCAAATAATCAATTGAAATGTCCAGATCGTCCTCGTTCGCGACGGCAGTATGATTGGTAAGTTTGCAAGGGTTATCGCAAAATCTAAAAAAAATGCTACTTTGTCATGCTTTTAATTAAAAACATTTACCTATGGAAAATGGAGCATTACTCTTTGCAGTTTCGTGAATATGCTGATCAATGGATAGTGAAGTGCAATCGAAACTCACTATTACAAATACTTTTATAATGAACCTTATTAATGGATCCCCAGTTTTCTCCATGTCAATAGAAATCGAATAGAGAAAGTGAATTGTTGAGACTTGCATCACCGCTAAACGTATTCTGAAACTTGCATAGTCATGATTTAACGTAGTGTCAATGATATTGAACAATGTGTGCATTCAATATATGTCGTCTAAATTACAGTTGCATGGACGACAAAGAAGTTAGACGACTTTCTTCAATATCCTCACGCTATTTGAACTCTAAAGTAGACTTCAGTAGGTGACTGAACGGGAGGTTTTTTTAATTTCACCATTGTTTGATCGAAACCAAAAATCAAATCTCTCCCTTTTTTATGTCACGAGGTTTTACTGAAAATAAAATGACCCGACGTGTTTCGTCTTAAAGACTGTCTCAAGCGTACCCTTGCCACAGTGACATAAAAAAGGGAGGGATTTGATTTTTGATTTCGATCAAACAATGGTGAATCTAAAATAAGAGTTGGAAGCGATAGTCGGTGCACCTGTCCGACTTCTGTCCTAGCCTTGATAAAATGTTTAAGTTCTACTTATGTCTGGAAAAATGTGCACACTTTCTACAGAGAACATTGAATTCACACAACTCATAAAATGAGCGTATACTCGTACATGTATATGAGCCGTCTATGTGCCTACGTGTCACGAATGCGTGCTCATAGGCTACATACTGTAGCAAATATATGAGTCTATATTTAAACTAATGCTCTCATAAGATGCATCAGAGATACATGGTCTCACATTACGAACTGGCATGCAGCGAGCTTTGTTCCATGTTACTGAAAGAGCGGTTTGAACTGAAAACAATTGTTGCTTTATTTATACAAGAGATCACGCTATCGATGAATTTTTCTTCATTTCAGAACGGAGCGAAAGCTGATTTAATAATGAAACGTTTGGACGCTCTTTCATCGGATCAAAATATGAAGATTGAAAGAGAAAGAAGAACACTATCAACAATGACAACTGAGAATATTAATGTTTTCAAATATTATGACACAAAGACGAATTCAACCAGAGATTAGCACTGGCGGAGCATTCGATAAATTCTACTGTTTCGGCCTGACGACGTGTACTATGACAGCCCGATAATTCAACGTGTAATTTTATCTCATTTTACATAATCTGGATTCAAAGAACTTGTTTTCTTGATCATAGAACTACATGAACTTTTATTAATATCAATGGACTGAGGTTTCACATTACGTAAATGAACAAATCAATAAGTAAACGACATTATAGATCTAAGAAATAGAAATACTTCATTCAACCTGACAGAAAGAAGCAAGTCAACAAGTGATCTGAAAATTTTCATCAATCTACGGAAATTTCTTCATATACAATAATTGTCGACAAGGTATTTTGGAAAGTCACATACATCACACATTTGATTATGACTGATCTCAGCAGATGAACCACTGTGCTTCGACCTATTGGGTTTCATTATATGTCGCTTTTGCATTAATTGAGCAACGCGCGTTGTAAAGAGCCTCGAAATTCTCATGCGATACCTGATGGCAGAAAGCAACCCGCCCTCAACATGCTAATGATGAACAGTACCTTACTGACAAACTCTTGTTCTCAGGGCCATCCATTTAGTGTACATGCCTGAGTTGAAGCTCTTTCGGATACATCTCCCCCCGCTCCCCCACAGTACTCTACCAGCACTTTCTAAAACCCCCTCCTGCATGTGTACAAACGCTATTGGAGAAACTGCTTGTGATGCTCATCCACTCTCCGGTCAATGTTAAGTCTCGTAAAAAGAAAATGTACTGTTTCTGTAGTACTGCTATCAATTACGTGAGACAAAATATTCATTTTCAAAGCGTCAGATTTGTGAATTCTGTCTAAATCAGAAAGGAAATGGTGCACACGTATTCTTGATTTTGACCTCTTCTCTTACACACTAGCGGCCGATTCGTCTATAACCACGGAGATAAATCCATCTCTGACTGATGTTCATGCCCATCTTCCCCTCCGATTGCGCGTACACCAAATAGATGGCTCTTATCGGACAGAAATTTTAAAATTCCGTTTCAAGAGATAAAGAAACATTAAGATATCACATTACAGCATATTAACATCTCATCTTATGACTTAGCTGCTTAAGATCACAGTACGATAAGTTTTTTTTAATGTATCGCTCAAATGAAAGTGAAAAACAAATGATTACCTCTGCGTAGGTACGCTCAGCAACACAAAGTAGGAAAAACAACATGAGATACAGACAGCAGCGAAGGCCAACCCCGAGGATCACCGCGGACGTAGATAGCCATCGCCGACCGAATAATATTCGTCCGAAAAGAGAAGGCATATAAAAGATCACCAATTGAGGCACGGGAATATCGAGGTTTGCATGAGGAAGTTGCCACAGGACGTCCCGTCGGAGATATAAACGGAAAAGTAAAGGACTGAATGATAGGAGGACAGACATGAGCACCGCATGTCGAATGTAATGGCACTCCGTCGGATAGCGTTCCACAGCCTGAAAAGGTTCAACAAAAAATTATAAAACTCAATGCCGATGGAGAGCTGCGAAAACAACATGAATAAATCGCATGTTTTACTTGCAAACCTCCTTTATACCCGGAAATTGATCTTCTTCTCTCTCCCCTTCACCGATTATGTGAATGTCTTTTAAATATTCAATCATCCAAGAAGCATAAATTTCAATTCAATAGATCATACCTCTCATTTTCAAAGTGGTGCGCGGCTTCTCCCCGATAATACATTAGCAGCTCCAAGAAGAATTATTGCGTAAATATACGAGTATATAGATGTATTCATCAGAGTTTTCGCGACTTCCTGCTTTCTGCGCTGGTCTTACTTTTACATAGTTTGGTCCGGTGTGTCTGTTCTATCGATGATCCACCTGTCAATGATTTCTAGTTGAAAGTCTGCGATTGTCATACCTCAATGATAGTGTTCGACAAGTATTATGCATGCAAGTACCCTTTTGCAGGAAGTCCTTCATGCCGTAAAGCGAGAGATGGTGTGCCATTTCAACATTATCTGCATGCTTCAAGAGATTTTTTTGTTCATGATGCATGCCTACATCTAGGGCTAACAATCATAAGCAAGAAAGACGGCGATATGTGCACGGGTCAATATGAAAAGACTAAAAAGACAAGATTGCAGTAAGGGATAGAAATGAAACATAGCTGTATTAAGAAAATGCAGAAAAAATAAATTTTTTTTGAATAACAAGTACACTATATTTAAATACCAAAACAAATTGATGTTTAAGCATCCCTCATCAGCTGCATACAAACCCTAACTGTCAGACGGCCTCATTGATTTTGCTAACATAATATCGCAGATATATATACATATATTTGAAACTTTTTATATCAGGCAAAAGAAGAGAATTGTCTTCAAGACAATCGAACGGAAAAATATATCAACAAGAAAAGCATTATGAATTGCTTTCATTTTTCAGTAAACATGAAAGCACTCCATGCCACTCAAAAAACAGGATTAACTTAAAGACAGCATCATAACGAGCGATCGCTAACACTCAAAAAAAGTGGCGAAATTAACTTGGACGGGCTTGAATATCACAGTCCCACTTGCGTAATTTACGCAAATTTGCAACTAGTTTGCATTTTATATTTCCAAATCTGCATTGATCACTTCCTGAAGCTTTAATTGATATCTTTGTCTCATATCAGATATATCTTCGATAGTTGTAAGTTGTAAAGTCAATACCATGTTTGACAGCAAGCCTATTGCTATAACATATGTTGAAATATGCTGTGGGCCTACATTTTCAGGCATTTGGATGATGAAAAAAGAAAATAAAGCACCAAGTACCAACACAGATGTCTTCATTTGATGTAAAGTAGGCCACACTGATATAATTTAAATACGAAAAATAGAAAAAAGATTTTGTGAAAGTTGATTAAATGATGTGGTGCTACTGTATTGCCTAGATTATCTGATTTTCCTACCATTTATCCTGAAAGAAAAGGCACTTTTATGTTTCCATTCAGAATATGTTTCAATCACCGGTAGTTCTTCTTGCCCTCATTAAGCGGATCTATGAGCATGTGCTCCAGATAATCGAATAATTCCAGACTTATGGGTGATAGATATTCAAGGCACACAACACTAATTTTTGAAGTTTAGAGTCAGAATAGGCTCATTCATTTCAGGACATGACAAAGGTCGGATATCAAAGCTATCTAAACAATTGCATATATTTCTATTTCAAGAAAAGTTTTACAAAAGGATGAACACTACAAGTAACAAAAAGCTCATAAAAAAGTCTTATTTCCCTGCTCCTAGGAAACAGGCCGCATTCCTTCGCAGGATGTCGAAACTAATTCTCTGCATCAGCCACGCAGCCTCCCTCCTGTCTCCTTTATCATTGTGAGACGCCTACCGACTGATTCCAAAAAGGTCTTGGTCGAATCCCCCATGGCACCACACGTCTCAACAGCCACTGGTTGGATTACAAAGCGATCAGCGAGAGTGATGTATGTACTTTGATAGCTTTCTCGTTGTTCGAAATTTATGTTCATAATTTTTTCTAATCCGGATTTGATCACTGCATCTAGGCGCTTTAGTGCTTCTTCTTCATCAAAGCAAGGAGCTGATCGCAGAAGGTAAGTCAGTCTCGAAATTAATAGACTACGGCTGAAGAGAGAAATGCGACATGACTGTTGACTTCTTCCAGTCGATGACAGGCCAATTTGATGATAGCCTCCTTCTCAGTCAAGACTCTACTGGTAGCATGAACTGTCATTGGAGATCCAAGGAAAGAAAGGTACTCTCCGGGACATGTAATAGACGGCAGTAGATTCCGTATAAATTTCTGAATCTTGAAAAGCACTCTCACAAAGTCCAATGTTAATCATTTCACACTTCGATGAATTAATTTCGAGACCGATCTCCTGAAAGTCGCCAATAAGCTTTTGTATATCTTGGTGAGGGAGAAGAGAAGTGGTCCGGCTACATCACCTTGATGAACACCTCTCTCAGATTTGATAATCTTTTCTTGGAAAAATAATGAAGGAATCGAAAGCACTGATTAGCATTTGAAGGAGCTCAAGGGCACGGCTTGCTACAGCTTCAATTATCTTGTCTCGTCGGATCGAGTTAAATACAATTTTGACGTCCAATCGTATAGCCATCAAACCTTGTGGAAGTTCAGTGGATAATAGAGAACGGAATACATGAGCAGCTGATTCGCATCCTGACTTAACACCGACGCCTACCTGCACGGGTTCCAAACGACGTGTTGACATATTAGTGGCAATTTTACATGCCATTAGTCTCATGAACGGATCCGACTGCGATAGGTCGAATTCCACCACACCGCTTCTTTAAGGCAACTAGACGACTTGAATAAATAGCTCACGACCGAAATTGGCGACCGAGCCAAAGATAATCGCGGTGCTTATTGTGAAAAGAGCAATGAGCAATCGATTTGCGGCATCACCAACGCTGTCTGCTGTCAAGTCTTTGAGATGGAGAGGTAAAAGGCCATCTAATCCGCTTCCTAAAGCACCCGCAAAGGACTTACTTGATGGATTTTCGAACATCATGTCATTATTCATTATGTCTTATTTTCAGTTGCGCTCATGACTTCACTAATGTGAATAACTACATAAGTAACATGCATAACTTTTCTTAAGTTCAGGTGATAAGTAATTGTCCAAGAAAATCACTGGTCACCATTCTAACTGCGTGGACGTATATCATGTTGAAGAAAAACGATCAAGGATGGATGCACAAGTATTGAATTGTGACTTCTTATCTTCGATTGAGTTGTTGCCACTTCGCGACAAACATTTCCACCATTGGTTGATGATGGCAATAAGGTAGCAAGCATTTCGAGTTACTGTTTTCTGTTCGGATTTGAATATAATCCCGACAATGCTGACCACTCATCAGCCTGATGACGCTACGTTGAATTTCGAATTTTGAACGTCTGAATTTTTATGCTCATTACCATCATTGCCTCTTAATGATAGACTTTCATGTTTGTATTACTCACCTATGTATCTGCTTACCTTGTGTGAGCTCATTCAGAGACTACTAAGTTATCTACATAGACATCTTAGTAGTTCCGCCTCATTGCAAGAAATTATTAGTTTTTGATTACAGACAAAATGTCCATGTTTTGTTAAGCTGTTTCGGATTGCCAGGGATAGAGATGGCTGTGAAATTTAGCCAAAACTTTATATAGCAGAAATACATCACTAGATAATCTGGCATAGTTTAATAATTTCTATTCACGAAAATGATTATCTGTTTCGTGGAACCAGGGATGTCCATGATATAAATCTCCGGATACACAGTTATGAAAGCTCTGAGAATTGACTGGGCCGAAGTTTTGCAAATTTTTTTGCGAAGTTTGCGACATTTAAGTGGACAGTTTTATCCATATTTTGAGCTTAATTAGAACTTTCAAACTTTTTGGAAATACATGTAACCAGCTAATGTCGGTATTAATGTCATGTATAAGATACACTTACATATTACACGGAAATTAGTATAAATCGAGCTGATTTTATAGTGATTACTGTATCGATTTGCTCTCGCTGTTTGATGCTTTTTTGAACAAGTTTACCATTATATTTCTAAAGAATGTATGTAAAATGCGATTAATCTTTTGGCGGTCTTTCATTCATTCCCTTATCATATATGGTGCAGATCAGAAGCTCATGTCCACATCGCAGATGTTTTATGTGTTTATACTCTTTGTTCACAATATCAAGTACAACAATATGTATAAACAATCAAGTATATGTAGTTATATTGTGTGCTTTCTTTATTTGAGTTGCGACAATTTCATTTGCTTCAAATATTTATGAATGAGTACAGTTCTGGAATTATTCCAAGCGTCGAACTATTGGCAGCCATCACTATCTTCTCCAAGGAGTGCTCTCTTCAAGAAGTTAGACACCACAGAATATATCACACGATGCATGCAACATTCGACGAATTGTTAAATATCAGGTTGAAAATGGCTCCGAAGCAGCACTCGTCATGTAGCTGTGCAAGGCATTGTACAGAAGTGATATATCGAAGGTTCCATAATCGCTGCACGCGAGAAAGTATAAGTTCAGATCTCTGTTTATGTCTGTAAATGATTGCACTCATATTTGCCCTCTGGTATGAATAGATATACCATCCTTTTCGCTATTACCAACACGAAGGACAAAAAAATATCTGAATTTATCGAATTCCTCTCTAGTTGCTTTCCTTCCAACACCACGACGGAAATATCTTGTTTGTGGTTTCTTATTGATTGAGACGATCTCTACAATTTTGTTTCCTTATTAATGCATTTATGCACTTTTATTTGTATAGGCAATGTGTTATTAAATTTTTGCCATACGGCTAGTCTAAAATAGGGACGATATTTACATATTCTTTCCTTTGATGATCTCTCTCATCTTATGATGAACTGTATGTAAACCATTATGCATGCAGTGGACTAAAATAACATTGCAGTAATGCATATAACTTCAAATAAAACAAAAATTTCCACTTTCATAAAAAAATTCAGCCCACAGTCAATTCTCCACGCTTTGGGAGTTGTGTGTCCCGAGTTCTGTAGGCCTAATATAGACATCCCTGATGGAGCTTATCAACATGTGGATCAATGTGAATTAGAATTTACAACATTTGAAGCTAATAATACTGAAATAATATTGATTTCCAACATGATTAAGCAGAGCTAAGTTGATTCCACTTTCAACCACCATTCTATTGATCTGGTTGAAATGTCCAAGATTGAAGATGTTTCATGTTTGAAATACGTGTAGAAGCCGTAAGAGTGGAAAATGAATGTGTTGCAGGTGCTACGACAACAGCATTGAAAAAGGGACAGGATGCAATAATCCGTTTTCTGCACAGCGACTGAAGAGGACTTTTAGTTAACGGGACAGCTACTCAGACATCGCAAATGTGCACGTGTAGCGAAAGTTGGTCAATAGACACAGGTTCTTTGTTAGCTGGAAATTTAACTGATAATTTGACTGTGTTAATTATTGAGCTCCAATGGAATAACGCCATCCTAGCGTCTGTTGGGAAAGATTTGACACCAATCAGTAGACAATCATATGAAACACCTAAATACCTTGTTAACGGCAAACATTTAGAGAAAAGGTAACGGCAATAGGAAATTTGTGTCACCTACAACAAGATGGTTGTTATACACCCGGACGATCCTCACCACTTCCTGGCTCAGACGCTCATCTGCACAGTAACCCTTACATATTCCATTTGATTGAGATAGATACCGGTTACGTAACAGTTGCCGATGTTGTCCTCGTAATCGCTAAAGATAACTTCGGTAACTCTTTCCCTAAATCGATTGCGTAATTGTTTGAGAGACCCGAACATAGCACTACATATGGAATCAAATTTATGCAGGATGTACCGGCACATTTGAATGTATCAGCATATCAATGATAAAAAAATAACAAAGACGAGATCCATTGTGCATCGATAGTCATCAGTCGTATGCCTACCTAGATACAGCGATAGTAGAGAAGAAAACCAAATCGAAAAAGAAAAATGTCATCTGTGCTTTGGTAATTGCTTAACATTGCAACAATATGTCTTATATAGGAAATCAAAATTTAGCTACAAATTGCGCACCAAAATAATGTCACGGAAGTCACTGAATGTGAGATACAAGGCATGTGCTAGGAATTCTTGAAGCTGTGAGAAGTATTCATTTCTTCCATCCAATTGTCCAAAAAATGTATGGTGTTCCGTAAACAAACACGCAGCACAACCTGCATTTCAAAAATGGATAGAAGATTTAGCCAAATGGACAGTCGAGACTATTCACTCATTATTTCAATGATACAGAGATGATCATAAAAGACGGACCACCTAAACTTCTATGACATTCAATCGATTCTCATGTCTTCCAATCGTGTCGGACAACAACTCGCCATACATCACTCGAGAGCTTGAATTCTCAGCTTTAAAATAAGCTATGATAGACTTGTATCCGTTACTGCATCTGTTGAGCAGTGCTCAAAATAAGAAAATCGCTCAATTTACAAATCGCAACTTTTCAAACGAAAACATGCAATTATGATAATGAATCATGCACGGGGAGAAACAGCATTTTCTGAGCTCTCTTTTGACATCATGTTCATCAAATTCGGTGAACTAATAAAAAATTAGTGATATCGTGAAGTAATATGCATGTAAGTAAACCAAGAGCAGAAACGCTTCATACTCATGAACTGGTACATACAATATATGGAAGATGTGTGAGCATCTGACCTGATAACTAGTCTACACAAAAATATTCCTCTCCACGTAATAGGAGATACGTACCAAGAATTTCCGAACTTACGAATAATAGCTTTGATAAGTCATGCATGCACGATCCTTTTAACTAAATGTCATCAAATCAGTTTTGATAGGGGCTGAACTAAAATGTTGCGGTTTGAGAGCAGGAGGTCGAGTAAATCTGAATTTTCGCCACGTGAATGATGCAGCGCTGGTGGTTGCTGGAAGCATAGCCTAGAAGCCATCAAAAGTTAAGCAATTCGGCAAAGTGTCTAAAAGAACGAGCGCATGTCTATCAGCTGTCAAAATAGCGTCGCGGTAGTCAAGCGAAATCGACATTCAAATGCCGAGGATCAGTGAAGAGTGAGAATGAAGACTCAGCAGATGATACATGAAAGCTTCTTGCGGATTCCAGGGAAAACGCATGACTGGGTTTGCTTCCATCTGTTGAGACATCTGATGACGCACCCGCGAAAAGCTTAAATTATTAATCATAAGAGCTGTAGGGTAGGTAGCAGTCGTGGCGGGTAACTTACAGACCTGGATCAACGGAAATAAAGGAAGCAGATGCCGAGCGAACAGAAGCGATATAAATTTGGTTGTATCGCACAACAATCTCAGGCGCCATGCGCGATCGAATGCAAGCATCCTGGCTGACTTTGGAGCACTGTGTCAAGTGGAAACTTTGAGCATATATGCGGAAGAGGTGGATTCGGATGAAACTTCACACTTTCTTCTAATGTAGTAAGGGGAACATGGTCTTCAGCACAAAAGTTCGCTGACGTCATCAAAGAAAGGACGGTGTTGAATCTGCCTATAGCAGCACATCAAGATAGAACCAGTTAGCGGAGTCTGGCGAAACTCTGGTGAGTATGGAGGGCCATAATCGAACTCGAAGTCGCCGTGAGTGACTGGTGGTGGTTCATTTCATCGACAGGGCCATTTCATCGACACTATATTGGTTCATTTCACCGGCAGGTGGATGATATTCGCTCAAAAGTATCATGCATCCATAAATAGTTAAAAGACATAAATTAACTAAGTATTCATAGACATCATGCTATGATGCCTAGTTTTATCAGGGACTCTGGACATAGACATTGATGAAACGACCTGTCGATAAAACGACTCAAATCCATGATATCTACGTGTCGATGAAGTGAACAACAATCGAGTGATTATATGCATAGTACGTGTAAGCAAGGTGTTGGAGGAGTGATATAATGAATAATATCTTGCAAAGCAGAAAATGAAGGTAGTTACTTAGCAGTAACACATTGTCATAATATGTTATTATTAATGACATCATTTCACATTCAATGTGCTATATTGTCAAATAACGACTGTCATTTTCAGCTTTGTCAGACATCATTCATAACATCTTGCGATTAGACATCATTTTCCTAATGGACTGGTTCTCTTATGAAAGTTTATATCCATGCCTTTCAGACGACAACACAAGGTCGCATCTATTTCCGGATTTCAGTACAAGGGACGAGATTATTCATGCAAACTCTTACACGGTGTTGACATACCTTCCATCGAAATAGCGAAAAAGCAAGTTTTGATAAGAGAGCAAAAGAAATGTACCAGCTTCCGTGATAAAGAAGATTTATACCGAGAGTTTCATCAAGACGCAGTTTCTCCTAGAAAATGAATACATTCAAGTAAGTCTATAATTAAAATTTCATCTCTCGCATCAAATGATACGTTGAACAATGCTCATAGTCAGAGATGTGGTCCACTGTTTTCCCGGCGTCGTGAATAAATAGGGCGCACCGACCACCTCTTTTCAATCAATTTAAATTTTGAATATTTTTAAATCAATAGGAGCATGAGACTTCTTTATAACCGAAAATAAAAATAATAATCTGATAAATGAAAATTAAAAAAATGATTGCTTAATGCCAGTACTCCCCCTTACTGGTGGGCTTGGACGGTGCTGACACAGTCAGACTTTAATCGAGGGCGTTGTGATCTTTTAGTCCAAATTCCCTTCCTACCGACTTCCAATGACACTTTCAGGGCTCGACCTCTAAACCGTGAGATCGCTAGGCCAGACACTCTACCACGAAGACCACGAATCTGATACATTCTATCAAAAATGAAACTGATAATCCATATCCACATTCAACCACATTTCAATCTCGTGGACAGAGCACTTGCTTAGACTTTTGTCTAAATTGTGCTCGAATTCTGATCAGACTAGATGCAGGTGAGAAGACACAGTGTTGGCGCCCACTTAGACTTCATTGTGTCACGTCTGTGCTAATAAATCGCTCTAAGATCTTCATATAACCAGCGGAAAATTATTCGTCTCAAGGAATCCCCTCCATGTTTCCAATCTTACCCCTCAACGAACAATAGTAATATAATGTGGCTTCTCCAAACATTTCATTTTTTGGATGATTTTTTTCACGAAACTTGATAATTTCAAAACTAGCCCGAGGAAGCCGCTTATTTCCGACCATTGAACTTTTTCACTATCACATCTAGAATATAACTGGGTATATTCTTTTTCTTTGTGTTGAAAGTATCTGGTTTTGAAACTCGCTAACATTATTATTTGAAGAAAGCGTTTACGTCAACTTAAATGTCTACTTTCCAATCAAATAACTGATCCTTTTTCAAAATAGTATTTGCAAAACCATTGTTTTGGAATGAATTTAGATCCTGATTAATGTCCCTCACCTATCGCTGGCTAGGTCTGGCCATGGGAAATTTGCGACCGATTACATCTCGATTACAATCCAGACCTGCAATCAGTTGTGGGGCATACCGGCACCGGCCGGCACCGCCCGCCCGCCGTTCTGGTCTGGATAAGCTCGAATTGGTTGCATACAGATACATACAAAACACTGGTATTTACGCTAACTTTCTTTTCAAATATCTAAGAAAGTCTGCCCTGATAGAGTTAAATGAGTATCGAAATCGAATTCAGCATGCCCAAATTGTCCAAAATCAGTTGAAAAAAAGCTTCGACCTCGAAAGGCAAGCCAGTGATAATCAATGAACGAGTGAAAAATTAGATTCTGACGATCAGGGGAATGACCGGGAGTTATAAATGATGTGGACGCACACTATAGCTAACATATTTATATCGAATTGGAACAGAAATCAACTCTGAATACCTGATTCCTTCATGAGCAAAACAATGTGAGTGAATTACGAAAACAGGCAGGGTCAGCGAGCACGAAAATGACGGGAAAAGTCGCGGATTCGAACCCAAGAAGTCCGAGCCCGATAACTAAGAGGGCACAAGCAGTTCAGAGACCGAATTCGCCTCCACAGTGAATAAATGTGACCTAGGATATCACATGTCTCGTCTAATTGCCATCAAATAGTAGTCTTAGCAAAACAAGTCCGCTACAATTTCGAACGGAAATTCATCTTAAAGTAACATCTTTAAGTAAATCAATTATCACTCATCATATGCGATACCGGCTGAATTAGATTAGTTTAGGTGATCGCTTACATTGTATCGTTCTGTTCTCAGTGGATGAAAACGTCACTGACGGAATAATGACACGTCTTCAACAATGCTGCTGAACTTCATTGAAAACCACATCAATGATTATTGAATAGTCCTGAAGATGACAGCTAAAAAACTTCGAAAAGTAATATCCGGAACAAAGCGATAATGAAATCTGCTTTCTCCGACTCAACTCAACCCAACTCAACTATCATGTAATCAAAAACATGAAGAGGATTAAGAAGCAATCTGTTCTCATTAATTTTGAGAAGAAAGTGCACGTAAAGGCTTAATTCAAAAATTACTTTGGTGAACGTTAATACAGTTACTTGGGTTCTATTTGATAGGCGGAAGTAGAGTATTTTCAAAGTTTGGATAATGTCGACGAAGTCGTCTCATTAATATGTCTTAGTTTCTCCATCTCAGAGACTGTTAACGTCATAGATATTGCTAATCGTATTGTGCTAACAATCACAACCGTATTATAACATTGATAACATTGCGAGCTTTATTGCTTTTAATTAATCAGTCTGAACATAGCATAATGAAAAACATACAATAATGAGTGATGAGGATGTCAGGAAGTGGATGCTTTGGGTGAACCATGAGTCTTGTCGCTATAATATTTAAGAGAATAAAATGACATTTTCCTAGCTGCTCATGTCACATGCAAATTTAGCGTAATAGAATGTCATTGAATTGATAAACTTTCATCAGGGGTTGCATCTGTCTACTGAAACTTGAATACTATTCATGATCGCTAGCGTGGTCCAATAAGTGAAACTGCATGTTTAGCTTCTTTTGTCTTTCATGTTATGGTTAGGACATGATGAGTGTGATCAAACGCATTCTCGGTTTTACACCATTACCTGTCAAAAGCTTTGAAAGTCTGCTACAGGCCGACAACATTTCGAGTTTACCGAGGCCTGGAGAGATCGTGCTACATCGTACATCTCAAAGACGGATGGAGGATTTCAACGATGGAAAAGGCCGGACTTTGTTGATGCTCCACACTCTGATCTTCCGAGATCAACAAGAACGGAAGACCTCCCCAACTAAGCTACCGACATTATCAAGGATGGCCCTCATCTTTCTCCTCGTGATATTGTTGAGCTACTCAACTGCAACCAAAGCACAATCCATTGAATTTTTAGAGAAGAAATTCGAAAAACGTTGGTTTGCTCCGCTTGGTTGCCGGATGACCTCACTGCCGAGCACCGGCAACTTCGAGTGACTTGTGCCAAGCAGTTGAGACGATCTTGCTTAACTTGCAGGAAGAGAAGTGCAACCTTCATCTTCATGCTGTCCAGGACGAAACGCGGGTACCATGCAATGTTCACGGAACAAAAACCGACAGCAAGACCTGGTTGGGCAAAGATGAACCAAGAAGGCAAGTGGTGCGACAGAACGTAATGAGATGCCAGAAATCCATTGTGACATTTCACTCTAAACAAACGTTTCTCTGTGACAGCACTTCCCTATGGTGTCACTGTCAATGTTGATGCTATGGTCGATTGCCTGAGGAGAACTGGAGATCTTCGACGAACCCTCTGAATCTCTGATCCAAGCCTGTGTGACTCAGTAACCTTGGTCTGCAAATGGACAATTCCCGTCCTCACACTGCTGTCAAAGAGTTCTTGGAGAAGCGAGTTGTGACAGCCATTTGGTAGAGCCAGTGGAGTCCTGAACTCAATATGTGCGATCCATGTCTGTTTTTCTGGCTAAAATCTTCATTGCCTGGGATAACATTCAGCAGCTCTGAGGAAGTGGAATAGGCCTCATTGCAGATACTTCGTGACATTTCTGAAACTGTCCTTCACGACCAAGTAGATTTGTTGTTCGAACATTGCCAAAACGTCATTGATGCTGCTGGACAGTATATTACTGAGTGACATTGTCAGTTTGCTTGTCTTTATTTTTCAATAAATGTGTATGACGACAAGACTTTTGGTTTGCCCGAAGTACATGCTGTACAAAAGTATTAAAAGCTAAAGATTATCAAGTGAATTTGATGAAGGGATCACTGACATCCTTATTTGTCAAAGTATGGGTTCGCGGAAAGCTGAAATTTTGTGCCACACAAGCAGTGATTGATAATCACGTTTCTGCAGAATCATTAATCCTGTATTGTATCACAATTCCAAGAGTGAGCCCAAATACACCAGATCCTGACAATTGCTGATTATCTCGAGGTATTTCGTCAGGCGAATCTTCGTGGTCATCCTTCTATATCGGCTGAAAGGCCTGGTTGCCAAGGCTTGACAACCAGTCTAACTTCATTTTATCATTACGATAATTATAAAAAAAATGGATTCTTCTAAAGACTCAATTTTCATATAAAGATATTGACGGCTGGCAAAAAAGCTGCTTTCCCAAGTTATGATGTATACATGGTATTTTTCCCGCGCCTGGGTGAAGAGCTCTGACAGGGTGCGAATCAGACCAGAGTTTTCGACCTGGGCCCATTAATAAGGGCCCGGATTCTTCGCACACGCTGCAGCTGTCATTTTTCGATCAGGCCCCACCCATGAGTTTCAGTTATTTCGGCCTCGTGCAGGCCCGTAGTATTTCAAATTGGAAGCCATTTGAATATGCTGGCAAACTATGCTTGAGCAATCAATTATCATATTTCAAGATTAACGAAATATGTCTTCTTGTTCTGAAGAATGCGTATAGTCATAGTGAGCAACCAAAATCAATTTTTATGGATGTAGTAGGTAGAAGTGCATGATTGTAACGGCTTTATTGTACTTCAAACAAAATTCAGAAGTGACGAAATAAAAGAAAAAGAGTGACAGAAAAATTTTAAAAAAAACAAGCGAACTTAATCCAACTTTATGAAAGATGATTTGAAGCGTTGGTTCAGAATTTTGATTTTCGGATGAGAAATGACATAGCAAAGTAAATTTCTTGACGTTTCGTCAAGATATAGATGGCTGTGACTCGCGCCCGCAAAGGAAATTCCATCATGTCCTGCAACTACACTACTTCGAAAATTATCACCTCGCAATAATCGTTTTTCATTACTTGTCGTGTGCCGTTTTCGTGATCTGCGCTGGTCTTTAAACCCATTAATAGAATCATTCTTAGGATGCGTGTTTGTCATAGAAGCTCACGTCCTAACCATCAGCGTCTAGTAGCATTAGCGTTCGTCATGATAGACATGATTGCAAACCTAACAAATTAAATCCGATTGTGCATCAACGCGATGTATAAAGACATCAATGTTGTCTTAATAATAAGGGAACCGGTCGTGTTTCCAAAAATTCAGACTTGTGTACGGTTTCCATTGTGGAAGAAGCGCTGATCAGTGCTTTTCTTTCACCTCTAATTTCTTGGAAATCTTGAGCCACATCATGAGCTCGCCTCTAATTGGCTGGGACATACAATACTTTGATGTGCATCTAGTTTTTCTTTCAGTCCTGTGATAGATCCAAGCGAGGAACATCAGCCTACACATTCATTTTCGTAAAGAGCGGATGGAGCTATCATTTACCAAGTGGAGTCCTTTGGTAGGGACGTGCAATTCCGAGTCACTTCAAACCCCCGCGACATAATAACATGAGTGGGAACATTGGTAGTGCCGGCATTGGTTAGAAAATTGATCGGTTGGTTGATAAATCTTCGGCGTCTCTTTTAATTTAATTATGCTGATTATCGATGCAGTTTTGATTGGAATTTGATGTCGAAGCATTCACATCAAAGAAAAACTTTCTGCTGCAGATTTATGTCAATGATGCTCTCTTACGAGTAAAACTTTAAGTAGCCCTCTTCAATTTAATCTCAACTAATTTTAATCATTAGTACTTTAATCGTATTAGTACTTTATCATCACTAACTAAATCGGTACTTTCCGTGTATCGAAAACATCAATTTCAGATGAATATAAATAAAATAATCTGCTAATTATCAAAATCACTAATCGGTACACCCCTACGTGTAGTTATGATACTCTTTTTCCCCAATCTAAATTACTGATCGGAAAATGTGAATCAGAAAACCCCTATTACTTGACTTCCCCCTCGGAGAAATAGAGGCAAATAAATTCTTCTGGAAGTCACAAGCCTCGCTATCTCAGCACTGTATCTTCAGTTCGAATTATTAAGCAACATTTCAAAGATAATGACTGGAAATTGAATAACACGAAACTAAGAGCCAACTTCCAAAAATGGCAACTGTTCTTCTCCCCGAAATTCTAAGCTACACTGCACTTGATAGCAGGGGAAGGAAAAAGAGTAACATATGCATCTACATCAAACTCACAGAATTTCCTTTCTTACAGAGCCTATTGGCTGTCCTTGATAGTCTCCATTGAATGCATTCAACCAATTCATAATGGACTTAAAACTTGCATGATTCTTCGTCGGACAACTCAACATGCACCTATTCTTTTTCATCAGTAAAGAAATTTGAACATAAATCAATCTTGACTTTGCATCAAGAAAATGCGAGCGAAGAAGGAAACAATGGATGTATTTCTTGAAATTTTGTATTACAATGTCACTCAACAACTAGCAGGAAATACACTGCCTCAACGGAAGTTTTCAAACGTCTTTACACTTCTTTTGTTCTACGTAGATTTGCAGATGGATATCCTGCTGTCCTTCATGATTGAATTCTTCATGACTTCAGAAATTGCTTCTTCATTCTTAATGTGTCGGTAAAAGTAAGCATTTATCCACATGCAAATTGACAAGCATGTTACCATGAACCAGGGCTGCATAGGAGGATTTTCTACATGGATGTGAATGTGCATATGGGCAATGTTAAACCCAAAGTTCATTCCATGCCACGAGAATAGCCAATTATCGATCCATTGGAATCCCTCGGGCCCATGAATTTTTAACCATTGTTTTCGACATTTTAGTGTGTCAGTTTGCAGGCAATTACATGCATTCTCATATCCAAAGTGAAAAATGGGAAGATCACAATTCATCATACAAATTATCTGTAGGCCTTCTTGTTATCAAGCTGTTAAAAAACGCTATCAAACTACCACAAAAACCAAGGTTTATACAGTGAGAATTTAGTATGAGATGCGGGCAAATGAGGATGTTAATTGAGTATATAGATGCCCGTCAGTGTGTGATTTTCTTTAATATTTCCATGTCACTTGAAAAGTCGTATGAAACTGTAGTTATTCCGCAGAAAAATCGATGAGTGAACACATTGTTACATTTACTCTTTTGCGCGCCTCAATATGCAAGCTAGAGGTTCGAATCAAATGAAATTTTTCAACTGTTAGAAAAGGGCCTATATCTTCATTAACTCACACATGAAAGTTTGTGGCGACAGGATGCGTTTGACGGTATTATTGTTTTGTAGTGAATATCGTAATCAAAGTGTAGGATCCGCTAGTCTGATCGACCAACCGATGTTTTGAAATATTCAAAATGTAGAAATGTAATCAACTAATCTATTGCAATCATTGACATTCGAATTGATAATAAACAATTTCGGCCCATCGGGGACCCACCGTCCAAAGTTCTCGTCCCGAGCTAGCCGACCGAAGAGGACCCATCCCATTGGTCATCCCGATTTCCCAATATGTCACCACCCTAGCCTTACGCTGACTAAGGAGGCGGAACGAATGACTTTTTTGGTGAACTGACCTATTAACTGAGCGGTTTAGCGCAAAATCAAAATGAACGGCGAACTGAGTGAACGGAGAAAACATCAAATGAACGTGGAACTGAAGAAATTGCCTTGCTTGAATGCACTGCTTTTTACATTACGTTCCTTCCAGTCAGAAAAATTGTAATTCATGTCGGATTAAAAATCAGGATTGAATTAACGAATATATCATCCGCTTATTTAACGTTGAATCTGAAAATCACAACATCTGGATATAATTCAACATGATAATTTATCTAGTTGAGTAATACTCATACATGAGAACGATGACTAATTTCACCGCTTGCTCGAAGTGTCAGCCCGAGCATGATATTTCAGAGGATAATTTTCAATCACACTCTTAATTTCTTGTGTATATAATCTTCATAAAACTCGTTGACGTCAAGGATGCATTGACAAGCAAACATGACGCGTGAAAAACGATTATTTAATAGTGTGCCATGATGGTTCGATTACTGTCAATCCATCACGTAGAAGTTTAGGTGAATTTGAAGTTTTACAATTATTGCTTCGATGTTATTCTTACCTGAATTATGGACCAGCCGATATCCAGAAGAGTGAGATCACTTTTCTTCAGCTCCTCATCTTCCCAAACATAGCAGCTGACTGAAAACAACAAACGATACTTATGTAACGAATTGGTTTGGCATTATGTAGAGCAGACGTCCACGAAATTTATAAACTGAGTTGGATAAACCGTAACAAATAGAGTCTAAGCGCTTTGGAGAATCTCGCTTCATTATATCATTTTCTTCTATTTGCCCAACTGCAATTTCAATGAAGATGTCTTCATCTGTTTAAACCACCGATGAAGAAGACATCGTCTTTGAAATTGCAATTCAGCAAATAAAAGTAAATGTTAGTTGGATAAGTCAACGATTTTAATGCATGTTGTTGGGCAAATCATGCGTGTCTCCGGATGGAGTTGAACGCCTGCCGGAGTTTGGCTCGTAGGTTCCAACAAACAACTTGAACGGAAGGACCATTTGTAGCCATAAGAGTGACTTACGAATGCACGAGACATTGTGCAACAACACGCACCTAGCAGTCATCACCGTATGGATTCATAACATCGTTATCCTTCAGGAAGCAGTTGTTGCTGGGTTTGTGATGATAAACATAGATATTAAACAAAACAGGTCCAAATGGACGCTTGCATCCTATCTTCCCGACCGCAACTCGTCTCACCAGAATTCCAACACAAGACAAGTGTTAGACAAGTGCTCTTTCCACAAGGCCAGCATCGCGACACCAAAAAAAGAGCTAATGAAATATAACTAGTTTCTGCGGGGAGCGAGGCCGAAAATGAGATTTTCACAGAATGATGTGCATCCAGCCGAGCTCTACCCAGTTTTCCTTCTTGTCAGACAGGTTGAGGAAAAATCTCATCTCAATCCAATTGCACGCAGATTGAAGCTTTTGGTTAAAATGAAAGGTTCTATGCTTTCTCTGATTAAGTGAAAAGGACTAAGTCAAGAGCCATATCTTTGGCATGGAATGTCTTCGGGTCATTTCCCATCATGTTCGCGTGACTTTGTCTATGAAACTAAACACAGATTTAGCAAGCTTCCAAATGTCGGCAAACGGAAACATTTGGCCAATTTTAGACATATATGACCCCATTCTCGACCTCATCAGAAACATCATAATTGCAGATGGAAATTACTTGAAGACATTCCATGTCAAGAATTATGACTCTGGGCTTTGTATGTTTCGCTTAATCAGAGAAAGCATAAAAAATTTCATTTTTATGAAAAACTTAAAAAAAACTTTTAAAACTTTAAATTGGTAATAAAGATAAGACAAAACGATGTCATTAGTTGCGAGGCCTTTCGCCGATTCTTTTCGGGCAACACTTCGGAACGCGTACAATAAAAGAAAAATCAAGTCATTATATACAGTTAAAATGAAAGAAAGGACGGAGTTGAAGTCACTGCCACGGAAGAGCGAGCGTTAATACAGTTTGCTTCTGGACACATAAAACCGGCCGCAATGATGCTATCATTGTCGCTTCGAGAAATGGTAGCAACATTGGGTGGCGAGCGCGAACCAGCTGCTTGAAGTAGGAGATCTTCTCGTTGGCGCGATCGAACGATGTACACGTCATCGTGTGACGCGTGACCGCGCTTGTCGGTGCTGCTGAAGATCGCCTGCACTTGTCCTTCATCAGCCATTGTGGAAGGTGTTCATCAGCTCGCTTGGCCAACCACCTCTCCGTGCGTCCGACGTAACTGTCACCACAGTTACATGTGAATTGGTAAACGATGTCGGAGGCACAGGTCGGCGGCAGCGGATCCTTGAGGGGGCGAGCTGGAATCTTGGTGGTGGAGAAGACGATCTTCGGCTCGATGGCATAGAACGCCAGAGCTGTTGCAGCACGGACTCTCATTCTCACTTCGCTTGAGAACTGTTCTCCCAAATACGGAACCATCAGGTAAGCTGGCTTCTTTTCAGGTCCAGTAACAGCTTCTCTTTGCCTTTGCAGGCTGTACTTTTCGATGAGTGAGGATGGATAGTCATTATCCCGTTAAGTTTCAAAGAGAAACTTTATTTCAGCATTGAGATGCTCGGAGCTGCAGCTCCGTCTCGCACGATCGAAAAGATTTTTTACTAAATTTCTTTTGTAAGAAGTAGGAACAAAGCTAAAGAAATGAAGGTAAAGACCTGTCCACGTCGGTTTTCTATGAATACAGGTCGATAAAGAATTGTCGTTGTTTTTTATGACTAACACATCCAGAAAGGGAAGTTTTCCGGCCTCAGCCGATTCTTTAGTAAAATGAAGATTAGGATGAACGCTATTTATCATGGAGGCGAATTTAGTGATGTGATTTTCATCATTAAAGACAACAAAGGTGTCATCTACGTAGCGAAAATAGTGCATCGGGCTATAGCACTGACTATTTTTGAAAAGATGATTTTCAGCATAACCCATAAAAATGTCAGCTAAGCAGGGACCGAGAGGGCTACCCATGGCGACGCCATCTTTTTGAAATTATAATTTGTTGTTGAATTTGAATTGGATTTTACTACTGCACAAAAGAATGAGGGACTTCAGCTTTTAATATCTAGTCTAATGTCAATGTTATATGTGTTTAATAACTTCTATGAATTCAACGGTTTCCACCAGAGGCACGTTGGTAAAGAGTGATGTGACATCAAACAAACAAAATATTTTGCCACTTAAATCTATAGAGCGAATGCGATTGATAAAATCAAACGAATCTTTCAGAGTATGATTGTATACTGCTTCACGAAAGGGCGCGAGGATATTAACGAGCCACCTAGCTAATTTGTGATATGGCGAATTAACCATACTAAGAATAGGACGTATCGGTATCCCTTCTTTATGAAGCTTAGGGAGCCCATACATCCGAGGTATGACAGTGCCTCGACTTTTCAATATGTTGGACTCCGCATTAGTGATTATTTGATTCCTAGTTAGTTCTGAAATGTCTTCGTTAATTTGCTTTTCGATTTTAGGTGTCAGGTCGATCCCGAAATTATCAACTTCGAATTTATTAGAATCATTCAAAATGTCTTGCATCTTCTCAACATAGTCGGACTTGTTCATTAGGACGACTGCATTTCCTTTGTCGGGACTAGCGATGACAAGATCCTTATTTTGCTTTAGTGATTTTAGGGCGTTCATCTGATTTTTATCTATAGGACTTTTAATGAAGCGTCTTTTAGAAAAATCCTTAGCAGTGGAAACTAACTCATCTTTTGGTTTTGGAGTTTTGGAAGATGCTCTTCTACTGCACTGGTGGACTGTAGTTGGTGAAAATAACTTTCATCTGGACCTGAAAAGAACCCAGCTTACCTGATGGTTCCGTATTTGGGAGAACAGTTCTCAAGCGAAGTGAGAATGTGAGTCCGTGCTGCAACAGCTCTGGCGTTCTATGCCATCGAGCCGAAGATCGTCTTCTCCACCACCAAGATTCCAGCTCGCCCCCTCAAGGATCCGCTGCCGCCGACCTGTGCCTCCGACATCGTTTACCAATTCACATGTAAC